>VWZI01011945.1:67896-90990 GCA_013396835.1 Psilopogon haemacephalus
CGCCGCGTGAGCCATGAGCCGCGCCAAGTTCATCGGTGAGGGGGAACTGAGGGGTTTGGGGCGTGGGGATGAACGGCGTTGGCGATGTCTCCCTGGACGGGCTGGTCGCTTCGCCCTGACGTCTCTCCGGACCTCGCTCGGTGCGGGGCTGAGACAGCCGTCGCTACCTCTGCTCACCTTGCCTGGGGAGCGCCACCGCCCCGTCCGTGAGGGGCTGGGCGCAGGGCTTGTCACCTCTAATCCCACTCGCTGTAGCCGGGGCAGGGATGCAGGCTGCATTTAAGCCTACAGGGAGTACTTGGGAATGTTTCTGCCAGGGTTGGAGGGTTCACATAGGGCCCCGAGGGGTTGCTGTGCAGGTCCTGAATGTTATCCCTAAAATATGGCGTTTCTGGGGTTTTTTGTTCGCTTTTCCTTGTTGTTGGTGGCTGTATTGAATTGGCTTGGGGGAAAAAACGTTAATATTCTTAGGAAATTCGACAGGAAGTATGTAAATAGCTTCAGAGGGTTGGTTCAGATTGGAGTCTTAGATGTGAGGCAGAGCAGTTACCTGATGTGGTAGTGGGCGTCCCTGCCCACAGCAGCCAGGTTTGGAACTATTGCAGCCGAAACCATTCTGAATTGTATGATTTTACCTTGGAAAACTTTCCCCACACACTAGAAACCCTGCTAGAAACGTGTTGTTTGGTAGCTGCAGAGGCGTTTGTTCTGAGCCCGTCTGTGGGGCCGTGGCTCGGGGAAGCCTTGGGAGCCAAGTGAAGGAGGCTTCGCTGGGGCGGCATCGGTTAGTGACTGCAGGCTTCGCTGGGACGGCATCGGTTAGTGACTGCAGGCTTCGCTGGGACGGCATCGGTTAGTGACTGCAGGCTTCGCTGGGACGGCATCGGTTAGTGACTGCAGGCTTCGCTGGGACGGCATCGGTTAGTGACTGCAGGCTTCGCTGGGACGGCATCGGTTAGTGACTGCAGGCTTCGCTGGACGGCATCGTTTAGTGACTGCAGGCTTCGCTGGGGCGGCTTCGGATGGTGACTGCAGGCTTCGCTGGGGCGGCTTCGGATGGTGACTGCATTGCAGGTTTTCTTGTTTGTGCTGCTGTCCAGGCTGGATGGTCCTGGGCGCCGTCATGAAGCAGTCTGCTGCTTCTGTCGCCTCTGTAAGGGCAGTGTGGGAGATTGCTGCATTTTCCCCTCCCTGGTGGTTGGCTGGAAAAAAAAAAAAAAGTATTTTAATATGAAAAGGAAAAAATAATTGTAATAAGAAGCAATATATGCACTAACTTTGATTACAAGGGCAAGTCTTATGCACTCATAGAATAAGCCTGGAGTTGCACAGAAGGCCAAGTTTATATTTTTCTGTCACTTCTAGCACAGGTATGTGCTCAAGTTACACAAGTAAACTTCATGTTTAAGCTTTGTATGGCATGTCAGTCAATGTGGTTAACTGGGGACTACTAAGCTGTACTTTCCATTATTTTCTCTAGCTGGGCAATGCTCAGAACTAAATGTAGAGCAACTGGAACACCTAATTTCTGTATTTGCTTTTTCACAGATATTGGCATTAACCTGACAGATCCTATGTTTAGAGGAGTCTACAGGGGAACACAAAAGCATCAAGGTAAATGTTTCTTTGAAAGAAGAAGGTTAAAATGGAAGCCTTTTGTCAGAAAGTGAGGTTAGAACTTTTTCTTTCTCCTCAGAAACTGGATGCTTATGAAGAAAGTGTGACAAAATAATTTACTTGTGCAAAATATGCTCTCTGTTACTGAATTGCTATTAAATTGTCACACAGGTAGCTTTGCTTCTAGAGCAAAACGGCAGATTGCTGGTGTATTTATGTTAGGACTGCATGGAAGAAATTGTTGTGAGAATTGTGAACAATTAATACTCCAAGTTGTAGTTGCTCAGTTGTAGTTACTAATTATTACTGATGGTTTTTTTGCTCTCATGGTGTTTAAATATAGGTGTAAACACAAAGACAACTAAAATATGTGGGAAAACTTCCATTGACGACTTACACTTAAATCAGATCTTCAGTGTGTTATTGTCTTCTAAAGATAAAACAAGCATGGCTTAAAGATTGTTGACTGCATGAAATTAATTTTTAGTTGAAAAGTAGTTAAATTATGCCATAAAAGCTTAAGTTCAGTTTATGAAATTTTGGTGAACTTCCACAGATGACCTTTTGGATGTGGTAGAGCGAGCAGTCAAAGTTGGCGTTAAAAAGGTAATTTGTTCTAATAACATTCATTTAATGTTTTAAACTGCTTTCTGGTACTTTAAATTTTTTTGGTGCTTAGTACTAAAACATTTCTGAAACTTGGCAGTGGATAATCCAACAGCATGAAGTGTTCTGTGCAGAGTGTTGTCCTCCATTTGCACTCAATCATTAGATGGTGAATATTTAAGTTCAGTGGTATCATTGTATGTTTGTAAGGTATCATGGTATGTTTGTAAGGTTTCTTTTGTACAGTTTCAACAGTGAAGTTCTCTATCCTGCAATCAACTAGTATGTAATTTTCCATGTTAGTGTATCATGGGCAGCCACTCCTGTCCCTAGAGACTCCCTGAATCGTTACCACTACTGATCAAAACTCAAAGACTTCTTGCAGTAATCGCTCATATGTTGATACATGAAGTTAGTAACTGCAGAACAACTGAAAGATTGGGATGTCTGCACATAAGCACTAGCTTATGTGTATTTAAAGTGCATCATTCTGAGCAGTTCTATGTAACTCACAGCTTGAAATCTTTTTCAGCAGCAAACCTTGCCTTTACTTTGTGCTTCCCTAGAAGTTTGTTTATTTGAGAATATTTCTGGGTTTCTGTATAGCTGCTGACAAATGGTAATGTTTTGGATGTTTCTCCCTGTGCTGTATGGACACCCAGCCAATCTTATCTTTACTTATTTCTCCAGTCATACAGTTGGGATGTGCCCATCTCTAATGGAGCTTACTGCAGAAATGTCTGACTTGGTGTTGCTATACATCATACGTAGTGATAAGAGTTGTCCAAAGGCAGCATAGTTGGGATTTATTAGGATGTAGGGTGCAAGATCTCGCAAGCCATGCTTCAAAAAGCACTCTAAGTAACAAGTCTGGAGTCGTAATCTTCAATCTTAAGGTAAAAATAAAATATCAGAGCCAGAAATTCTCAAATTTGTAATTCCAATTCTGATATAGATGCCTTTGGTTTATCTGCATACTTGGTCTTGTTTTAGGTGTGTGGGAGCTTTTAGTTTCTCCACCTGTAACAGTTTCTGAGTATCATTTCTGGAATGCAAATAAAGTTGCTTGAGTCACTGTCTAATGAAGTTAATACTGCTGCAAATGGATGTATTTTACTCATTTAATGGTGTAAATAGAAGATACATGATAAAAACCCAGGTTTTGATACCTAGTGTGTTTACTCGCTCCTGAGATTTGTCACTAACTTGTGAAATTTTGTCATATACACATTAATAATTGTCTTGTGTTGTTCTGTCTAGATCTTTTACTTGTCCAAGTAGTTTTGTGAACATTCTGTTTGATGCTCAAAGAACATGCTCATTGACAGTACTTTTCTTCTTCCAAGTTTTTGATTACAGGTGGAAGTCTACAAGATAGTAAAGATGCATTGCAGCTCGCACAGACAAATGGTATTTTAACTTTAAACTTTATATTGTCAGTCAAAAAGAAATCCATCTCCACTCTCAGAATTAGGAGTCCAAAAGGGCCTGCCCTTGGAGGTTCTTAGAGAATCTTACATTAAAATGAGAAATTATGTTTCAGAATGGGATGAATGCATTTTGTGTGAGTTTCTGTATGTTGCTCTTTGGATGTTGGAAGATAAAACCAGAAATCAGAGAAAACTTCTAGAATAAGATTATAAGGCAGTCTTCTAGAAATGAACTGTAATGCCTGTATAGTGTGGAATATGTTTTTGGTGGGGTTGGGGAGGGGGAGTGTTTGTTTGCTTTGTTTGTTTGGGGGGGGTGTTTAGTTTGTTTTGGGGTTTGTGTTGTTTTTTTTTTTACTTGCCAATCTATCATGACAAGTGGTATCTTTTTAAGGTACTTAAGTAAATCAGGCTAGATGTTGCTTGTGAAATTCTGTAACAGGTAATGCAATGGCAAGCAGTGGGAATCAGTCTGTCTGCAGATTTTACAGCTAGCGTAACCTGAGGCATTTTGAGTGAAATGTATTTCTAGATGATCTCAAGAGATCTTTTCCAGCCTCAACAATTGTACGGTTTGGTGAGGGCAGCTCCGCCAGAATAATTCAGCTTTGAGTTGCAGTTTTGGAGTGAGCTAAATAGTGTGTTCTCGAAAGAAGCACACGCAGGCTTGCACTGGAGATACTCTGATATTTTAAAAGCAGAAAATAAGTGTAATAAAATAATCACCAAGCTAGAGAGGTTCAAAGGAAGTTGTCATAAGATTATGAGCAATAAAAGAAGTTCAGGTGTAGATACTGCCTATACCTTCTGTACTTTGTCAAATAAAAGCTTTCTTTTCTTGATTTAGACATGTTTTACAGTACAGTTGGCTGTCATCCTACCCGCTGTGGAGAATTTGAGCAGACTAGCTCTGAGCAGTATTTATCTGAATTAAAGAATCTGATTGAAAAAAGTAAGACAAAGGTAATAGCAGTTGGAGAATGTGGCTTAGGTAAGTGTTATCTTAATACTTCAGGTTTCCCCCCCCCCACCATAGACATACACTGAAAAATCCTAAAACACTAAGTGCGTTTTTTTTATTCTTTCTGTTTGTAGATTTTGATAGATTAGAATTTTGCCCAAAGGACATTCAACTCAAGTAAGAAACTTTTGATGACTCTAAATTGACTTGTAGCAATTTACAGGAGTGTTTCCTATCTTGTGTTCTACTGTGTAACATTTTGTCAGGTTTGCAGGGCTGGCTCTGGAGGTTTGTTTTTTTTTTTGCAGTAATAATACTGTAAAAAAAGACACCTATATTCAAGCAGTGCTATGTGCTGAATTTTGCTACTAGCCTGATACTGACTTAGCATGTATTTTTCTGTGAATGTGATCCAAATCTGTTTCTGGGTGTGACAGGTGTTCATTCTTGCTAATATTCAACTCTCATAGGCTTATGGGGAGAGTAATACAACTGTGGAAGAATCATGAGGTTGTTGACTCAAAGGCATGGGGAAGGGAACAGACTGTCAAAAAGAGTAAATCACCAGTATAAAAAACACCAAGCTCTTTGTAAGGGAGGTGTTGGCTGGAAGCAGGTAATTTAGAGCTGTAGAGATCTGTGTTTTGAAGTAATATATATGCAGCACAGATATTGAACAGAATAGCTAGCCTAATGTCAGCCTGCATTCTTGTTTTGAGAACTTTCAGCTGTACAGAGGGAACTGACTTGAACTGTGTGATAAATTCAGAGTGGGTGATGAATGAATTACCCTTGCCTATTACTGTTCGGAGTAAATTAGTCACTGGGGGGCAGTGGTTAGTTGTTGTTTTTTCTGGTTGCCGACGTAGCAGTAGGTAATTTCTTCTTTATGCTGTGCTCATACAGTACAACGTTCAGCAAAGTGGGCAGGCCTTTTTTCTTCTAGTGGAATTCACTGTGCAGTTTGACAAAGGTTGACACCTTGGAGCATAATTCATTTCTGTGGCAAACTGCAACATTAGTGAAGCACGTTACTGCTTTGATATTATTGGGAGAAAAACAATGTATCTGAATATCCCTATCTGAAGAACTGTAGTGAAAAATTTCATTCTAATCAATTCTATTGAAATTGGGTGTGATGAAAGAGGTGACAGGGTGGAACTGAAATCACTTTTTAAATGGTAGGCAATTCCTTTCTAACAGTTTGATAAGTATAGAAAGGCTTTATCTGAACTATTTCAGTGAATTATATGAAATACCTAACTCTAGTTTCTCAGAACAATTTGGAGGCCCTTCCTGGAAATTGCTGCTGGAAGGAGATGGTTGATGAAAAAAAGACAAAAAGCAAGAAATATGAGGGAGCGAAGAAATCTTGAAAGCCTCAGGACAAATGCCTGCAAATGTGGTGTTTGTAAATTCTGTATTTTCTAAATAGACAGCTTTTCCTACTCATCATCTTCCAAGTGCTTGTGTGTCATGGTAAGGTTTTGAAGTTGTCTTCCTTTCTGCTAATTGAATGCTATGATGTTGGATATAGTCTGGCTTTCATGACTTTTAGCAGACTGGATGTCAAGTTCTTCAAATTAAAATTCAATGTATGCTTGATTGAGTTAAAAAATGGAAGGCAAAGTGTGAAATGCAGGGGGGCAGGTAATTGGTTTTCAGCTGATCTGTAGGTCAGGTGCTGTAGTCACTGGAATAGCTAGCAAGCATCTGCAGTTAGCTGTAGAAGAGAGGTATGGTAGTTTCCCAGCAAGTAGTATTGGAGCATGACCTCTCTTTTGTTTAATGTTTAATCACTATTTTCTAGTTAGTTATGTTGCATTTTCTTCTGGATAATTCTCACCTGTAGGAGATTAACATAATTTCTTTAATACTTTTTTTTTCTTTTTTTGATTGAAAACTTAATAAAAGGTGAAATTCCTGTGTTGAAGTAGCCGTAAGAACATTTTTGCTGGAGATTTTCTCTGTTCCTGTAATGTTTCCAACAGAAAATGGTGACTTGAATGGTAGTTAGATGAAGGTACTGCCTTTGCATTATGCTGAAGGTCATATTAAGGGACTGATAAGTATATAGAAGTTTCACTTCTGCTGTGCTACTGGGGGAGGTTTTTGGAGCCTAGTGACACAGAAGCAGAAAGTTTCTTAACTAGGTGTAGGGGATGAACAAAATCAGATGCACTGTTACTCATACATGAATCCTGAATTATTTGTATAGCCTCAGCAAGACCAACTTGCTTCAGCTTCTTTAGTGTCTTGATCCCAACCCTGAAAATACTACAGTATTTGAACTTTATGGTCAAAGCTAAACTAGCAGACAACCATGCAGAAATATTTTCAAACTTCTTTGCTGGGAAGCAATGCAGAACCAGCATATATTGAATGACTTTGCTCATCCAAGGGAAAGGTTGTGCCTTCAGCACTGGATTAGTGTGGTTTGATTTCCTACTGACTGACTTTGCTACCATTCTGATCACTATTGTCTGCTTTCTTCATGCCTTTCCAAGGTTTCTCTCTCCTTCTTTCTCCCCTCTCTCTTTGATAGGACAAGTAGCAACATGTGTTAAATTTTATTATTGTTCAGAAGGGAAGAAATCTTGAGTTGCTTTTCCATTCATAGGTATACCAAACTCTGTATTTTCATGCCCACTACCCTCCTCAAAATGAGACTGAAATTGGCAGTAAGTTACTTGGGAGACTTTTTTGCAGCTCAGTCTCTAAAAATTAATTTCTTTATGAAACAAATCTGATTTAAGGAAAAAAAAAAAAAGCCAAATAATCGACTAACTGTAGCTATGTAACCAGAAGAGCAATCATGAGTTACAATTAAACAAGCTAAGCACAGTATCTAAACGATGAGGAAGATTCAGAGTAGTTGTAATTAATTCTCCTGAATTTGTGTTAGTTTTTGGTGCTACAGTGGATTTCTGTTGCACCTGTCCTGTCTCAAAGCTCTGCATTGAAAAATAAGATTATTTTTATTAGAGAAATAACAACATGTAATAATTCAGAAAATAGTGAAAACTTTTTTTTTTTTTTTGTACATGTGGTCATTATTCTTACTTATATATTAGGAAAATGTGAATCAAAGTAATGGTCTGCTGCCACTTTCTCCTGATTGGTGTGTGAGTTGTACACAGCAGTATGTGGACACTTGAGTTTTCCTTTGAAATGTTTCTGATATCTGATGATGGGAATGTCCTAGTGTCCTGGAGCGTTTGTGAAAGGAACACCTGAAGAAATCCAGTATGTGCATACAGTCCCAGCCTGTTGGGGTGGGCAATGCTGTTCTGCCTTGTCCAAATAGTGTCGTCTTTCACATTCATATGGATATGCAGTCACCTATGCACTGCCTTCTGCCATGAGTAAGTTTTCTAAGCATTGGTTGTCAGTGTGCCCGGATGTAGTGTAGCAGGCAGAAAGGGTAAGTGATAATGCTCTGGGATCAGAACTAGATGAAAACTACAAGTTACAGGTTAGTTCAGTGCTAACTAGTTTCCTTTGGAAGCTGGCAACCTAGTTACCTTCCCTCTGCCTGTGTTTTTATTTTCTTCATAGGATGTCTGCCTTGCTGTTACTGCTCCTTCAAAGGGAGCAGTATCCCTTTGAATACTAGAAACGAGGGATAAAATGAGTCAAAAAAGAAGGAATGCAGGCACACAGGAGGAAAAACAGTGGAAAATTTAGAGTGAAGATAACAGGCAGAACTAAGATGCCTAATATTGGTGTTTGTTCCACTCCATAAGAGGGAAGACTGACCTTCATGGAAGGGCAAACAGAAACTTATGGTTGTTATTTTACAGGGTAGCCAGCTCTGATGCAGTTTTGGCCATTTTGAGACTCCACCAGTCATCCTGACAGCATTTACTAGGGCTTCTTGAAACAGTGGCTCTTGTGGTCCACGTTCTCTTACTTCTGACATTTTAGATCTTTCCACAAAGAGCAGTTTCTTACTTCTTTAAAAATAAGAGTGAACTCCTACATTATGCAGGAGTACAAGCTTGAACACATACATATGTGTGCATTCTTCAGTGCTGATCCTCCTGGCCACTTCTTACCTGTTTTCCAACATAGATTATTACTATGTGAATATACCTTGAGAAAGGTCCTTTTAAATCCTTACACAAATAAGAGCTTTTGCATGGCATATCCATTAATTGTCTCGAGTTCTGGAGGTTAAAAGTTGGAAAAAGTTCTTCTACTGTTTTTATTTGTTCCAACGCTGACTTTCTGTTCAAAGATGATCTTTATTTCACAGGTACTTTGAAAAACAGTTTGACCTATCAGAACAGACACGATTGCCCATGTTTCTCCACTGTAGAAACTCACATGCTGAATTTTTAGGTGGGTTTCGTTTGAGAAAATCATATTCAGAGCAAATAGCACATGTGAAAAATCTGGGAAGCTTCACCTTTTTCTGTTATAAAACTGTTGTTAACATTTTTGTTTGTTTCATAGACATAATGAGAAGAAACCGAGACAGATTTGTAGGAGGGGTGGTAAGTGTAGCATTAATTTTTACCTGCGTATGTGAACGTTGTTGCTGAATATGCAAGTTTTTGTTTGTCATGGAATGAGGATAGGCTCCCTGTTCTATGATTTCAGTTATTATTGATTAATAAGTGTTTTACAGTTCCCTTTTAGTACTTGTCCTTGCTTATTCAACTGTTTTGCTTTTTTTTTACAAGGTGAAAAGATAGGCTGAGTAAAAGCTCTGTAGCTGACATAAGCAGCTTTTCTTGGCCTGCCAGAAAGACACTTAAAGCACCTTAAAACTGACATTGGCTTTTTCCCAATTCTTTACTGTCTATAACTGCAGTGCACTCAGACCACGGATTATTTAGATGCACGTTCACAGTGGGAGCTGTAATCTCAAATATCTGCTTCTGATATTATACATCTTTTTCAGATTAGATCCAGACATAACTCTCAATTACTTTGTCTTTTAGATATTTAAATCATGTATTTTAATTTCAAAGGAAAAACTTTGGATGAAATGCTTAGGAAAGTCCAGCAATGCTTTTCATTGTGTCAGGGGTTTCCAAAAGTAATAAAGTAATAAATACTTGGTTCATTCTAGCCTATTAACATCAGACTATGCCTCCTACATATCTCAGTCCCCAGATTCCACCTTTTTCTGTACTGTTCTTGCTAATAAAATGTGGGGACTACTTTTTGTGCCATGTCCCATCATTAGGTTTGTATAGATGTGCAATGCATACTATCCAAGATATTTGTGATGCAAATAAACTAGAACATACTTACAAATGAATCTTGAATGAAGTATGTGTGTTTGTATATACATGTGCCATCTATAAATGTTCTAGGTACATTCTTTTGATGGCACGAAGGAAGAAGCAGCAGCTATAATAGATTTGGATCTTTATATTGGAATAAATGGCTGGTGAGTTCTTTACAAGAAATAAAGCTATTTTGAAGTATCAGCTGCTTTCTTTAAACGGTGAGGTCACGTTTTTCAAAGCTCACTAGGCAATCGTCTGACAGATTTAGAATTGCACTCACTCATCTGCTACCCATATAAAGTTCTTCATGCACAGGTCAGTGAGTTAATCTAGTCTTAGGTCCATTCTACTAACCTCAAGTCAATCCCTGTTTGTAAATAAATAAGGTTGTTGAAGGTGGAAGCAGTCCTTCTGAGAAGTGTTTAAAAAGGCATAAATTCAGGCTGCCACATCAAATCCATATAACGCAAATAGAATTTGAGCAGCCTCATCTACTGGTTGTGCAGTCTGAATTTTCAGCAGTTATCTGGCCAAAAGCCAGCCAGCACCACTTTAGAAGCTGCATGGGCTGCTGAAGCCAAGGAAGGATAGGCAGTGCAGACAGGGGGTTCTGCATGCTTACTAGGGTGAGATGGCAGCACTGAGGAACTCTCCACTGTTTTCTGTAAAGTCTGAATTTGCAGGCGGTGCTTTTAAAAGATGAAGCCAATTTTATTCACTAACAAAATTACTTGGGAAGCTCCCTCCCTTTGCTGCAAAACATTTAGGCAATTAGTTTTATACACCTTTTCTGCTTTGTTTTTGGTGTGTGAAGGGGGTCTTTTTGGTTTTGTTCTTTTGTTAACCAAACTCTGATTTTTCTAGTTCACTGAAAACAGAAGCCAACTTGGAAACACTGAAATCAATTCCTAGTGAACGATTAATGATAGAGACTGGTAAGGTTTTATATCTTGGTCCATTTGACTTAAGCACTATTGGGCAACAAGATGTGCTTTTGTAGCAATGACTAGGCAGAATCAAGACTTAGGAGTTTAGAGCAGAGAAAGGACTGGCTGTTCCTCCTCTTTGGAAAGAGGTTTACAGGCTCCAGAAATTCCTGTTCAGCCTTCTGCTGGAAGGAGTAAGCTGCCCTGTCAGTTCCTGGCACTGCAGGGGAAGATAGGAAGGACAAATTGACAAGCCCAGATTTTTAAATGCACCTAGGTACCAGAATCCTACTTGAATATCTGTTAAAATCTCGCCATACACAGGGCAAGGGCGATGAGGTAGCCACAGGCAGCAGTAATGGTGTTTGGAAAGAATAGCTCCTTAAAGGGAGTAGGGCAGAATGCTTGAATTCCCCTCTTGGCCTAATGAGCAGTGATTGTAACTGACTGGCAAGGGCTGTCTTTTGTTTGTTTGTTTGTTTTTCTTTCTGCATGTTCATTTCAAGTATTAAGTGTCAGTTAGACAGTATTTTAATTCTGAATCTGAGGAAGGAAAACCACAAACTGCCAAAATCCTTACATTTAATTGCACATCAAGTGTGGTTCGATAAAAGAATGCTAGAAGTTTCTGTGGAACATGTACAGTGTATCTAGCTATCCATAACATGTCGGAGGGCATTAGTGCTATGTACTGTTATTGCTGATTTTAGGTTTTTTAAATACAAGATCCTGAAGGTAAGATCATAAAAATCCAAACGGTATAAAGATGTTGAACTGCCCAAATCTTAAATTCCATTTTGCATTGGAATTGCAATGGATTGCAAGAACTTTTGTCTGTGGAAGTTGACTGAACTATCTCATGCTTTTCACAAACTATTGCATACTCTTAATTCTTTCTTTTCCTTTCCTTTTTTTTTCTTTTTTTTTTTTTTTTTTTTTTCCAAATGAAACTAGATGCACCTTGGTGTGGAGTGAAAAACACTCATGCTGGATCAAAATACATTAAAACTACATTTCCTACGAAAAAGAAGTGGGAGATAGGGCACTGCTTGAAGGACAGGAATGAACCCTGCCATATAATGTAAGTGTACTACCATACTGTGATTTACAATACTTCAAATCTCACAGAGGGGGGAAAAAAAAAAAGAAAAAAAATTAGTTTACTGAAAATGCAGTAAATAGATATCAATTGTAAATACATTAAAACTTCTGCAAGGTATTGCTTTATAAGCAAAGGTTAAGACATCTTAATTTTCTTACTTAGCAATTCTGAATGTGAAAAGCTCCCTGGCAGTGAAACTAGTATTGTTTTTATTGGAGGAAAAGTTTAAACCCTGTAAAGTAACCTGACTTGGATAAATTTCAGTCAGTTGTTCCAGCTATTTTTAGAAAAGACAGAGCACTGGGGCTGGCAGCCCTCCACAGAGGGAGCAGTGCTGAGACACCCCTGTGTTCCTATCACAGTGCCTGTGAGATGAGCTGCCTTCACTTGGATTTGGTCAGGGCCATTTCTGCATTCCGCCTCTGTGCTTAAAAGTACTGATTTGTAAAGTTTAGAAATGAATGGCAGCCATCAACATACAGAAAACTCAAAAGGCTTATGGACAGTTAGAAGGTACAGAAACAGTGTTCTGCCACCTTTTCACACACTTCCTTATAGAGGAGTGAAGAGCAGGAAACGCATCACTGTTGTAGTGAGAATCTCCATTCAGTAGCACTGAGAGATGAAGTGCCTGAATTTTCACAACTGTTGCTGAAGTCTGGCCAAAGTTAATGCCACTCCCAGTCACCTTCTCATTACCAACTCTGTAAAGGAATTTGGGAAGGCTGCTTCTTGCAGTGTGGTACAGGAACTGAGTTTTCAGCAAATAAACCTCAGCTATACCTGTCCATGTACAAAACCCATTTATTTGATCAGAAATGAGATTTCTTTTTTTTTGCTTTGAGGTGTCTGTGTTTCTATGAAAAACCTGTAAATAACCTGTTTGAAACCAGCTTTTGAAATACCCAGATTTTTTAGTATTATCCTCAGGAGTATTAAGCAAAATGCCATTTAATCAGTTTGAGAACTGAAGAGAATTCTGATGCTTTTTTGGGAGTCCTGCAGAAACTCAGAGAACGCTCATGCTGAAAGTATAGTTTAAACCTACATGGTGGCATCTCCTAGTGTTCAGATATTTTATGCAGTAATGTTGATTTGTATTACTCCTTGAAATTGATTTGGTTTTAAACACAGCACACAAACAATTAAGTGCTCTTTCAGTATTTTAAGTCTTTTTAGGGTCAGTGCATGATTTTGGAATAAGTGAAAAATACAAGTGGAGAACCTCCAGTATTACTGAATAAGGCTATTTCAGCAAGCCTTGGTGTGTGTGTCTCTCTGTGTGTTCAGCATTTCCATGTCTCTGCTGCCTTTATTGTAGCTTTACAGAGCGTTTCAGAAACCCCAGAACTGGAAATGCAGAGACTGTGTCCTAGAGCTGTACACAAATGCTGTATTTTGGCTTTCTTCTATGAAACAAAATCTTGTTGAGTTAATCCTTCAGGATTACTGTCCCTGTATAAAACATTAATTATAACACATATTAATTGTAGATCACTAATGCCAGAACCTCTTAAACATCAGGAGGAATTCAGTATGGTAACTAAGAATTTCTAGTTTGTGATTTCCCAAGTAGCAAGGGCTGGTGTGAGGGGACATTTACCCTCGGACCACAACTATACTCAATGTTCAGAGTATATATGCTGTTTAATATGTTGACAGGAGAGATTCTCTACTTGTCTTTGCTTTTTTGGTGGTGCTGGACACCTTGCAATTTGATTTTCAGTTCATATTTTTCAAGCTGCAGTACTCCCTGCAGAAGATACTTTTAAAAAAAATTAGCCAAAAGAAATGTGGGGTTTTTTCCCTCCTTCACCAATTCCATATCCATAGTAGTACAATAACATGTAGCATCCTACTGCATCCAAGCAGGGATGGGTATGTAAGCCCTACCAAAGCTCTTCAAGAGTGTTTGTTTCTTGCTTCTCTGTAGGTGTGATCTCACCCCATCTCATCTAGAACATCCCCTAAAATTAAAAAGCTATTAGGCTGCAAAGCACAGCAGAGGTCATGATGTGGGCTAATGCTGCACCTACAAAAACTTGCATTCCAGTAATTAAGAGCTATTTTTTCTACTCTGTCTTCCTCAAAAAGAAGTTCAGCAATTGTGCAACTTGAAGCAAGATCCAAAAAACAAACCCATGAAACCCTGTCCACCAAGCTTGAGGTTCCTACTCACAGAATCATAGAATGTTAGAGGCTGGAAGGGACCTCAAAAGATCATCTAGAGCAGAATTACCTATACCAGGTGACATAAGAACATATCTAGGCAGGTCTTGGTTATCTCCAGAGAGGGAGACTCCACAACCCCTCTGGGCAGCCTGTTCCAGTCTTCTGTCACCCTCACAGTGGAAAAAAAATAATTCCTCATGGTCCCATGGAATTTCTATACCTCAGCTTCCACTGATTGCCCCATATCCTGTCAGTGAGCATCACAGAGGCTCCCATCCTCTTGACACTTACCCTTACATATTTATAAACATTATAAACATTAATGAGGTCAACTCTCAGTCTTTTCTAAACTAAAGCGCCCCAGCTCCTTCAGCCTCTCCTCATAAGGAAAGTGTTCCACTCCCTTAATCATTCTTGTGGCTCTACACTTGACTCTTTCAAGCAGGCCCCTGTCCTTTAACTGAGGGACCCAGAACTGGACACTATTCCAGATGCAGCCTCACCAGGGCAGTGTAGAGGGGGAGAAGAACCTCTCTCAAAACCTACTAACCACACCCCTTCTACTATACCCCAGAATGGCATTGGCCTTCTTGGCCAAGAGCATGTGGCTACCCCTAGCCATGAAGTTGCAGGATTTTTTTTTCCTTCTGAGAGAAAAATGGAAGTATGAAGTGTTTTAGGAACTGTACAGAATAGCCATCCTTTTCAGAATGACACAAGTACAGAAAAAAAAACATTGTGGCTTGGTTTTCTGTTACTTAGTGTTAAAATTCATCCCTTTTTTGCTGCCTTTTCCTGGCTTCTATCAAAGCTGAGGCCCTTTCAACATTGAATGTGATCATTTACTGCAGCTATCTGAATGCATTCATACAGAGAATGGGGAAATAGGAGTTAAGTTACTTTGGCAGTTACA
Organism: Psilopogon haemacephalus; assembly: GCA_013396835.1. NCBI lineage: Eukaryota > Metazoa > Chordata > Aves > Piciformes > Megalaimidae > Psilopogon > Psilopogon haemacephalus. The sequence goes on from VWZI01011945.1 coordinate 82,867, forward strand.
CTCCTTGGTAAGGCTGTATCTGAAATTTAAACTTTGCCATAGACCAGTTTATTCGTAGTGCGGCTTTAGCCTTGAAAGGCTAAACAAACTTCAGTCTGGAAAAATCAAAACCACTGATAAAGACACCCACAAAATGACACTTCCTTTGAAACAGAAAGTTGTTTAATTACCTCCAAACAAGAGTCAAAAGACCAAAGATTAATCTGTACCAGTGAGCCACCAGGGTTCGGTGTGAAGGGAATGGCAGTTTAGTGATTTAAGTGAAGCAATTTGCATATCTAAGCACTTCATCCTGCTGCTCTCAGCACTAGCTTTAATTCCAGACTAACCTTATTGACTTGTAAATATACATGCAGCAGTACTGAGTTTGATTCTTCTAATACCAATCTTTCTTTTTAGTCAAATACTGGAAATAATGGCGGCAGTAAGAGAAGATGACCCACTAGAGTTGGCCAATACTCTATATAACAACACTATTAAAGTCTTCTTTCCAAATATATAAAGTTGCTTTTCTGACATTTATTCAGCACAACTTTAGTAAATATATTGAAAAAAACTTCATATATGCAAGTTCTTATCAATGGAAGCCAACATGTCTGTTTTGGTTTTTTTATGGTGCAAGATTAAAGCTGCTTGTGAAAAGATGGTCTGCATTTGTGCAGTTTCTCAGCCCTGTTTCCCTTTCAGGATCAATATATTGGTAGCCCAAGTTAGCAGTTCTTGTTAATACCTGTTATGTGGACCAACACAAATACCAGGCTGCTGAGCTCACACATAGAGCACTGCAAGATACTGCTGGTAGTCAGGAAGTGTTGAGCACATCAATGTCCCGCTTAACTACATCACCAGAGAGCTTAGCCGTTTCCTCTTTTGTTCCACATATGCAAATACTGTAACATTAAGTCTACCAGACTATGTATTTCTCTTTTAGAAACACAGCTCACTAGTTTTTAAGCAATAAAGCTCTGCTAATACTTAGTTTGTAAGTAAATCTGCTTTGGTTCAGGCTTTTAATTCATTGTTTGACCTTCTAAACAGTCTGTTTTCACTGGTATTTTTCATGTGCATTTAGAACTCAGTGATCAGGGATTACTGGTATACAGTCTTTGGCACAGCCTTATCACCACATCAATTAAAGAGTTTTTTTTTTCCAACCATCTTAGAAACATGTGAAAACATTTTATTCCATGTACAATAATGTACATAAGTTTAAGGTGGTCATGAAAGAGACCAGCAAAAATTAGAGGTATATTTACAGTAGCACACACCACAGTAAACAACCACCATTCACAGATTCAACACTGAGATACTGCTGTTGTGCTTAAGTACAATAACTACAAAGTGATACTTTTATTCTGTTGAACTCAATCTCAAACAAATACCTCACGGCTTAAAGGGCATTTTGATCACCAAGAGAGTTAGAGTCAACATTAACAGTCTCATTCAAGTGCTGGGACACACAGTCATCATTTTCCTCATCACTATCAGAACTGTCATTATCTTCATTTAGTTCATTTTCAGCATGAGCAGCTGCCTCTGCAACCTCTACAGGATTTTCATTTGGTGCCACAAACCCGTTGTTATTAGAGATATTGGCATTTTCCTTGTCCTCAATGTACACTTTCTGATGGCACATGGGGCAAGTGTCCTGAATGTACAGCCACTTCCGAAGACAAAGTGCGTGAAAGTAATGGTTGCATGGAGTAATGCGAGCAGAGGTGGTGAACTCGTGGTAGCAGATTGCACAGACATCATCTATTTCCTGTAACCGACTCCCTTTCACCTCTGGAAGTGAGTTTATCTTCTTAACAGCAGTTCGTCGATTTATGAAAGTCTTCCAGCCGTTCTTTGCTTGCAAGTAGATGTTAAAGTACGCATGTAGGCACATCATGCAAGCACGGATCTTGCTTCCTGACTCAAAAACCATGGTGTAAGCTCCATTTCCAAACATGATTACTCCAAATATAAACTCAATTATATTGCCAGTTGAACGAACATAATAGACATAATCATCAAGTTTCTCCCATAGCACATTATAGTAGCCATCAATCATAAACAATATATAAACAGTAATAGAAACTATTACTTTTAGGCAAAGCTCTACACAGAATGCTGTAACTGCAAAAAGCCAGGTATTTAGTGCATAGTGGTGCCAGAGGACATAGCTGAGCAAAACTGGAAGGATGAAAAGGCAAGCGGAAACAAACAGTACAGGGAAGTGTCTGCGGAACGATGACACGTGGGAGGCACTGAGGGACATCAGCACAGGGTCTGTCATTCCATGGATAAAATGCAGGACTGCGGTCAACAAAAGGCACATGTTGCGACTCAGGCGAACTAGGCGTTCGTCTGGTTTCAGTCCACTTAAACCAGTCTGCAGAGCCAAAATGAAAAACAAGACGGGTGCTACAAAACCAAGCCTTTTGTCATCCTCATCAGTTGATCCGATGAAAGCCAAGATACCTAGTCCCAAATAATGCGCTATTGAAGAAATGACGGCACTCATGCCCAGCACAGTTAAGGTAGAGTCACAGCCGCTTATGATCAGACTGCAGATCAGTTCCCAGCAGTTATCCCATGATATCAGGAAGAATTTTTCTTCTGCGTTAGTTTCAGCCATCTTCACGACATAGGTTAATACCACAGCTTGCGCCGTAAGCCTGGTTAGCCAGAAGACACGCAGTACAGCTGGAAACCGAATCCTCTTCCACGTATCTTCCATCAATAGCTGTAATCCATAGATGCGATACATGTGCCTCACCAGCAGATACACATACCGCACCGAGTAATAGAACCACCTCATCTTCTTAACTAAAATGGCTGTGGTATTTAGTGTCAGAACTAGGCCCGAAATGAAAACCAGTATCTGACGGACATTTAAAGGTAATTCAATGATCAAGCCAATTACAGGAATCAGGATATCCAGAATGATGAGTTGAGAGTATATGGACTGCACATTTAGCAATGTGACGTATCCAATTCCAAAGGTAAGCTGAAGGATGGAAAGTGCCATCCATAGCGAAGGTCCTTTATGAGGGAAGATCTGAATCCCAAATGCAGCAGTGTAGTAGGCACTGTAGAAGTTTATGTGCAAAGAAGCATAGTAATTCACTAACACTGAAGTCACAGCCAGCAGAAATGCAGAGGCGATCATATAAAACTTGAAAAGTGCTCGCTGTTGTAAGACCAGAACAACACTGGATACAAAGACACCTAAAAACAGATTGAAATAATTTAGTTCTCAGCAGATATTCAACAGACTTTAACCTATTAGCTACATTTATGTAATGTACCACCTCCCAGTTAAGTCACTTGTAACTCTGCATTACCAGTGGTTCCCCTTTCAGGGGAAAGAGTCTTTACATTCAGTAACTCTGCACTGCAGCTGCAACAAAAAAAACAAGGCAAGCATTAAGCCACAGTTACTATTGGGTTCATCTGCAGTTTCAGGCTACAGCAGTGACAACTCCAAACCTTTCTACCTTCCTCTTGAAATCTTAAGAGTAGATAAGTTCTAAACAGAGAAAATAATTACTAGATATAGCATCATCTTTACAGGTAAGGTTAATAAAGGGATGAGTAAAATTCACTAAGTCTTTGAGCAGAATACTCAACTACAGATGTCCAAGATGGACTACTAAAGGTAACAGTCACCAAAACAGTTCAGCTAAAACTTTTGATGGGGAAATACTGAATAATTGCTGTTGTTTGCTGGGGAGAGAAAACTCCCAATTACCTTCATTTTTCTTTCATTTCTGATAATACATCAGGTTTAGATCCTGAGATTTCAGTTTGCTAACATTTCCCTCATGCTGACCATGAACAAATCATGACCATGGCTGGAGAGTCTGTCACAGCATCTGTAGTACTTTGGCATTACATTTATGACTGCAGTAAACTCCTTCGTAGTGTAACTTACGAATTTCAGCTCTACATACTACATAGGTAGGGGCTCTGCCATAGCATGTTAAATTAAATTGCACTTATGACTGGATTCACTCCCTTAAACATTTTTTCTTCAGGAAACAGACTGCCCTTGTGTTGGGCATCTTGGTCTGCTTCCAGTCTATACAGCTGCTTACTCATACAAACCAGTTTGGAGAGATTTCAATTGCTACAACTCATAATTGATTGTAAGTTTGCTTTCAATCTCTGTACCGAAACTAATGAAATCACAAGTAATCCTCTTTTGGCTGGAGGATGGATAACATCCATCTTTCCTGATGATTGTATTTTAGACTATTTGAAATCCTCTATAATCAAGTGTTTAAAAAAATATTTCAAGCCATGGTAGCTTGATCACAGGAATAAAAAAACTTGCTAAGAACCAGCATTTAATTTCACCAGTAGTGTTTCCAGCTGCTTGTACTAAAACTGCCCTGAACAACCAAAAGACACCCAACCAACCACCCCAGCTTGGAGGAGAGGGGATCAACATGAACCAAGGTAGCTACCAAGGTACCAAGCAAAAGGTAGGCTACAAGGAAGTTAATGCACCTTAACAGTATTCCTTGCCAGCAGCAGTAGCTGATATAAAAACATTTTCCTTAACTAATCATTAACTTAGTAACCTTGTGAAGTGGACTGAAGAAAAGCCTCAATCAGTTTTCAGAAAGTGCCTTGTGGCACAGCTCAGTTCTATGAAAAGCCAAACATTATATAGACGACTTTCATTAAAATAAGTTTGACACTTTTGTTCCTTTTTCATGCACACCACCATAAACACCCATGGGAAAGGTAACACTGCAAGGGTTTGTACTCTTCTCACAAGTCACAGAAAAGGCTCAAATGCCAAGGACAAGCTCATTATTTACATAATTCTGATCATCTGAGCCAAATGGGATGCATTTTGTAGTAAGGCTGCTCTGAAGCACACCTGTTAATAAAACCTGGTTCTTTTCCTCACAGTTAAAGGCATGTATTTAGATACTACAGGTCATACTGAAACACATTTCACACACAAGACATCTCTAAAAACAGTACTACAGTCACCAGAAAAGCTGGACCAAGTGGTTCCTTTAAAGGGGGGGACACTAACAGAAGGTAAAGCATTTTTCTGTGAACACTTCTGTGGAAAAGACCCTCCCCTCAAAAGAACCTCACAAGATCAGTCTTGGAAGAGGAGATGGGCACTCCTCTGCCTCCATCTACATTTATGTCATTCAGTCCACCTCACCAAATGAGCCTTCTCTCTGCCCTGCAATATGTTCCTCACACAACAAATCCCATTTTCCCATTGGAAATGCTGCATTTCCTCCCTTGATAAGATTGTCTCACATTTCTGCATAATACTACTGCCTTCCATGACTGTTCCTATTTATGACACTCTGTCAACAACTGAGTGCAGTATGGCCTCTAAATACAGCATTTAATCAAACTATACAGCTTTAATTCTGAAATAATTTGTTACACTGAAACTCTCCCTCTCCTTTTTAACTCCTTAAATCTGTCAGTCTCTATACTAGTACATTATTTACTATCTGACTTTCTGCTAGTTGCACGGCTCAGTTACCTTTATTTAATCATGCAGAACTGAAAACTTTATTTTTGCCCTAGCCCCAGCCATTCTTGCTTCCACATCTATTTTTACCGACTACAGTATTTACACCAAGCCTCTGTAATTGAGTGTCCTCACTGAGGAGGAACTGCTGTCTGCAGCACCAGTCCTGGAGGTGGTGGTTCTGCTGGAATCAAGACACTTGGGGGAAAAAAAAAAAAAGCAAAGACATGCAAGGTAAATGTTGTGCTAGAGACAAAGCAGGGCTAGTGAAAAAGATCAAAGGAAAATTCTGCTCCAGTTGTAGAAGCTGGGTCTGTACTTTGTATAGTTCCTACATACTTCTATAGAAAATAAGTGATGGGAAAAATCAGATCAAGAAATCCTGCAGTAAAACTCCGAAATCATACAGATCTGTGTTAGCATTCCTGAAGAACTCCACAGGCAGAATATTTCTGAAAGCTGTCAAATATCTCCAGAGCTACAGGCTTTGTATCTAGAGGACAAGCTGTGCATTTATACTATGCACTATACTAAGGAAAAAAAAGAGACCAGTCCTTCGAAGTCTGCAAATGGTAGCTAAAAGGGGCAGCGATTTAAATACAGAATGATCCAAAATAAATACTTCCGTTTATCCTAACAACAGCAAAAATCCAACCCTGTAATCCATACTTCAGATGAAAAAATAGATGCAAAAATACTCTGTTGTGTGAACCACATGAAAGATCTTCAATATCATCTTTAAGTGGTTACATTCCAGTTTTCTTTAGTTTTGGGAGGACGATAACCACAGACTGCTTGTCTCAAAGTATGACATAAGTCTCTAGGCATAAACTGTTCCCAAAACTCTTCTGCAGGAGACAAGGGAAGGATTACCCAGTTCTCTTGCCAAGCCTTTCTGGAAGAGTGATCATATAAATGCAATGCTGCAAAGTGCCTTAATCTGTTGATCCCACATTCAAGCGAGGTCATCAAATAACACATCCACCGTGGGATTAATTTCAAGGCACTTCATACAGCAACTGATCATGCGATGACGGGCTCCTAAAATTAAGTTGCTACGGCACTGCAATGTAATTTTTAAAACTAGGAATGATCAGTGGGAAGCACTCACAGCAACTCCAGAAGAGAAGTGGAAAGGGTAAAGAAAATGGGAAGTAGGGAGGAAGAACCCCTCCTCCCCATCAGAGCTGTGGGTACCAGCTGCAAGGCCAGTCAGGTGCTCCTCAGCCTTGGTGACCCAGACATCCTTTACTAAAGGAGAAGAAGCCCAAATAAGACACCTGCTTTGGTTTGTCACTTTCTCCCTTCATTCTTCTACCTGCTGTCTCCTTATAAGTTATCCTTAACTTTTTCCCCTCTGCTCCTCAACTTCGTCAATGTCATCACCATTAATACTTCTGTGTGCCTTTCCTTTAAACTTCTCAGCTTCCAACCTCAACAGCCATACCACCTACGTCCTATTTTTTTCTACTATGAACATCAAAAAACCCCACATAATTGTCATGTCATTGGCCTGCAAAAAAAAATTCTGTATTTTGGATTCTCCTTTCTCCTTTCTGCCTCAGGACTCAGCTCCAGGATGTGATACACAATGCAGCATCCCCTATACAGCAGTTTACAGACTGGGGCTCCAACCCTGCTGAGGCTACTTAAGAACCACCGATAACAAGTAGTACTGAAAATAGTATCACCTAGTTATACCAGTGATTTTCGGTCTCCATCCCAGGGAAGCAGAAAGTTTAAAAATAACCATCGGCAGGTTTCAAGAGATTTCTCTTGCGTTTGGAAACCCAAGTCCCCTGCATTTCTGAACTGCTATGCCTAACCTATGGATTTAACGGCATGTTTCGGGAAGACATCACATTGTTCAAGGCGATTTCAAAGATAGAAAGAAATAATCTCTAACCATTTAGCCACACGCTTTCCGACGGGACGGGGTGCTCGCAGCCCCCAGCCCCCGCGCACATGGGCAGCCACAGCCACGCCCGGAGCGGGCCCAAGGCTGGTACCCTGCACACCACCCCGAAGCGGGATGATGCCACCCTGGCGAGGAAGCGGAGAGAGCGAACCTGTCCCCTCCCCTGTACAGCGGCGGGACTCGGCGAGGGACAGGGGTAGCGTGGGAAAGCGGGCACCGAGCGGCGGCATGCGCTGAGGCTGGCAAGAGGGAAAGGCGGTGATCCCGATCAGGCAAGGAGGAACTCGGGGAGGGGCGAGCCCAGGGCGGCTGAAAGACTGCAGGAAGGGGTCAGAGACAGGGGAAGGTGACGGGAGAAGACAGACAGGCCGCGACACAAGCCGATGAGGTGATGGGCTGAGGGCACTGGGGAGAGCAGCAGCGCCCGTGCCCTGCCTGCAAATGTAAACAAAGCCAGCAGGGGCAGACGGCAGCAGAGGGGCGCGGGTCCTGACCCCGGCCCGGCGGGGGTGGCAGTCCCGCAAGGCCGGCGCTGCGCGGCGGGCGGGGGAATGGCGGCGGGGCGGGAGCCAGCCCGTCCCGCGGCGGGAGGGGGGAAGGTGTCTCACCCAGCAGCCGCAGCAGCACGCCCAGGAGCGCGGCGCACAGGGAGCCCCCCGGCAGCGGGGACGAGTTGAAGATGGCGTCGATGAGGAACAGGCTGGGC
>VWZI01011945.1:91334-103203 GCA_013396835.1 Psilopogon haemacephalus
CCGGGGGGCGGGACCGCGGCGCCTGGACCCCACCGCGACCAGCCCGGCTCCAGGGTAGGGGCTGCCTGAGGCGAGTCCTCACGGCCCTCCTCGCCGGTTGGCCTTACTTCAGCGAAGTAGGAGCGGAGATCGTTCTGGGCGGCATTCCCGAGGCAGCACGGGCGCTCGCCCTGCCGTGCCTTGCTCACAGGAGGGTTCCCCTTTATCACTCCGGCGTGTGCGGTAGCAAAGGAAAGCAAATAAAACCCTGCCATCCGCTATTAACGTGAGCGATGGGGGCATCGCCTCGTTCCGCACGTTGCCCGAGGTACTGCTTCCTCCGGCCTTCTCCCTAAGGAGCCTGTGGTGTTCCTTACACCCTGCCCGCCGCCTCCCGGCGCCCGCCCCTCTTGTTCTCCCTCATGTCAGCCTTTGCCGGCTGTTCGGTGACTACGTCGCCTTGAAAGACTGATGAGCGCTGAATTAGGAAAGGGTTACGCAGAGTTTTCCCCTGGTGTGTGATGAAAAAGCCTGCTCTTAGACGACGTGCAACCGTAGGTCAGAATCGTGGCAAAAAAAAAAGGCATTTTGCTTCTCCTGCACCTGCACAGAACCCACAGATCCAGGGACTACTGGAAACTTCAAGCTGACTTGCTTCGAAAAACAGTAACTCCAAATTAAATGCCAGTGAGTAATCAGTCCGTCTGAAACGGGGGCGTTTCCCACCCCTTCGTTTGTGCGACTCTAAAGCAGGTTTCAGGCCACAGCTGCCAGCGGCTTTGTGTTGCCTGTTGGCATCGGCCCTGCTGCCATTTCCTGCCGCCGCCTGCCTCCAGCTTCACCTGCCCTCGCCCAGCCTTTCCATGAGTGACTAGGTCATGGCTTAAGCCTTTGGAAGTCTTTCTATTATTTCCAAAGGATACTGGATCAGTGAACATCAGGATCGCACAGGAACTTTACTAAGCAATGCCCCACGCGAACAAAGCCAGAAATGTTGCCAGATTGCTAAAGGATTGTATTACAAAATCCGTGGACACGGACAAAAGGAATGTTTTAATCACATGCTGAAAGGCACAACTCTGACCTAGTAAGTATCTCCACTCCGAATAATAGAGGTTAGGGTTTAAAATGTGAAAAGTGTTAATTCTGCTGAGGTTCGAAGGTGGCTTAATCGCAGTGATCCAGGCTCATCTGAATAACTTTACTCCTCAGCTAAGTATGAAGCTGCAGAATGTAAATAAAATTATTTGATTTGAAGTTAAAAGCAATGTAAATCAAGCAGGTCTGGGTACTTGATAATTCCCAATAACCAACACTGAAATGTGGTGTGATTTCAAGAAGTCAAGAACTTAAAATCACCATTTATGGAGATGGAGTTCCCAAGGCCCTTCAAAGTTCATTTAATATAGAATCATAGAATCATAGAGTCAGGGTTGTAAGGGACCACAAGGATCATCTAGTTCCAACCCCCCTGCCATGCCCAGGGACACCCTGCCCTATATCAGGCTGCCACAGCCTAATCTAGCCTGGCCTTAAACACCTCCAGGGGTGAGGCCCCAGCCACCTCCCTGGGCAACCCATTCCAGGCTCTCACCACTCTCATGATGAAGAACTTCCTCCTCACATCCAGTCTGAATCTCCCCACCTCCAGTTTTGCTCCATTCCCCCTAGCCCCTACCTAATATCCTAAGAAGTCCCTCCCCTGTCTCATCAGTAAAGAGACTCTTAAATCCATTTTTGCAGTACAGGCTCCAGGATCAGAGGCAATGCTGTGGTACATGTTTGTGTTGCTTTAAGGCCACGTGGATTAAATGGCATCCATTAAATGGATTTTACACGTTTAAATATGGACACATACAGGCATATTTTACAGGTGATGTTTAGGTGTGTACGTAAGAGTCATGGATGCCTGCAGATTTGTGCCAAAACAGTTGCAGATTGCGAATAGTCGACGAATCTAGTGTCAGCGAAGCGCATCGGGCCACACTGGTACAGTTTTTACCCGTATTCATCAGAAAACTTGCTGCAGTGCGTGAGACTTCCCATTGAAATCCTGTTAAAACCCCCTGGGTTAGCTGCATTACCGTGCGGGGTGTACAAAGGCGACACCTACCGGATACTTTTTAATCCTGCAGCTTGCGCTGCGTACTTGGCAAACGCGGAATAATGAACCAGATTCAACTCTTGTTGCCCAGCTGCAGCCACTGACTGCCGTTATATATACAACTGCGGCAAGTTTGTTGTGTTATTGCTGGGATCAAATGCAGTCTCGACGTCTTCTTAAAGTTGGAGGTTAAATCCTACTCCAAGTAAGTTCATACTAGTATTTGTATAAGGAGAAGTTTTCAAAGTTGAGGACTTGTACAATTTCTTGTCCACAAGCAGCACACAGATTAAGCAGAAAGCTCCTTTCTTTGTCTAGGTAAGTTGTGAGGAATCCTGAAGTCCAAGGTGGGGTTTGTTCCACGTATCATTGTGGCTGGGTGAACGTGGCTTGGTAAATGTGCCTAGAGTCAAGCCTACACCCCAGGACAGGGCGGTGCACATGCCCTTAGGGAGCTGTTTCATAATAAGTAAGAACTTAATGCTCAAAAATGCTTTCTGGATTTTTTAATACACCTCATGTATCAGGCTGCGAGTCAGAAAGTCACAGATAATTTATTTCAATGACAAATACAAGTCACTGCAGTTCTTTGATGTGCTACACAGTATATAGCAGAAGGTTGGAGTTTCATTGTCAATTACATTAAAAACTATTTTTAGGGGTGTTTTTGGCAGCTCAGAGGGGTCAAAATTAACTTTTTTTTTTTTTTTCCAAAAGCTATTACCATTTTTATGTTAAAACTGGGGGAACTGCATAAACACAAATTACTAAGTGCAGCATCTGACTGATTCTTTGGACTGCAGCTGTGTGAGCGGCATGAACTGCAATAACTGGGCAATAAAGCAATCTTTAATATCTCATGAAATGGCAGAACTATGTATTTGCTATACCAGTTTGCAGAGGCCATGTAGAGGGTCTGTGCCCATATAGGATGGCCACATCTAAACCTACTTTTTGGTAAAATTTTTGAGGTTCTAAAGCTCTTCCTTTTGCCTAAATGCCCTCATAAAACCCTCCAAGCCAAAGGCTTCATTGGATTCATGCCAGTGCTTACATCAGATATTACAAAATCACATGGGCTTGCAAAAATCATGTTTTGATGTGACCGTAATAAACAAACAAACAACTGAAAATGCAGGGAGGGTTATAAAGTACTGCTTGGGTTTTTTTTTTTTTCTGAAAAGCTTTAAGTACACACAATACCTTTGCCTTGAATAACAATGCATTTTGTAAGCAGGTGGCTGCTAAGAAAAACAGTGCCAAATATGCATGTCAGAATTTCATTTTTGCTTTCAACAAATGTATCAGTTTGTTAACTGTTTCCAGAATTATCTTTCTCCTTCCCAGATGCCTTTTGCCATTAATTACCTGGTATCATTTTGCAGTCCTTATATAAGAACAAGTTTGTATCTTCCATTTTGTCATAACACCTTTTTCATTGCAATCAGTATAGATGTATATATTTGAACTGATATGAAAAAAACAGGAGTCATGAAAGGAACCCAAATTAGATTTTCTTCTCCTAGAATGATATTCTAGCATAAAGAGACCCATCTGCTTTTTTTTTTTTTTTTTTTAAGCCAAATATCAATGTTTTATTAAAGTTGGCTTTGCTGGATTCAGCATGTGGGTAACACCCAGCTGTGCCTTGGTGAAGATGCTCATTACATCCTGTGGAGGACAGCTTGTGTCATCAGTTCTGCCTGCCTGAATGCAGTGTTTGTGGCTGTGGCAGCATGTGCACTGCTCATGAAAATGACTTGCCAGCTAATGAAGATAGATGTGTTGTCCTTCCTACACCCAACTTGTTCTGGAATCCAGTATAGATAGACTTACATGGCACTTCTAGAGTGGTACCTGAAAAACACTTAAAGACTAATGTGTTGGTCCTTAACTATTCAGTGGAAACAATTTACACTCACAGCAATATTTTTAATGTTATAATGAGAGACACTGGTAGTCTTCAGCCAAGAAAAGTCTGTATTTGTGTCCTCATCTGAAGAGAAGAGCAACTCAAGAGAACAGTCGAAAAGCTAAGGTAAGACCTGTAAATATTGTTACTGATATGGGACATTTTCAGTGTGTTCAGAGTTTAACTATAAAAATCAACGTGTTGAAGATAAGTGTCATGGTCCAGAGGAGAAAGACTAAAAATGTCTCTGTGCAGAGGAGCGAGATTTGTTCTCCTGTATTAACGTGCTGTGGAATTAAGGTGCAAGTGAGACCATATATCACTGTGACACTATGTATTAAAAAAAGATAAACAGAGAGAGAGGAAGAGAGATAAGGGAAGAGAGAGAGAAATGGAGAAAGAGAGGAAAAGAACAGAGAAGGGATTTTATTACCACCCCACCCACACACCCAAGATGCTTTCTTTGGCTGGAGGAGGTCCGAGAAAGGGTGCTGCTGCATTTGGCTTGCAGGAGATGTTCCCGGGTTCATCCTTGGCTGGAGAAGAGGAGAGAGAGAGGCTCTCCAGAGTCCAAGTCCTTATCAGTTTTGTGTTGCCCACAGTTGTTTTTCCTCGGGAGTTCTGTTGAGCAGGCATCGTTCAAGACATGGCATGGTTGGTGATGGTGGTGGTGGAGAGAGGATTCCTGGCCTGTGGCTGCTTCCAGGCTGGATGTCCATGATGATGGTTTCTCCCACTCACTCACTCTGTCACTTGCTCACCACCGCTGACACAGGCCCAGTATCTTTTATTCAGTTTTTTGCAGCTCCCCCTGGCCACATTAATGCTAAGTGACTGCCAGGTGAGTTATCAGTGGACAGAGCTGACACCTCAGGCTGGTTGTTTACAACAATTGTTGCACATCCCGGGAGTCCTTGTGCCTTTAGGGGTCTGGCACCGGCAGTGGGCTTTTGCTCTTCCCTTCAATACACATCCTTGGGCATTTCAGGTGAAAACACCTGAGCAGCTGTTGTCGGGGGAGGGGGGCAGCAAAGGTGACCTTTATCTTTGTTGATTTACATATACAAGGGAGAGAAGATTTAGACTCTCACAATTAGTTATTGTATTACGTTTGGGGTTTATTCATTCTCTACAGATAAATCTGTGGGCTTAGGTATCTCTTCTTAAAAAAAGCTAAGAAAGCAGAAAGCGTTTTACTCATAGTAAACATCTGACAAAACAAATTGTAATAACTTGTTTGTGGGAAAGATTGATTTTGATTTCACCAATGCACTGGCCAGCTCATTCTGTTTGCCTCAGTGGAGGATGGCAGGTTTATGTTTCTTTGAAGGGAATACTCACTTGGAACATTCAGAGTGCCTACAAGAAGTGAATGTCTTGACAAAGCAAGGCACGAATGGAAAGTCAAAACACAGGGATGAGTCTTGGGTCATCTCTGACGGGAGACAAGACTTAAATATGAGTGCATCATCTGCATGAGGAAAATCTCTTAGTTCTGTAATTTCTCCCATATTCCTTTCTTCTTCTGTGAAGTAGAGATAAATGCATTAGGCCTTACTCTTTATGGCTTTACGATTTCCTATAAAACTGCACAGAGCCTTTGGGTTTTGCCTCCTCTGAAAAGAGGGTGATAAGAGAAGGAGTTAATAACAGTTGCCCTCTGACATATTTATCTCATTTCCAAACTACAACCAGCACATTTAGCAAGAAGAAAAGAAAGAGTTTTCTAAGGACTGCAGTCCCCTCCTGGCATTTGTCTGGCTACAGGAGAGGTGCACTACCTGCCAGGGGCCTCTTTCTCTGCAAGGGAGGCAGGCGTGGACAACACCATCTGGTTGCCAGACAGAGCTCTGCTGCTCAACTCCTGCCCAAGGTACCGTGCTCAGAGCACCGCTCACTCCTGGCTTTCTTGGCTCCTGTTCTCCTCTGCTCAGGGGCCTTGGGGAAATGCATCACTTAAGATTGCTTCTTCCTGATCCTTCACCTACACTGTTTTTGTTGCTGTTTTGTTTCCTCAGCACTACATGGAGTCTTTCATAACTCACCACACACACAGTATAGCTTCTACTGCAGAGGTTTGTTTTCTTTTCCAGAGCTTTGAACTATGTATCCAGATCTGATTCAAAGACTTAACTAAGCAAGCAAAAGAATGATTAAAGATTTCCTTCTTTTTTTTTTTTTTTTTTAATTAATTGCTACCAAGTATGGCTTTTTCTGCTGCCATAATGTTTAGTTTTTCAAGCCACATCCCTGGAGGTGTTTAAGGCCAGGATAGATGAGGCTCTGGCCAGCCTGATGTAGGGTAGGGTGTCCCTGCCCATGGCAGGGGGATGGGAACTAGATGATTCTTGTGGTCCCTTCCAACCCTGACTGATTCTATGATTCTATAAGCCTTATGTGTTTGCCTGTTGGGTACCATACCCTTCCTTACTGGTTTCCCAACCCCTGCCTGCCCAGTCCTGTAATTAATGCATGGCAGAAAAGGCAGTATGCTTTACTGCAAATTAGATACTCAGTAAAAATTACTCCAGAAGGTTAATGTAGCAGTCTTGATTGTGGTGGTTTAGCAGTTATCTGTGTGTCCCCCCCCACTTTGAAATAACCCAGGCTAGGACTCAGTCAGCTGGAAGTTAATAAATGAAGCTTTATATTTACATCTTTGCACAATATACAAGCAGCTATTTACAATGTATAACAGATATTTACAGATATATGCAGTGAAAAAGGAAATGCAGGAACACCACACCCCTCTCAGAGATCAAAACCCCTAAGAGGGGTTTCTAAGCACCCCTACCACCTTCCCCCCCCTTCCCCAATCTTATCTCACCATCTGTTTCATGCAGCAGGTAGATTGGCCAGGGGGATTAGCAGCAGGAAAGAAGTTAGTGGAATTATTCAGATTCAGCTACAGAAGGCAGGGAGAAAGCCATGCAGGAGCNCTTCCCCCCCCTTCCCCAATCTTATCTCACCATCTGTTTCATGCAGCAGGTAGATTGGCCAGGGGGATTAGCAGCAGGAAAGAAGTTAGTGGAATTATTCAGATTCAGCTACAGAAGGCAGGGAGAAAGCCATGCAGGAGCAGCCACAGCCCAAAGAGGTCTGAAACCGTCTGACTTGTCTATATTTGGGTTACAATTCTTAAAACATTTTTTTTTTCTTTCTCAGTAAAGCTATGAGGGAAGTAGCATCATCAGTGCTTTCCTCTCTGAGCCTATAGTCTAATTTCTCATTCAAATCCTTCAGTTAGCTCAAACCAGCACATTGATGCTGGTACTGTAATTGTCAGTCTCACTGAACTCCACTACCAGTACAAAACCTTAGAAGAAAAAAAATCATAGTGGGAAAGCTCAGTTTTCTGAACTCACTTGCAGAGCAAGGATTCCTCTCAGCTGACTGCTGTCTAAAAGCCCACTCTACTTTAACTATCTGGGCTTCCTGAGAAATCAATAATGAGACACAGACACCCACTATCTTAGACACTTATCTTTGAAGAGCTGGAAAATGTAGATGTGTCCTGTTTTGAAACATCTTCAGAACCTCTTCTCCCTTTTCTCTCAGGTTCATTAATGCAATGCAGTTTGTGAAGGGTGTTAGTTTTGACATGATGCCTTTAACCTGGAGAGCAGCCAGGCAGAGAGGGACCTGGGGGTATTGGTTAACAACCAAATGAACGTGAACCAGCAGTATGCCCAAGCGGCCAAGAAGGCCAACGGCATCCTGGCCTGTATCAGGAATAGTGTGGTCAACAGGACCACAGAGGTCCTTATGCCCCTGTACTCAGCACTGGTTAGGCCACACTTTGAGTACTGTGTCCAGTTCTGGGCCCCTCAATTTAAGAAAGATGTTGAGGTGCTTGAACGTGTCCAGAGAAGGGCACCAAGGCTGGTGAGGGGGCTGGAGCACAGCTCTGTGAGGAGTGGCTGAGGGAGCTGGAGGTGTTCAGCCTGAAGAAGAGGAGGCTCAGGGAAGACTTTATTGCTCTCTACAACTACCTGAAAGGAAGCTGTAGTCAGGTGAAAGTTTTCTCCCAGGGAACCACTGACAGAACAAGAGGACACAGTCTCAAGCTGTGCCAGGGCAGGCTTAAGCTGGAAGTTAAGTTAGGAAGTTCTTCACAGAGTGATTTGCATTGGCATGGGCTGCCTAGGGAGGTGGTGGAGTCACTATCCCTGGAGGTGTTTAAGAAGAGGCTGGATGAGGCACTTAGAGCCATGATTTAGTTAATTAGAAGGGTTAGGTGATAGGGTGGACTCAATAACGTCAGAGGTCTTTTCCAACTTGGTTGACTTTGTGATTCTGTGATCATTGTGCTCTTGTTGAGTTAGTCTTAGACTTTAAAGGAAGTGTTTATGAGCATACAATCTGAAGTGCTGCACAAAAGACTGTGAAGTATCAAACAGTATTCTTGTACTTAAAATAACTTAAGCTTTCCAGACAGACATTCAGCTTTGTTTTGAAGATTGTGAGAAGCAAAGAATAGTTTCCAGAAATTAATGCTTGCCTTCTAATTAATGTCTTACTCATAGTTGACAAATTCCTTGAAGCTTCCTAAGGTGTTATCAAGGTCCAGTATTGGCTTTATTTAAAGCCACATCAAATATTAGCACTGTAACCTTACACCACATGAACTTTGCTCAGCCTCACGCCTTGCTGCCACTTGGGTGTTAAATAAATGTTCATGGAAACTGTAATTCCAGTTTTGATCAAGTAAAAACCACTGAAACTTGTGTTTTAAATGCAGAAACAGCTTAATAATCACTGTTTTGGCTGAATGTCTCCTTTAGACTTGGAATAAATTAAACTTTCAAGATACTTCCACACATGAAAATAAGTGAGCAAGCTCAGGAAGTGTGGGATGGAAGAGCAGACAGTGAGGTGGATTAGGAACTAGTTACAAGATAGACTTCAGAGAGTGGTGATCAATGGTGCCAGGTCTAGCTGGAGAGCTGTAACCAGTGGAATCCCCTAGGGATCAGTGCTGGGTCCAGTGCTGTTCAACATCTTCATCAATGACACTGATGAGGGGGCAGAATCTGCTTAGCAAGTTTGCTGATGACACCAAACTGGGAGGCTTGGCTGATACAGCTGAAGGCTGTGAGGCCATCCAGTGAGACTTGGACTGACTGGAGAGCTGGGCACAGAGGAACCTAATGAGGTTCAACAAGGACAAGTGCAGAGTCCTGCACCTGGGGAGGAAACTGCACCAGTACAGGTTGGGAGGTGACCTGCTGGAAAGCAGCCTCGTGGGACCTGGGAGTCTTGGTGGATAACATCCATGGGACAGCAATGTGCCCTTGTGGCCAAGAAGGCCAATGGGATCCTATCGTGCATTAAGAAGAGTGTGTCCAGTAGATCAAGGGAGGTTCTTCTCCCTCTCTACTCTGCCCTGGTGAGACCCCATCTTGAATACTGCATTCAGTTTTGGGCGCCCCAGTTTAAGAGGGACAGAGATCTGCTGGAGAGGGTCCAGCGGAGGGCTATGAGGATGATTATGGATCTGCTTAGTCTGGAGAAGATTGAGAGGGGATTTAATAAATGTTTATAAACATCTGAGGGCTGGGGGTCAGGAGCAGGGGGACAGGCTCTGCTCACTTCCTCCCTGTAATTGGACAAGGAGCAATGAATGGAAGCTGCAGCACAGGAGGTTCCACCTCAACACAAGGGGGAACTTCTTTACTGTAAGGGTCACAGAGCACTGGAAGAGGCTCCCCAGAGAGGTTGTGGAGTCTCCTTCTTTGGAGACTTTCAAGGCCTGTCTGGATGTGTTCCACTGTGATCTGTTCTAGATTGTATGGTCCTGCTCTGGCAGGGAGGTTGGACTCGATGATCTCCTTGGGTCTCTTTCAACCTCTGACATCCTGTGATCCTGTGACCAAGGAAAAACTCATGCAAATCCTTAGGAACAGAGAGAGAGGAGTTTTGCACAACTTGAAAGCTAAATTCTTCTGTGATAGGACAACTTCACACCCCAAAGCAAATTTTAATTTCAGCCTGCTTGCATGGTTGGTTGCCTTACCAACTGGAAAAGCCCATTCTCTGCGGACACTTGAAAGTGTATTTCCAGCCAGCTCCTTGATGCTTGGTGGCTTGGCCAGAAGATGGCAGACGTGTTTTGTGGGAGGAAGTTAAGCACGGCAAGCAGACAGGTGTTCTGGCTCTAAGAATAAAAACATTCACAGTCACGACAAGACAAGGTAATACTATTTTCATTATCCTTGGAATGGTTAAATTGTAAGATAACAAAAGGTAGCAAAACCTGCAATAATTTGCAGCTCTCTGTGTGTACAAGGGGGAGAGAAGGACCTGGACAGGCTGGAGAGGTGAGCCCAGAGCCAACCTCATGAAATTTAACAAGGCCAAGTGTAAGGTCCTGCACCTGGGTTGGTGCAATCCTAAGCACAAATCCAGGCTGAGTAGCAAATGGCTGAGAGCAGCCCTGAGGAAAAGGACCTGGGGGTCTGGGTTGATGAAAAGCTGAACATGAGCCTGCAGTGTGAGTGCAGCCCAGACAGCAACTGTGTGCTGGACTGCAGCAAGAGCAGTGTGGCCAGCAGGGCAAGGGAGGGGATTCTGCCCCTTTACTCTGCTCTCTTCAGACCCCACCTGGAGTACTGAGTGCAGTTCTGGAGCCCCCAACATAAGAAGGACATGGAACTGTTGGAGAGAGTCCGGAGGAGGGCCACAAAGATGCTCAGAGGCCTGGAGCACCTCGGCTATGAGGACAGGCTGAGAGAGTTGGGGCTTTTCAGCCTAGAGAAGAGAAGGCTTCGAGGAGACCTTATAGTGGCCTTCCAGTATCTGAAAGGGGCCTACAGGAAAGCTGGAGAGGGACTTGTAATGAACACATGAGGAGTAATGAGTTTAAACTGGCAGAGGGAAGATTTAAGTTGGATGTTAGGAGTGAGGGTAGTGAGACACTGGAATGGGTTGCCCAGGGAGGTTGTGGCTGCTCCCTCCCTGGAGGTGTTCAAGGCCAGGTTGGCTGAGGCCTTGAGCAACCTGTTCTAGTGGGAGGTGTCCCTGCCTATGGCGGGGAGTTGGAACTGGATGATCTCTGAGGTCCCTTCCAACCTAAACCATTCTATGATTTTATGATAAGCGCTCAGGGAATCGATCCCACTGGCATTGCTGATGTGGCACATGCTCTGAAGTGACACAATCTGGTATCAGTCTTCCACCTGTGCTGCCCTGCACTTCGTGTCTGGTTCTGTAATAGTGCAGTTCTGAAGATGCCACAGAAGAATCCCACACAGTTAAGTCACAAATCAAGTTACAAACATCTCCTCCTTTCATCATCAGCTTCCACTCAAATGGCAGATATCTTTTCTTGCCTTGTGAAATTACAGTGATTTATAATCTGCTGTTAATTATTTGCTCTACTCTGTTACTGTTGTTTTTTGCCTCTGTAACATGCAAAGCTAAGCATGCAATGATTTAGATACTGCTTTGCAGTCATTTTTCCCTCTCAGCTGTCAAAGACTGGCAATTTCTGCAAACTTCCAGAACTGCCAGCGGTTCTTTTACCTCCTTAGAAGAATTCTGCCTATCATTCCAGCTGTTGGAAACTAGATAAACTCCTGGGTGGATCAACTCATTTTTCAGTTGGTTAGAATTGTGAATTTAGGAAAGCAAAGTACTTGCTTCCCAGTAGGGGCTAATATGAAGATAAAAGGAAAAACTCATGGAAATTCTTATGAATCAAGAAAAAGTTTTGCATAGTTTGAAAACTAAATTCTTCTGTGATAAGGGAATTTCACATCCCAAAGCAAAATGTATTATGCTGCATGATCTAACCTTTCCTTCCCTTTCCTTCCCTTTCCTTCCTTTTCTTTCCCCTTCCCTTCCCTTCCCTTCCCTTCCCTTCCCTTCCCTTC
>VWZI01011945.1:103625-117285 GCA_013396835.1 Psilopogon haemacephalus
CCTTTCCCTTTCCCTTTCCCTTTCCCTTTCCCTTTCCCTTTCCCTTTCCCTTTCCCTTTCTTCTTTTTGTTTTATTTTCTATTCTATCTCTATCCTACTCTAATCCTACAGAGCTCATATTCACTAAGCTGATGTTCTCCAGTGTGGAAGTACTCTGTACTCACAAAGAATACCAACTTTTAAAAATGCACATAGCACTTAGAGGAGAATGCCATGATGCTGATAAAGTTTTTGAGCTTACAGGAGATCATCTCATAGTTTTGGACCAGAACTGTAAGAAATGTGACTTTCTAGACCAAGGAGCTTTACTGTAATAGTAAGATACTCCACTCTACTAGAAAGCTGAATTGGTGAAGTGATTTTAATTTTTAGGCTTTAGCTGATCTTTCACATATCCTGGACACAGGTCACTGGTCCTCCCAAAAGGTCAGGACAGAGGTCTTGAACTTAATTACATTTTGTAATAGAAACTGGCATAGAGAAAAGAGCACATGGTTGCAAAGAGATGGGATAGTACTACAGAGACGTTTGCCAAGGGTTTTAAAGCCAGATGTTTTGTCACTTTAATCTGGCTGAAGTGTCAACTGTGTGCATAACTGAAGCCAAGTTGATCCCCAGGACAGAAAGATACTCCAGTGTCAGTAACAGTAGCTGTCATGGAAGATACATGTCCTTGCTTGCCCAGGTATGATCCCATGGTCCCTTCCCCCTACTGGGGGGGTGTTAGTAAAGTGCAGAGAGAAGACAAAAGGCTTGAAGACACCCACTTTGAGGGTCCAAGACTTGCCCAGACTTGTTCCTCCTAAATAAGGGCAAGAAAGCTCCTGACTTCAATTAATATGGTCACGTTTGGCAAAGTGCCATTCTGATTGGTGAGTTTGTGTGGCCACAGAGGCCATTTATATTTGGGCAATCATTAAATAGGCTTCTGCCACAGGGTTTGCTGCTTTCACTTTTACCTTTGATTTGCCTGCTCTGCCCTGCCACATGCTCTGCCTGCAATGACCCTCAAGATACCGAAAGAATTCTCTCCAAGCTTTGGGTACTGTCTGATACTATATTGAGAGTAAATATTTAAAAGCCTCTCTCTAAGAAATTCTGTAACTAGATTCTGTTGTCCCTTTCTGCCTTAGCAGCAGAAAGGAGCCTCTTAAATCCCCTGTTGGGCAAGAGGTATATTTGAAACTAAGAACCTCTTTCCAGTTTTAATGTTTGCATTTGCTAGTAATTTCTTAAAGTGTTCTAGTTTTGCCTGTTCCCTCTAAGTATCCAAACCCTGCATTTTGAACATTGTAAATAAGTTTTCTGGTAAGATTTAGTGTTATAAACTATTTTCATAGCTAATAACAATCTTTGCCTGGATATAAAAATCAGTATTGATTATTAATTTTGCATAATTCATAACAGTAGCTAAGTGAGAAGCTGCTACTCGAGACTGAGACTTAAAATAAGAATTTGATTAATTGTGGATGTCACAGAGGAGATTCAAAGGTTTAAAATGTTTCCTGTTGCCACAGACTTTTTTAGGGTGTGGTATTGTGGGCTTCAAGTGTCCTAAGCCTAGATGATGGCCTAGTTCTGTGTGATTTCAGTGTGCTAACACTTGTTGGAATCACCTGACCAGGTCACCCTAGGGGCTGCATTCACTTCCAGAGCAGAGAGGCAGTGCATCCCCTGTAGAAATTTCAATCATTTCTCAGAGTGTGCTGAAACACTAATGCTGTTCAAAAGCTCCAATCTGTACGGTCACTCTTCTTGCAGAATTTTTGGTAAAGAGGGGTTATACAAACAATATAGAACATACTACAAAGAAAAGAAAGGAGGTTTCCGCACATTTTACTTATGGCTAAGACTTCTGTTAACCTGATTTCCATGTTCTGAACAGTTAGGATAGTCATGAACAAAGGATGAACAAGAAGCTTTATGAGTTTCAGTATTCAAAACTGTGTGTGGAAAGCATACAGGAATTACATATTTCTTCCACTTATTTGACAATACTGCAGCTGTACAAGAAGTTCCAAATATTCCTGCACAGGGTGGTGTTATACTTGAGGTTGAGGAAGATGACAGAACCTTCTCTTCCCCATTGCTTCATGTAAATGTCCTGGAAGGCTAATAGGCTTAAAACATGCCCTAGCTTGCCCCACTCTTCTGCTGATGGAGGAAGCAAGCAAACAAAGGCTTGGGCCATTATGTCCCCTCCCAAAGTGATACACAGGTACCCACAAGTGTTTAGGTACTTGCTACTGTCTTGTCCAAATAAGGGCAAGTGAGCCCTGGTTTCACCTGATATGGTCAGTTTTGCAGATGCCATTCGGATTGGTGAATCTGTCTGGCCAAAGGAGCCATTACACTGGAGCAAATAATGTAAATGGAGATAAGTTGCAAGCAGTTGTGCTGCACTGTGATGCCTCTGCCTCACTGCTCTGCCTCAATGTATGCTGCTTTGCTCTACGTTCTGCTCTGCTCTGCCCTGCCTCACTGCTCTCATCTTGGACAACATGTTCTGCTCTGTCTTGAGCTTCAGACCAATATAGCCCTGATGTTTTGGGCTTGAACTCCCTGGAAACTTAAGTGCCTCAAGTTTCCCAGGAGAAGGCATTAAGTGCCTCACAGCATGCTGAGAAGTGCCACTGACGTTGTGCTCTCTGCACATCTGCAAGAGATCCTGTCTGCACCTCCTCAAACCTCCATGCCACGAGGCCACAGTCAGGTCAGAGATCATCTGTTTTTTCCCCAGCACTCTGCTAGAGCCTGGGAAGATCTAGAAGCTTCTCAATGGCTATCAAGATGCCAAGCAGTTCCAACACTGCCACAAAGGAGTCAGGGACTATTTTGAAATTTCTACTCCACCACTGTGAGTAGAACAGATTTTCCCTAGGGCTCCAGGCTGCCTATCTATAAGCGGGACAGAGCCATTTTGTGGCTAAACCGTTCCAATTTTCTGATTTTTCTAAATTACTAAATTGCCTGTAAGCATCATTGTGAAGATTTTTCCTTACTGAATCAGACTCCAAATTTTACTAGTTTGTATATAGTTTGTGAGCAGGGCTTTTCAGATATAAACTAACTACATATTTTACAATCCTTGCTTCATTACTTTCCCCAGTTAAGTCAGTAAGGTAAGATTTATTTATCTTAGTTGAAAGCACTGCAGCCTTCAGATGAATACATATCCATATACCAGTTGCTTTTTTTAAGAAAAGAAGTGTCCAGTGATCACATTTTTTGCATTACCTTTGAGGTCAGGAAAAAAAAAAAAAAGAGGATGACATCATATGCAGTAAAGGATTATTTAGTTAGGCACTGCAGAAAGATTTCCATCTCCAAAGGCAGCTCAGAGAGTAGCTTCCTAGTGAGTTGTGGAAATTCTGCTATTCATGTTTTTTTATAACAACAGGGTGGAGAAACAGCTACTGCTGTAGTTTTTTTGGTTAAGAGCATGACAGACTGAAATTATTTCACTTTACTATTTTTAAGGGGAAAAAAGGCAGTAAAATAATAACGCTCTCGCTGAATTTGAAGAAGAAAATACAGAAAGGTGGTGTTAAAAAATGTACAGGAAAAGATACAGCATACATGAATCCTTCACACCTAATACAGGTACAGGATACATGAGTAATTCCCCCCAAGCAAACCAAAATCACCAAAACCTCAGTGCTCATTTTCTCCCGCCCCCAACTGTCTAGGCCCAAGCAGACCAAAATTCTCTGTGTTCCATGGCATTGAGGGCTGCAGCTCACAATGGTACACCACAAGGGTACTCCTACATAATTACCTAGATAAGAATCCCTCTGGAGACCTGGGAAGGGAGGGAGAAAAGAGAATGAGTTGACCTTGCTGCTTACTTTTAAAGTGTTTGCAAGATTATGGGATTTGAATTATGATATCTAGGGGTGTCCAGTGCCTCCCCTATGATGGATTGTGGTCTCTGTAGTTTTTAAGGAAATCTGGGATGACCTGGAACCCCTCAAACCACCACAGCTACAAAGAAATATTGCTGATGCTTTTTACACTAATCTAGTCAGAGTATAGATAGTTGTTACTCATTTCAATATTTCTGATAATAGCAGATGGTGAAGAACTGAATAAAAATCACCATGAATACTTTAATAACTCCTATCAGTGCACTGACTGAACATTCATAATTAGTATCTAAATAGAAAATGAAGGAATGTTTCTAACATTTGTATTATGCCAGTATGATGTGTTTTGTTCTGTTCTGCTACACAGCATTGTTTCATGGCACACTGAACTGGAAAATGCATCTTGCTGGCAAAAGATCTGTAAGGAAAAAAAAAAAAATGTTTCCCTTCTGCTGGCTGGGCAGTTTCTCAGTCCAGCTCAGTGATTCCACACATGCTATGTGGCAGTACTGCTTTTGAAGAAACATTTCTAGAATTGCATTTTGCCCAATTAAAAAGAAGCCTTCGACTACCAACTCTGGAAGACACATTTGTGTGGCATGGCAGTTCTTACAAAGGATCTTTATTTGCACTGTCAGCAAAACCCCTGCTACATTCTTCTTTCTGAGAACCTAATTTTTCATCCTCACCCAAAGTCTTATTAACAGCATTAATTACTACAGCTCACTCACTACAGCTCAGTGCTGCAAGAAGCCTTTTCAAAGTTGTGATGGACAATTCTAGAAGCACTTCTGCTTCCTGAATGCTTCCCTCCTACTATTCCCAGGTGTTCTGGCCAGGGTGTCTGTAATGATACTACATGTTCAGTTGGGGTTTTTTTGTGGGTATTTTTTTCTGTTGGTTTGTTTTTGTGACTTTTTTTTTTTTTCAGAAGTTACCTTAAAAATAGAAATTGACATGACTGGAAGGTTTTCTTGTGTTGGAAGATGCTATCTGTAACAATTATAAATACACCACTGAAAAATTTTTCAGATATATGTGGGGTGTGTGTGTCAACCTTGCGTGTTCCACAGCCAAACTAATCTCTAGGAAATGCAAAATAATTGTAGTGATTACCCAAACTCTCTTATACATGGACTACCTGCAATGCTGGTATTGTTTCAGCTTTTTTTCAGCATTCCTAGAGCCATTTTGAACACCCATTCCAGTTCCTGCCAAGTTATGTTGCCAAATAGTCCATTTTTTGTCAAGATTTTTGCCTCAGCAACTGGCATAATACACTGGGTTTACCTTACCCAGATTTTGTGCAGTGGAATCAGATTTGGCCGTAAAGCTAAATTATCAGCTACTAGCATATTTTTTAACTCAGTGCAATTCAGGAAACCAGCTGAGGCCATGGCAAATGGGGAAAGTTTCTACAGAACTGGCATTGTTTCTATTTAATAACACAAAACCAAGTAGAACTGCCTAAATGTAAATGCTTTTCTTCAACTCTTAACAGAAAATGCTAAGGACAACTGCAGTTTAACTTGGTTTCTTCTACTGTAACAGCAAGCATTTCATTAATAACAGTTATTGGTATCAAATTTCTGTTTCAGGTATACTGTGGCATGCACAGTATGGTCTGCAAACAGTGCATATTCCATTCACTTTTGATTGTGGCTACCTGTGGATAATTTCATCTTAGTGGAAACTGACTGAACTGAGGGCTTTGCAGCTCTTTTATTTGAAATTAAGTCCCAGGTGATTTTGTCTCTGATATAAATGTTGCTGGGGCAGATACCAAGCATTAGTTAAGTGAGACATAAATTCTTGCTTAAGAGAAGCTGATCTTCTTACCTGTGGTAGTTCTGAGCCTTCAGTGCTGATGCTGTCTCATGGAAACATCACAGAATCTTTCAAAAGATTCCATAGTTTTCTAATATATCTCCTTTCCTATGCTCTCCCTCTCCTGTTGTATTCTTCAGTCTGTCATCCAGCACTGATCTCCACTGTGGTTGTCACTCCAGCCACTATCAAATCTTAGCAGATTTTTTTAAGGAAGAAATAAATAAAAAAAAAAAAGCACCTGTCTTATACCTGTATAAAATAATCAGATTTGCAAGTATTTTCTTTTATGACTTCCATATTTCTCTGTGCTCTCCTTTTTCCATTATACTTAGCATAACTATAGTTCTCAAATACACTGCACACAGTGCATCCTCCTAGAAGACCCAAGAAAGACATTGTGATCTGCCTGACAGTTACAGCTGTCAGTGGAATAGGGAAATTACAGGTCATTTAAACCTGGCCAGGATAAAAGTGTTAGCCAGTAACACCTAGAGAATGTTCTTGTGTTGGATTCAGAGGGGTTAAGCATGCTGATTATGCTGATTTTCTTCATCTCTTAATGTCTTTGGATTGCTTCATTGAAGTGGAAAGAAAAATTCCCAATGATTTATGTGGAGATATATTTCACCCTTCATATCCCAGAAAGATGCCTGCTTTATATGGCAAATACAGTAAGTGTCTACACATAAGTATGAGTTTGTCTTCTGTTCAGCCATACACTTTGTGTGCAAGAATTCACAGCACAACAGTAAAGGTTGTGTTACACAGACTTGGGTTTGCTTCTAAGCAAACACTACTCCTAAGTCACTGTCACACTGGCAGCTTTTCACGACATTATATTAGAGAAGCAAAGTGACTCATTCACACTCCTTGCTCCTGCACAATTTCTTATTCAGGCTGTTTCCAAACTCATTTAGTTTTCACATTATTTAGGCAATTAGTCTCATGAAACTTCTCGTTCTCATGTCTCTGTCCCCTAATGGATGCACCAGACAGGTCCATTAAGTTCACATCACTTCTGCTGCTGTGTACACTGAGAGGTGGCTGGAGCAAGGACCAATTTACTGCTTCTTAAATGTCCTCCTCTTCCATGTGTGCTTGGACATCATTAGAGATGATAAATAAGGTAGCAAAATAAGATGAACTGTAATCAGGAAGAGAAAGAAAAGTTCCTTCCTTAGCTACTAGCTGCTTTTTACCATCCTCTTTAATCTTCACTTATGTGAAGCATGAAGATTAGCTTAAGCAAGCAGTTACAGCAAGAGGTAAGAGACAGCAGCTTTTAAGGATTCATTTATTACATAACGGGCTGTTGAAAATTATTGGTGAGCCTATCCTAATCGTTTTAAGAATACACACACCCGTAGCTGAGTGCAAGATACAACATCTTGGTTCCATAAAATAAAAAGAGTTCTGCAACTCAGCTCATTGGGGCAGAATTTTGAGCAATGTCTCCTTCCATTCCTACCAATTGTTTTGACTGCTGGAGCCAGTTCCAGGATGGCATGTATCTCCTGGTAAGGTGGTTCTCCTGGGGGAAGACGAGGGGGTTGCAGCTGCAGGTTTGATGCTTCCTCCTGTAGTGTTCTTCCATGTCACTTGGCAGATGTGAGCCTTAGAATCCTCCTCGCCTTCTCCAGTCTAGTATAATGGCTGCACTATAATGCCTCTCACACACTGTCCTTGTTAACTCACTGGGTGTTGCAAAAGCTGTGCTGCCTGGGGGCTGTTGACAGGTGAGAAACCCAAACTCCTGCTGAGGCTTTACTCGATATTAAAATAAAGCAAAGGCAGGGGAACTTGTGGAGAGGTTCCCAAGTGGCTGGGCTCTAAGGCTGTAAGCTACTGTCTCCAGCTGCTGATGGATGGAGGTGCAGGCACAGCATTCGCAGTGCACACAACACTCAAGCTGTGCAAGCTGGGGGCAGAAATACGTCTGAGAGGTGTGCTATTAGTTATGGCAACACCAGCCTGTGTCCTGGTAGGGCATAAATCCTGCCAGATTAGTTCAAACTCCTGCTCTCCAAACTCCAGTCACAGGTCCAGGGGTTGAAGGGTTTGACCCCAGCAAAGCCTCGAGGGTTAGGTGCTAAGCACCTAACCAAGTCAGGTGTCTTGTGCTGCCTCTCAAGTGGTGGGGTGGACACCTAGGCACAGGACTTTGAATTCATTGGCCAAAATAATGGAAGCTAGTGCCTGTTGGCCAGTTTCACTTTCAAAATAGGATATTTAAGGGGGTGATTTAGAAGCTGTTCCCTCCTTTTTCTTTCTGCCTTTGCCAGATCGGAGGTCTGTTTGCAGCTCTTTCTCAGCGGCCATGTGTTGCAGGCTGTTGTGCAGCTTGCACAAGCAGCCTAGAGGCAAGGCAACTCTTTCCTCCTTCTTTACTGGGAAACTTTTTATTTATCGCATCACTGAGTACATGCTAGGACTCCACAGGCAAAAATAGAATTTTCCCTGTTACCAGGTTCCTATTTTCCAAGTTCTGTTATTAACCTTCCAGTATCTGAAGGGGGCCTACAGGAAGGCTGGGGAGGGACTATTCACAAAGTCTTGTAATGACAGGACGAGGGGGAATGGGTTCAAATTGGCAGAGGGGAGATTTGAACGGGATGCTAGGAAGTTCTTCACAGTGAGGGTGGCGAGGCACTCGAACAGGTTGCCCAGGGAGGTTGTGGCTGGTCCCTCCCTGGAGGTGTTCAAGGCCAGGCTAGATGAGGTCCTGAGCGACCTGATCTAGTGGGAGGTGTCCCTGCCCATGGCGGGGGGGTGGAACTGGATGATCTTTGAGGTCTCTTCCAACCTAAACCATTCTATGTTTAAACTGTTTAAGCTGTTTAATGATGTGTTTATAAATACCTTTTATGTAATTGCTTCTTGTCGACTGAACATTCAAAGAATCCTAGGGAATTTTGCCAAATTTTAAAATATTAATACTAAAAAATAATGTTCGTAACAAAATTATTATTAATAATTCATAACCTATTACTAACAATCAAACCAACCTGTTAGATGGCTTCTGAAGAGAGGAGTGACCTGTTTACACTGGTCGCTATTAGATATGCCACATATGAGCTTCATCTTTTCAGTCCTTGCCCAGCCTCTTCTCTTTCTGAGCTACTGCAGACTTGGTTTAGGGTCTGAAATGCCTCAGACTGTAATCCTTCTTGCTTCTGTTTCTCTGCTGCCTACGCAGGATCAGACCAGAAGAAATTGTATGCATCAGCCTCAGCCTCTTGAGATGACTGAATGGCATGGGCTGGTCTTTCTGCAATGTAACATGTGGCTAATCTTAACTTGCTGTGGATAAAATTACTACCTGGCAGCATCATCTGTGCCACAGTTATTTTCCTCTGGCATGTAATAATAGTCAAATTCCTTTGTTACTTTCACAGAAATGAATAGAAAAGCATTTTACTTAGAACAAATTGGTATAAAATCCCACATTTTCAGATAGCTTTTAAATTACTTGAGCTGCTGACATGGATACTGGAGCTTCATGGTAGATAAGAGATTTGGAGTGAACTAACATAGTATGGTGTCAGCAAACCAGCAGGAGCACATATCACCTGCTTAGAATTTGTAAAACTGAATGTCCACAGCAAAGGCTGAGAAAACTGTTTTCTTCTTTCTCCACTGGAATGTCTTAAAAAATAGGAACTAAGTAAAACTTAACAGTCTCACTTTCACGTGAAATGAAAATTCCTTTTCTGTGTTTGAATTCATCTGCTAATGAATCCTTCATGACATCAAAAATTAAGCCACCACAGCTGCATTTTAATGGGATCTTTCTGATTCTGATGAGAGTCCACATAAGAATTTAGCAGTGACAATCCAATGCTAGAATGTAGTCCAGGGCAAGAAAGTCTAGAGAATTTCAAGTATGAATCCACCATATAGTACGGTGTAGTGGGTTAAGCAGTTACCTGCCCCCCCTACCTTTTATAAACCCCGGCTAAAACTCAGGACACTGGAAGTTAATAAATGAAGCTCTATATTTACAGCAATGCACAATACACAAGCAGATATTTACAAGATATAACAGATATTTACAGATATATATACAGTAAAAAGTAATACAGACACCACACCCCTCCCGGAGACCAAAATCCCCAAGAGAGGGTAACCAAACTCCCCCCCTACCACCTTTCCCCCCTTCTCCAGCCTTATCTCACCACCTGATGATGCTGCAGATAAGCTGAAGATCAGAGAGATTAGTGGTAGGAGAAAAGTTGGTCGTTTTACTCTGAATTAGCTAAGAGACAGAGAGACAAAGAGAAAGCAGCCACAGCCAGACACAGACCGAAGCAGACTGTCATGCCGAAGGGTCAGAAGCCCTCTGCTAATCTCGTTTGTTTTGGGAACAGCTCTTAAAACAACTTTTTTTTTCCTTTCTCAGGGAAACTCGGTGAAGTGACACTGTGTTTAACTCTCTCTCAGCCAATAGTCCAATTTCTCACTCAAATTCTCCAATTAGCTCAAACCAACACATATGGAAATAGTATTCTGAGTTTCATAATAATTAATCAAGTCTACATTACAGTATGCCATTTCTCTTAGTACACTATGCACAGTAAAGTAATTATCTCAAAATTAGGAGTGCTTGAAGACAGTTAATGTTAAAAATGCCATGAACCTTCACAGGAAAAGTAGTGACAGTAGGTTTCACTCCCCCTCACCATCCTCCTTCCTCCAGAACTAGCAAATATAACATGAAATGTCAAGCACAACATCAAAATAATTCAAGGGCAATTTGCGGTTCCTAAAATACTTGTAGCCACATAAACCATCCATTTATACATTATTGCTGGCACATATATCTGGCTGAGGATGCATGCAGGCTGAAAGATATTTTTAAATCCAGCTGTTTCTCTTGACACTTCAGGCTAGAAGCATGAGTGGAGTGGGTCATCAGAGAAAGGCTGGTGGAGTTTTTCTTTTCTAAAATTCAATACTGACACTTAAACTGTGAGAATGAAAAGACAAAAAAGAACTGGGAAAGTTAAAGAATGTAGGAAGAATTCTAAAAAAGGGTAAGCTAGTGGGGCATCCTGCTGGGATGTGGAGTTAAGTGTGAGAAGTTGTATATTAATGAAGACGATGGTGAAAAGGAAATGTTCCAAAAAAAGGAATAAACAAATGACACTCAGTTTAGAAAGTGTGGGTGGCAGGAAGAACAGTGACACCATTAGTTGTAAATCAAAAGTGAGGGGACAGATATTTAAGACAGATGCTGAGTTCAGTCAGTACTGTGTTGTGTTTATACAGCAGCATAAAGCCGGTCACTGAAGGAATCTTATGCCAAGAACAGAAAATTGTCCTTTTTCAAAGACTTCATTGAAAAAGAGCTTCCCTATCATGTACACATAGACAATACAGTTACACAGTAGGAATAGGTGAAATGAAGATGAGGTCAGAGAAAGCAAAGAAGCATTTCCTCCATGTAAAAAAAAAATAATTTTCTCAACATCTGTGGAGGAAACAATCTTCAGAGCTTTGTGGTTTACAAATCAGCATCACAAGACTGCACAAAAATAGCCCAGTGGAAAGTCTCTGTTAAAGAGTTAAGACCACATGTTCTTTTCTCCCAAAAATCTCCCTCGTTTTTATCATAGGTGTAACAGGCCAGTAGGCGATGGGTCAAATACAAATGAGATTTTTAAAGTAAAAGGGGAAAAGAAGAAGAGGGAAATTTCCAAACTTTCAGCAAAAGGCCTGGCTGTGGATGTCACTGTATGGCACACTGTACCCTTTTTTGTGTTTGTAAAGAAAGTATTTTCTTTGGAGTGAGATGACAGGTTTTAAGACCATGATTTTCCTTTGTTGAAGAACACTGACAGAAGCTGCTCCTCCTTTGCTCATACCTCTTCCAAGCTCGACAATGGAAACTATAACAAGCCTAAAAAATGATTTAAATTGTTAGAACCCATTTTTCTGTCACCCTTTCTCCCACAGCTCAGCCTTTTCTTGCGAGGCTTTGCTTGTGCAAGCAACCCTTAATTGCCTCTGAAAAGAGTTGTGCTTTAACCTTGCCAGTTTTTGAGGAGTTTAGTGGGATGGCTGCCTGGAGATAAGCTTTAGATCTACATCTGCTCCAGGACCCCAAGTAACCAGCTGAGAGGGGCTATTTCAGCTAAGAATTGGAGTTCACATTGCTAATGAGATTGTCTAGATTTTGACCAAATTCAGCAGGCATAGAGAATTTCTGCATGACTGGAACAAATCTGGCCCTTTCTAAGGATGGCAGAGAAGACTTTATATTACTTGATCATTTTCTTAGGAAGTATTTTAATTAGTGATGTGCGTAGTGTATTCAGCGTTTGCATTCCCAACCTAACACACACTTGAAACACACTTAAACAAATATTTTAATATCTGCCCAAAACATAGTACAGCATGTTCGTTCTTAACAACTCTCTTACTTGTTACTACAGAGATGTGGTGGCCTCTAGTGGACTCCATGTGACTACAGCAAAGCTAAAACTTCAGGGTAGGTGCAATTGCTGCTATCAGGTTTTTGAGACCTTCTGTACACTGGGGAGGTCTTTACTCGGTTTTAAACTCCCTTGAAGATTCTGTGTAGAACAAAGCTCTAAGTGTCTTGGACTTATTTACTGATTTTTTAAACAGC
Organism: Psilopogon haemacephalus; assembly: GCA_013396835.1. Taxonomy (NCBI): domain Eukaryota; kingdom Metazoa; phylum Chordata; class Aves; order Piciformes; family Megalaimidae; genus Psilopogon; species Psilopogon haemacephalus. The sequence goes on from VWZI01011945.1 coordinate 115,953, forward strand.
CATTTTTAGAAGGTTTTAAAGCCAATTGAGGCTGTTTGGAACATTTCCTACAGGGGGACTTCAGTGGCTTTAAATGCAGAATTAGCTGAAATATTTTCAAACCTGGATTGAATTTTTCATATTACAGTAGATTTTCCAAGTAAGCTCTAATATGTCTTCTGATCCTATATGAAAATCCCCTATATTTGATGATGCAATGGTACATGTGACTTTGAATACCTATGGCAGGGCTGTCCAGCAGTGGGTCCCAGTCTGGTTCGCATGCCCAGACCACACAAGGTGAGCCTTTACCATTGGTAGTGATGAAAATTACAGCTGAGGACTTTGGCTTCTGTAAGGGTCCCCTGGCATACCACAGATGCAGAGCAGAGCTCACCTGTCCCACCACCAGAGAAGCAACTGCTGGTAAAGACATCTAATACGCAGCTGGCAACAAAGTACTGAGCAGGAGAGAGTCAACATGGCACTACAGCAAGCACCCAACCTAGAAGTGCCATAGCAGACGATGACCAAAAGGGAAGCAAATGAGTAAGTCCCACATACAGAGCATGAGACTGGGCAGGTCTTAAATCAGTGATTCACTATTAAGTGTTTTCACCGCTGGTAAAATAATGTGGAAGCATCCCCTTCCAGTGAGAAGTCATTTGGTGATGTTTAGAAGTACTATGTGAATGTGTTATCAGAACAGCAAGAGGAAAAATTTCCTAAGAATCCTTAGTTAATGTGTATCACTATCATGTCATAATGGTTTCTGTATTCAAGTTATCAATAGGGCAGCCATTGCTAGACTCCTCTGGCACAAAGTTCTCCAAATCAGGCCTTTACCCCCTCATGATCATAGAATCATAGAATCATAGAGTGGTCTAGGTTGGAAAAGACCTCAAAGATCAGCCAGTTCCAGCCCCCTGCCACAGGCAGGGACACCTCCCACTAGATCAGGACGCTCAAGACCTCATCGAGCCTGGCCTTGAACACATCCAGGGAGGGAGCAGACACAACCTCCCTGGGCAACCTGTTCCAGTGTCTCACCACCCGCACTGTGAAGAATTTCTTCCTAACGTCCCGTTCAAATCTCCCCTCCACCAATTTGAACCCATTCCCCCTCATCCTGTCATTACAAGACCTTGTGAACAGCCCCTCCCCAGCCCTCCTGTAGGCCCCCCTCAGATACTGGTAGGCTGCTATGAGGTCTCCTGGAAGCCTTCTCTTCTCCAGGTTGAAAAGCCCCAACTCTCTCAGCCTGTCCTCATAGCAGAGGTGCTCCAGCCCTCTGATCATCTTTGTGGCCCTCCTCTGGACTCTCTCCAACAGTTCCATGTCCTTCTTGTGCTGG
>VWZI01011945.1:117572-129303 GCA_013396835.1 Psilopogon haemacephalus
CTGACAAAGATTTTAACCAGCACTGGTCCCAGCACTGACCCCTGAGGGACGCCACTTGTCACTGGTCTCCAGGTGGACATTGTGCCCTTAATCACCACTCTCTGTGTGCGACCATCCAGGCAATTCCTTATCCAGTGAGTTGTCCACCCATCAAGTCCATGTTTTTCCAGTTTGGTGACCAGGGTGTCACGTGGGACAGAGTCAAAGGCCTTACTCAGGTCCAGGTAGATGACATCAGTTGCCCTTCCCTTGTCCACTGCTGCTGTGACTTTATCATAGAAAGCCACCAAATTTGTTAGGCATGATTTGCCCTTGGTGAAGCCATGCTGGTTGGCATCAGGCACCTCTGCTTTGTTCTCCATCTGCCTTAGCAGAGCCTTGAGGAGGATCTGCTCCATGATCTTGCCAGGCACAGAGGTGAGGCTGACTGCAGCAGCTGCAGTAATCTTACTTTTGAACCAGAAAGACAAATTAAAAAAATAAATAGTGCTTCTAATTAAATCCTTACAGATGATTCTGCATTACATTCTCACCAATATGTATGTTCTCCCATACTTCTACCCACAGAATTTTACCTGTTCAGTGTTATATACTTCTGTGCAATTGGATCCTTACAGAGTATCCTTCTATATACTGAGCCAAGTCTTTTTTTTTTTTTTCTTTCATGTTATGATTCTAAATGAATCCTGTGCAAGCTGCAATTTTTCTTTGATTGTTTGTTGCAATTTTTAATTTTTAAATTATTATTAATAATCGAGATTTCGGGAAAATTTCCCTGGGGTTCTTTGGATGTTCAGTCAGTAAGGTTGTTGCACAAAATTGCTTATAAACACTGAATCAAACAGTTTAAACAGCCTAAACAGGCAGAAACATGGAAAACAGGGAACCTGCTAACAAGGGAAAATCCTAACCCCACCTGTTATAAATGAGCCAGATTTTATTTCAAAAGCTAATTTCTTTTATTGGATAGCAAGCGAAACAGCGCTGGGTGCAGGGCATTTGTTTTTTTCACTCCACACTGCACACAGAAACAAAGCTACACACATTTTTATTACATGTTCCTAATACATATGCAAATAATTTCTAATACCTATTCAAACAGTGCTTAAAATTTTAAGTGGTCCTCATGAGGGTTGTCTTACACATGCTTGTTGGTTCTTGGGGGCCCTCCGTGCCCCTCTGGTGGTCTCTTGGATGAAGTAAGGAGTCAATCTCCAAGTGGCCTTTCGGTGAACTTGGCTAAGGGGTCTGTGCAGTCATTATTCCACACAATTAGTCCTTGTTGAGCAGTTGTAGCATCCTTGGTAGAGGAATTTGCAGGACTCTTATCCTTTAATTTATGTCTAGGCAGAGTGTCCGTTATCAGTTAGCTTCTTGGTTTTGTTTGTTTTTCTTGGGTAATGGTACAGCCACAGCACATTCCAGCAAGTGCCTTAAGTCTACTTAAACACTTTTTCCTAGCTCTTTGCTAATTTTATATTGACACGAATGAATGCTTTTACCACACACCTTTTACTCACAAACACGATAGGTATAGAATCCTGAGGAAAAGGAGGAGAAAGAGTTTGCCTTGCTGCTGCTGTAGGCTGCAATCTGCAACACACGCTGCAAACACGTGGCGGCTGTGAAAGAGGCACAAGAGACGTCCGGCCCCAATGAAAGGCAGCAGGAAAGAGAGCAACAGCTCTAAGTCACCCTCCTTTAAATACCCTATTTTGAAGGGTGAAATTGGCCAATAGGCAGTAGCATCCATTGTTTTGGCCAATAGATTCAAAGTCCTGCACCCTAGAGGTCCACCCTAATGCTTTGAGGGACAGCATCAAAACACCTGATTTGATCATGTGGCACGGGGCTTTCTGTGTTCAAACTCTCACTGCCTGTTCACCTGCCACTCCCAGACCTTACAACAGGAGGAGAAAAGAACAGGAGTTTGAACTGATTTGGGCCGGATTTATGCCCTACCAGGACATAGTTAATCCTACTCTTGAGCAATTCCCTTTGAGGTGATTTGCTGAGAATGCAGTGGGAAGAAAAAGAAGCTTCAGTCAGATCTTCCAAAAACAAGAGGGAACATGCCCAGAGGTAAAGTGCCTACACAAGTTTTGTAACATATATTATACATAATTTCATATTCCGTATGAGAAATGCAAATTTACAATGATTCTATTACTGTTGTATAGAGCTCATGAAGTTTCTTTTCAGTTAGATTCTTTGCCCTTAAATTTTCTCTTACAACAGGATGCTTTTGTTGCGTAACAGCGGAGTAACAGGACTTTAAAGGGGAGAGACTTAATTTCCCTGTACAGATAGAATCATAGAATCACTTGGATTGGAAGGGACTTCCAAAGGTCATGCAGTCAGCAGGGATATCGTCCACTAGATCAGGTTTTTCAAAGCCTTGTTGAGCCTGGCCTTGAATGTCTCTAGGGATGGGGCTTCAACCACCTCCCTGGGCAACCTGTTCCAGTGTTCCACCACCCTCATGGTAAACAACTTCTTCCTAACATCCAACCTAAGCCTACTCTAATTTCAAACCATTGCACCTCTCCCTGTCACCATCTTCCCTGTCTTCAGCCTTCTTGCAGGTCTCCATTAGGTACTGGAAGGTTGCTATTAGATCTCCCCAGAGACTTCTCCAGGCTGAACAACCCCAGCTCCCACAGTGTGTCCTTGTAGGAGAGGTGTTCCAGTCCCCTGATCATTTCTGTGATCCTCCTCTGGGCCAGCTCCATCAGGTCCATGTCATTCCTGTGTTGAGGGTTCCATAGCTGGGTGCAGTACTCCAGGGGAGGTCTCACCAGAGCCAAATGACAGAATCATCTCTCTTGATCTGTTGGCCATGCTATTTTTGATGCAGTCCAAGATGCAATTTGCCATCTGGGCTGCAAGCACACACTATAGCTCATGTCCACTTTCTCATCCACCAGCAGCCCAAACTCCTTTTCTGCAAGACAGCTCTCAATTTTGTCATCCTTCAGCCTGCACTGATACTGAGGATTGTCTCAACTTAGGTGCAGACCTTACATTTAGCCTTATTGAACCTCATGGGATTCTCCTCAGCCCACCTTTCCAGCCTGTTCAGGTCCCTCAAGATGGCATCCAAATCAATACAAACCCAACCCAATGCTTTACATTGTCAAGGTGGTTTAAATGGGCCTTTTCATAATAAAAAAAAAAACAAACCAACAAACAAACAAAAAAAAATCCCCAAACAAACAAAACATACTAAGGCTTTGTTGTTTTTGCCAAACACTAGCAGTATGTGTGGTAGGAAACTAATTTCAATGTTCATATCAAACTAGTAAAATCTGGGTTCTAATTCTTTTGGGAAAATCTTCACAAGGATGCTTGTAGGCAATTTAGTAATTTAGGAAAATCACAAAATTGGAAAAAGTTTAGCCATAAAATGGCTTCATCTCACTTATACATAGGCAGCCTGGAGCCCTAGGGAAAGTCTGTTCTAATCACAGTGGTGGAGTAGAATTCAGAGATAGTCCCTGGCTCCTTTGTGGCAGTGTTGGGGCTGCTTGGCCATTGAGAGGCTTCCAGATCTTCCCAGACTCTAGCAGGGTGCTGGGAAAGAGGCAGACAATCTCTGACCTGATCCTGGTTCCTCTTGGCATGGAGGTTTGAGGAGGTGCAGACAGGATCTCTTGCAGATGTGCAGAGAGCATAATGTTGGTGGCACTTCTCACCACGTCATGAGGCACTTAATGCCTTCTGGGAAACTTGAGGCACTTAATTTTCCAGGTAGTTCAAGCCCAAAACATCAGGGCTAAGCTGGTCTGAAGCACAAGGTAGAGCAGAACATGTTGTCCAAGCTGAGAGCAGTGAGGCAGGGCAGGGCAGAGCAGAACGTAGAGCAGAGCAGCACACACTGAGGCAGAGCAGTGAGGCAGAGGCATCACAGTGCAACACAACTGCTTGCAACTTGTCTCCATTCACATTATTTGCCGCAGTGTAATAGGTCCTTTGGCCACAGAGATTCACCAATAAGAATGGCATCTGCAAAACTGACCATATTAGGTGAACCCAGGGCTTGCTTACCCTTATTTGGGCAAGACAGTAACAAGTACCTAAACACCTGTGGGTACCTATCACTTTGGGAGGGGACATATTGGCTCAAACCTTTGTTTTCCTCCCTTGCTTCCCCCATCAGCAGAAGGGTGGGGCAAACTAGGACACTGTTTAAGCCTATTAGCCTTCCATGACAGATCTATATTAAAGATGAAATGTACCCAGAAATCCACTGGGATCAAAAGTTCAATTATCTAAACCATTTGGAAATTTAGCACAGTTTATTCATAGAAGGTAAGTCAAGTGATCTGCCCTCCGGAGGTGACTGCACCTCTTCCTGTTTATACTGGGAGCCCAGACACCTATGCACAGACACCTACACTATAGATGCCACCATAAAGATCTAAGAAGTTGGATATCTGAATCTGAACTAGTTCTAGTCTCTTCCATGGAAATCTGAAGTTCAGGCAGAGAAGCCCGAGAGGTAAACTACAGAGAGCCAGACTACAGAGACTGATACGGAAATATACAAGGGTAACAGAGTCAAAACTGTAAAAGCTTATGTTGCTGATTCAGATCACGTAGGCTTCAGGGAGCAAGAGACAAACTTCTAAGAGGCAGCATAAAGCTGATATGCAAGAAGCAGATGACCTGGCATGCTGGCAGAGATCACTGAGGTCTGGGTAACACTGAAGCACAGTAATAAAACAAAATCAATACCGTCTCAGATTACATAGTAGAGAAATCTGTGAAGAAAACAGACACGACAGACTCTCTGTCTGTCTGTCCTTGCTATAGGTAAGCTATCTTAAATGCTGAGGAACATCACTGGGGGCAAAGTCTTTTAACCTACAAACTGTATCTCTTGTAGTTCTACAAGCATATAAAAAGACAGTGTGATAAAACAAACAAAACCAGAAAAATAAACTTGCAGTTCATTTTCATGTTAAAGCAACACTATAAGCTGAATGGTTACAGAGTATTGCACTGGGTGATAGAAGTGTCATAGCTCCACTGAGACTACTCACCTTCAAGGCACCAAAATGTTTAGCTCAAATCCTTTGTTTGTTTACCAGGTACAATTATATGTGTAACACATAATTCCCCATGCAGGCAATTTATTCCCTCCCCATCTGTGATCTCTTTTAACTGAAAAAAATCTTCTTGAAAAGAATTCTTATATGGCATGAAAATACCTGAGGAAAGCAGGTCAATAAATCATTAAACATGTTTTCAGATGCAGTGGCACCTTTTATGCCCGTATGCATACTCTGTGCATTAATTCAACCCATATTTGTAAATAAATTAATTCAGATGATCTCTGCTGTATACTGAGAACAAAAGAGAAAAAGAATAGTAGAGTGATGGCCTATTGCAACAGTAACAAATGGACTCAAGGCAGATCTGTCATTCCTTTCTTTAAAAGGATCAAAGCAATAAAGAATTCAGTCACCCTCAAGAGCAGCAGTTCTCTGAGAGCACAGGGGTCACTTTATTCAGCACTGCATTCTTCTACAGGTTATCAAAGTAGTGGAAAAGCTGAAAGAAGCACCAGCAGTTTAAAAGCAAAGTAATTCTCCAGAAGTGAGGCATAGGTAACAGGCAGCAAGCATTCCACTTTATGACACAGGACTATTTGCTTGTCTATCCACTCTAAAATCTTCCAAGCACATAGCTTAGAATGTTGAGAGACCAGAAGCATTGGTTTTAACCTTGTTCATACAGGCTGTTGTCCCTTCTAGTTCACACATCTCACCTCTGGCAGTGGTCAGCATCTGACTTCACATATATAAGAATATATATGTGAATATAAGAATATATATGAAGAATATAAGAAACTCCACAACAGGTATGTATGGAATCACCTGAGAGTTGTGACTGGAGTTTGGCTTCAGTCCTTACTCATAATATTTATTCTCCTTTCGAACATTTTCACTGTCTGTTTTGGTAACCATTCTGCTAAGTGCCTCACCTTGCCCTGACTCTTGTTTAGGTCACAGCATTTTCTTCTTACAGAGCTTGCAGGGGACAGATCTTATACCATGCAACCTGTGCTCTCACAACAGCACAGGGAAGCAAAGGGTGAGGGTGAACCTCAAGAGAACAGGAAATGGAGCCAAGATATGCTGGGCCAAAACCTCATACTTTGCTACAATCAATATTGCCAGTTTTCTGCCCCTGCCTGTGAGATTAGGAGAAGAATTCTATGTATTGGCTGCTCGTCCAGGTCTCCTGGATAAGGCTGTTGTATCCAAATTTAAGGAAGGAAACTAGAGTCTTTCTTTAGTTAGAAAGTATATTAATAAGTATTACAGTTATTACCTAAAATACTGAGCCATAACAGATTCTAACTTTTGCAGAATACATGCTAGCATCCTAAAAGAAGTGCAATAGCCATACCTTTCCTGGAACAGCTGGATATCAGCTTCATTTTTAATCTAGTGCCAGGACTTCGCACCTTGCTGTGCGAGGGTATGAACTTCACACCTACGTAGACTCTGCAGAGGCCTAAATCTAAAATATACATGTTGAAGAGAAGGAAGATAGAACTGAGCAAAACAATTTGCACGTTAACAGCAAAAGACAGGTTGCTTAAAAGGATGCACTTAGTTCTTACTGAAGAAAGTGTTGAAATTTGGAGCTGGAGGACTTCAGTAGGGTTCACCAGAATGAGTCAAACTGGAAAAAGAAGGGACAAACAAGGGACAACGCTGCACTGATGAAAGCCTTCAAAAAGAAGCTTGTAAGTATATCTAAAGCAATAGCTGGGAGGAGCCAGGCAGAGTATGTTAACAGTATGACATGGGTAGAGGACTCATATAGTGAGAAAGTAAGAGAAAGAAAGCAGCTGGTGAACACAAAAACCAAGGAAGACAGAGAAATTGGTGATGTAAAACTGCCTGAAAATCTCTGGTGAGAGATAATAAAGCTCTTGCTCACCACCTCTTTCACTGAATGTAATTAGGCTGAGCAACTGCTTGAGCTGCCCTTTTGGTGGCATTTAACTGTTATCTTCTGTCACTAATTACCTTTGTTCAACAGAGGTAAACAGGATCAAGGGGCAGCACGTCTAATGTGGCCAGATGAAGGTCCTGGGCAAAGCTGCTTTACAGCATCTCTATGGTCACCTGACTTCAGAGCTGTGCAGAAGCTGTTCAGTCTTCACAGGAGGTCTGCCACTCTAGCTCACACTCAACATTTTTATTTACCCCAAAAGAGTGTTGCAAACCTGGAAGTATGTTCAGTTGCCCCACAATGACAGTCTCAGCTTTACAGTGCTGCAGGAGACGCTCTATACAGTAGAAATTCCCAAAGAAAATTTGAGACCACCTAATCCTTTTCCTGAGAAAAATGTAATGCAAAATGGGTAAGAGGGCTGAATTTATTTAAGCTCTCCTCTGACACTGCCTTCCTCTGACATTGCCTACTCTCTTTTAGAATACTTATTTTCTTTCACACCCCTCCCCTCCTGACAGATTTTAATGCAGTTCACTTACCAGAACAGTCCAACCCTCTCACTTTAGCTAAATGCTAACAATATACATATGATTTTTAGCTCACAGATGTACTGATCTTTTCTTTGTTTCAAGTGGAACACAAATGTCAGACAAAGGGCACAGTTTTCCATTGTGTTTAATGTGGAAAACTCCAGGACTCATTTGAAGAAATGTTGTGCTACCATACATTGTAAATGTGGGAGGAATTCTAGTCAACACCTACAATTAGAATCACAGAATCATAGAATGGTTTAGGTTGGAAGAGACCTCAAAGATTATTCAGTTCCAACCCCCTGCCATAGGCAGGGACACTTCCCACTAGATCAGGTGGCTCAAGGCCTCATCCAGCCTGGCCTTAAACACCTCCAGGGAGGGAGCAGACACAACCTAACTGGGCAACCCGTTCCAGTGTCTCACCACCCTCGCTGTGAAGAACTTCCTCCTAACATCCCATTAGAATCTCCCCTCTGCCAGTTTAAACCCATTCCTATTGGCTCATTTAGGTTAAAAGAAGAGCTAATAGGTTGTCTAAGGCAAGGCTTCATTTAGTTATTATACAAAGCAGATTACATCTTTTAGTAAATTAACCACTGGAAAGTTGCTGCAGTTGTTATTTTCACTGCTAAAATTTTGCAGTCTGATTCTGCTTAGTTTCAGCTTCAAGACTTGCCACATATTGATATACAGTGATGGGTTTGTTATGTATTATTTTATTGTGTACCGAAACTGGTGTTTTATAAAGCAAGTTCATGTTTTTTACATTTATGTTAAACCCACAAATGTCCAGTAAATAGTGAAAAAAAACCCAAAACTTTGTTTTTCTAATCCTAATCCTAAAGGATTTTCCCAACAGTTTTTTGAGGTATCTGCAATTTATCTTAGACTGGAGACACTGTAGCTCAATAAAACATTCTAAAAGCATTTATCCTGAAAGGCAGAAGAGGTATAACTTCTGGTTTTGTAATTGACAACCCCATGTTTATATATCCAAAGTACATAGGATGAGGGTTTCCTAATACTTCCTGTCAATCTCCAGAAAAAGGCTTGCCTATCAGCTCTGCAACCTTAGAAGGTCTTGCAGAAACTCAGTTGAAGATGGTTGGCACTTTACTGCTGATTTCTACATCATCATTTTCCTAGCATTTAGGGCTAATTACAACCAAATTTCCCCTGTAGCACTTGAAACGATTTCTGTCTATTTCTGTCAGTTGGTGTGTAAACTAGCTTTATTATTTTGGCCACTCCTAAAATAAATCATGAGGTAAGAAAATTAACCTATCAACAAGAAAATAGAGGACAACTTCTGCATTTTCCAGAACATGATGAGAAACAGGCATTTTTGCAGGTTCACAAGCTCTGCTGGAGTGTCAGGGACTAATAAAAGTTACCCAACACCTCCTGCTGAATCAAGTTACATAGACCAACTGAATGATTAATTGAAGTGTCAGCTTAGCCAATGGCTTCAATTTCACTTTTTCACAAAATAAAAGTTAAAAAAAAAAAAGAATTACAAAAAATTAATTAGTTTATTTCTTCGCATTGCAGAATAGCTCCTCAGGACATTTTTTTTTCCCTGATCTGTCCAATGTAGTTTTAAAGGCTTGGAAAGTTGCAAGCCACAGCTGCTGCTCACAGTATTTAATCTACTAAACCCTGATCTCCATCTCCATAAGAAAGTAATGAATTTGTATTTGAAATACTACCGTGTCACGTCTACTTAAATAATGGCCTTTTACCTCTCTGTATGGTTGATATTCCTATACAGCAACTATCTAAAGGCTCTGTTGGAAACTCCCAATTTGTGGTCATTGAATTTATATTCATTTCATCAGAGATCCACTCTGGAACAGGAAACTCTTGGGAGCCTTGCATGAGGGACTGCCAGCCCTTCCAAAGAAACTCTCTCCTTTGGTGTCTGAAAACAACCACAATGTTTTAAGTACTGTCAGAATACCTCAAGAATAACTCAAATCCAATCACTGTTTGTAGCAGATGTACCACATGGCTGGCATGGGCTGCAGTGGTGTGAAAGATAGAATTCTCCTTTCTTGCCAGGTACTGCTGTACCTGAAACATCAAATTCCAGGTGTTGAAATTCTACAGTTCAAAACCACTGACACCTAATACACACAGGAAGATCTCAGAAACACCTTAAGGTGTAGGTGCAGTGCTGACATTCCTATGTATGCTGAAAACTGATATATTTAATCTGTTCAGTATTGTGCTGGTTTGAACTAATTAAGAGGATTTGAATGAGAAATTAGGCTACGGGCTGAGAAAGGAAAACACTGATGATGCTACTTCACTCATAGGTTGCTGAAAAAGAAAAAAAAATGTTTATAGAGCTGTTACCCAAACTTAGATAAGACAGACTGCTTTGGGCCATGGCTGCTGCTGTTGCATGGCTCTTTCTCCCTGCCTTTCCCTCTCTGGATCTGAATAATTTCACTACCTTCTTTCCTGCTGCTAATCCCCCTGGCCGATCTACCTTTGCCTATCTGTTGCATAAAACAGATGGTGAGATAAGACTGGGGATGTAGGGAAGGTGGTAGGGGTGTTTAAAAACCCCTCTTAGGGACTCTGATCTCTGGGAGGGGTGTGGTGTTTCTGTATTACCTTTTTACTGTATATATCTGTAAATATCTGTTATATATTATAAATATCTGCTTGTGTATTGTGCAAAGCTGTAAATAGAAAGCTTAATTTATTAACTTCCAGCCGACTGAGTCCTAGCCTGGGTTATTTCAAAGTGTGGGGGGGAGGCAGGTAACTGCCTAACCACCACAAGTATCTGCCACTTTAGAGTGTATCTGCTACTACATTTTATGATATATTGGTCCTGCAGTACAACCTGATAATTTTATAAAAAGAAAAAAATACTAAAGAAAAAATTTTAGGTGTGAAAAACAGATCTTGACTTATTTTCACACATCAAAGCCAGAACCAAGCCAAAAATCAATGGACGTGTAGAAACTAGAGAATGAATAGTAGCAGAAATAGTCAAGTAAATGTGAGCAAAACCTTCCTTGGTCTTTGTAGTCTGGTTAAAATCAAGCAGTGTAAACATAAAGTAGGCAATATAAAGAAGCAGAAGTATGTCAAATTGAAGGTTTGGCATCGAGAAAACTTGCGGGTTTTTGCTTCTAGCACCTCCCTGGGCAACCCGGGTCAGTGTTTCACTGTGAAATATGACTTATAAAGTCATAGAATGGTTTCTGTTAGAAGTGACCTCAAAGCTCATCCAGTTCCAACCCCTGCCATAGGCAGGGACACCTCCCACTAGAACAGGTCACTCAAGGCCTCATCCAACCTGGCTTTCAACACCTCCAGGCAGGGAGCAGCCACAACCTCCCTGGGTAACTTGTGGCAGTGTCTCACCACCCTCACTGGAAAGAACTTCCTCCTAACATCCAGATTAAATCTCCCCTCTGCCAGTTTAAACCCATTACACCTTGTCCTGTTATTACAAGACCTTGTAAATAGTCCCTCCCCAGCCTTCCTGTAGCCCTCTTCAGATACTGGAAGGCCACTGCAAGGTCTCCTTGAAGCCTTCTCCAGGCTGAAGAGCTCCAACTCTCATAGCCTGTCCCCAGAGCAGAGCTGCTATGTCAGAGCTCAGAGGTCTTCCTCGTATCTAGTCTAAATGTACTCTCTTTTAATTTAAAACCTTTACACCTTGTTCTACTGCAATAGGCCTTGCTAAAATGTTTGTATTTCCTGTGATGTCTCTTTTTAAGTACTGAAAGGTCTTCCTGGAGCCTTCTATTCTCTAGGATGAACAGTAGCAACTCTCTCATCAGCCTTTCCACATAGGCGAGGCTTGCCATCCCTCTGAACAGCTCTTGCAGCGCTTCTCTGGACCCGCTCCAAGAGATCCAATTTTTCCTTCTGGTGAGGACTCCGGAGCTGAACAGAATATTCCGGGTCAGGTCTCTCCAAACGGGAGAATCATCTCCCTCATGCTGACCGCGCCCTGGATCTTTCCCTCGCAGCCACGCCAGTTCCCCCTTGGGGACGAGGGTCGTTGACCCCAGCCCTCAGTCGCTGGCAGGAACCGGCACAGCCTCCGTGTCTCAGTCACGGAACCCGGGCCCCGAGTGGGTGACGGAAGCCGTGACGGAAGCCGCTCCGCCACCGGCCAGCGCGGCGCCTGCGCGGAGCCGCCCCCTGCTCGGCCGCCCTCCGCCCCGCCCTGCCGCCGGCGCGGGGCCATGGGC
>VWZI01011945.1:129332-173315 GCA_013396835.1 Psilopogon haemacephalus
AGCGCCGCGCCCTTCCCCTGCCCCATGTCGGCGTGGCTCGGGCGAGCGGTGCTGCTGCTGGGGCGGCCGGGGGGCCCCGCCGTTGCCGCCGCTGCCCCCTCCTCCTGCCTATGCTTGCTACGTGGCCCGCCGCGCTGCTGCTGCCACCGCCGCCTGGGCAGCCTGCGAGGCGGCGCTGAGGGGCTGCTCCTCCCGCGGGAGTCGTCGCCGCCCGGGCGGGCTCTGGGCACCCACCCCAAGGAGCCGATGGAGGCTCTGAACACAGCGCAGGGCGCCCGCGATTTCATCTACAGCCTGCACTCCACTGAGCGGAGCTGCCTGCTGCGGGAGCTGCACCGCTTCGAGTCCATCGCCATCGCCCAAGGTGAGTGGCGTCTAGCTCAGACCCCGGGCCGGCACCTGCCGCCTTCTCTGCGTGCCCGGGACCGCGCTTAGGGTGAGCGGGTGGGGTACGGCCCCTCAGGGGCAGGTGGGGGTGGACCAGGCCGGGCCGGTGAAAAGCTTGAGCCCCTGAAGTTCTGAGTTGCTTGTGGCAGGGTCCCGACGCCTTCGCCCCAGCGACTCCGCCGGACGCCCTAGCGAGTAGCAAACTCCAGCAGGATAAGGCATGGAGATGCACACGCCAGTGTGTTTTACGACAGTTGGATCTAACTGAAGCACACAGACTGAAATTTACTTTCGAGAAGCATCGGCAGCACTTTCAGAAGTTAAAAGGAGCCAGCGTGCCAGATCCTCCGTGTGTCATCACACGCGGAGTTGGGAGAGGCGTGGGTGGCGGGTGTTCGGAACGGCAGTGGAAAAGTCTCTCTCTCCTAAGATCCTCTTGACACTACTGAGGCAGGAAATTGATTTCGGACCCCTTCACAGACGCTGGGCTGCTGCTGCTCTGGGGGCTCATTCATGAATTACACCTCCCAGCACAGAGCTGCCTGCTTGCCGGCTTTGCTTCTTTCAAGTACTAGCTCTTACTGGGGAAGTTGAGAGTGTGCTGCGGAGGGTTAGAGATTTATCTCCGAATAAAGCGCGATGCAACACCAGTTAAAGCAATTCACGATGGTTTCTTTTTGCCCAGTCCAGTTCTTGCCAGCTTGACACTTTTCCTTAAATCAACGCCTTGACAAAATTAAATCCTCTTAATTACAACCTGGGTATTTCTGGTTCTGGTGCTTAGCTGTAATTTATGGTGCCTATTGCGGTGAAGTTGATAGCAGGTACTGGGGAGATGAGTGTGCGTTTCATCTAGGCCTCTTCGTGACTTTGATAGTGGCTTGCCCTTGGAAAGGGCATTTCTGTGCCTTATGGCTCTTCTGCATGTGTCTGGAAGAAATCTGGTGGGCAGAGAACAGGTCCGGGGGTTAGCCATAGGCATGCTGCTTTGTGAAGAGACAGAACCTTTTCAGGTACCTCTTCAGGTGCTTCTTTGATTTTTTATTTTTTTTTTTTATAGTAGACTTACATATAAACATTAGTGTTTGTAGTCAAAGCCAGAGTAGTTCACTGGAAAGACACATTTTAGGAGCAGCACTGCTGCTTTGCAGATCGTGATATTTGTTTTCCCGGCATAGTTCGAAGTATGTTTGAAGCTGTAAGTTGACACTAACTTTTGAATACTAATAATTAATACTCTTCCTAAACAAATCCTCCTCAGCTTCTGAAGGCTTCTTGCCGTGAGGTTTTTGTGTGTCTCTCTCTCTGTAGTTACTGCTCAGGTGGCACTAGGCTGCTTGCAGTGCTGCTTTTTACCCAGAGGATCATGTGGTGGAGATCGAAATGAGACTTAAAACTGCATTTCAGTGTAATGTCTCAGGGTTTATACAGAGATAATTCAACAGATGGTCCTATTTAATATCTCGTTGCTCAGTTGCTGGTGGCTATAAAATTAAAGTTTGTTTCTATAAAATACTATGAGTTGCTGATGATTCAGGATTTGTGAGACCGAGTAACCTAAAGCATTAGTTTGAGTTAGAGACTACTTCACTGGACCGTATTAATGAGCTGCAGATTTATAACAGCAGTGCATGTGACAAGTCACTTGATCCTAAATCTGTGAGCATTAATCTCACTGGAGAAATCATTTCAACGAAACCTCAGTTGTGCACTTCATAGTCTCACATATAAGGGCTGCACCAGGTGTTTTAATGCCATCAGACCTTGGTTCTTGGAGTCAGATTCATGATCTGCCCAGGTAGTAGCTTGATAAAACTATTTCACATATAGCCTTTTCCTTTAGATGTTCCCATTCATGTTTGTGGGTGTGTTTTTGTTTTTGTTTTTCTTACAAGACTGCAGCGTGCTAGCAGCTGTCAGCTTTTAACTCTGAGAAATTATCTTTCTCGTATGTGGTAGAAAAATAAAAATAATCATAATCAAGAAGGCCTTCTGCTAAGTCTTTTTAATTAAGAGTGAGAAGGGGAGAAACCGTCTTAAAATGGTAGTGCATGCCTTCTGTACTTCCCCTGATATTCTAGAGAACTAAAATTTTGTGCACAAGAGGAAATTTGTCACAGAAATCATCCAGTGCTGGTAAAACAGATGCACCCATCACAGCATTGGATCCTCTTTGGTGTGCTTGTGTGTGAGCTTCTCTTGGCTGAAGAAGGGAATGGTAATGCCAGAAGTCCCTAGGTGGAACGAATTGCCCATAGATGCTCTCTGTAGAGGGTTGATATTGACATAATTCAGGTTTTGCATGAAGAAAGGCAGTGACTGTAGAGCCAGGCTCTTGAGGAGTGTTGGATGTGTATCATTACTCTCAACACCAAGCAGTGCCAGAAGAATACAAATTGGATAGTAGGGTTGCACTGGAAAGAAAATGCAGTTTCTGGACTAGATGCTCATATTCTGTACTTCACATGCTTTTTATGGTTAGAAAAGATTTTGTATGTTTGCTCTTCCCTGCTGCAAAAGTGTCAACTGTAAGAATGACCTAGCTGGGTTAACCAGTTGTAATTGTGAGTAGCAGCAGATGAAGTGTGAGAGGTGTTTGCACCCTGCTTTCCAAGTACTTTCTCCAGTCTAATAGTATCCCTTTTGATTTCTCCAACCAATGAGTTTAATCAAGATAAAGTGGTTTTGCAGATGTTTGGTTTCTTCTCGGTCTTCTCATTCTGTGGCAGCATGCTGTAGCTCCCAGTAGCTGGTTCTTTAGATGAGGTTGCTAATTTTGCTCTTGTGTTAATTTCCAATGAAAATGATCCGAATGCAGCTGTCAAATTTACTTGTCTACCTGCTGAGTAAATTCTTATGTCTTCTTTGAGTCCAGAAAAAATCAATCTCTTCTCAATCATGAAATGCCTGTGCAGTTTTGCCACTGTGCTTCAGCTTGTTTTGTGCCTGTGATTTTTTTCATACTTCTATATGAAAAGGGAAGTCTCGGTCAGTACCCTTCTTAACATACTCCTTACTAGGTTAAGTTTTGACCTTCTTCCTTCACTACCTCTTCTGTGCCCTAACAGACCCCCTATCAACTAGGGGAAGCTGTCAGCAATATGGGGAGACCTGGGCACATCAAGAACCAATTGGGGCCTGTTCCTCAGCCCATTCCCAGACCTACCACCAGAAGGATGCAGTTCCATCAACTAATTGCCCTAGCGAGAAATATGACAGGACACACTATCTGTGGCCTCCGCTAATGGCAGAGGCTTCAGGGAAACGCATCCTTTGCTGCCACTGCTACGCTGAAAGAAGGTTCTCAGGTAGGTGGGTTGTAGCTGTTGACCTGTAAGTTAGATGAGTCTCTGAAGCATTTTTGAACCTTAACGCATCTATTTGAGCTGTAGTCACAAAAGCTGTAGGTGGGGAGAAGTTTCTGAATGTATTCCTGCTACTTTCTCCCTTGTTCATGCCTGGGCTTACAGCTTCCAGATGCCGAGCACTAGCAGCTGGGTTAAACGTTTTCGTTTAGTAATAAACACTGAGATTCTTTCGTTCGTTTTAGTGCATCGTCCAGAAGGCAGAGCTCTATCTGTGACCTTGTGATAAGGTGCAGCTGCAAAGCTGGGAGCTTAACTTGAAATTAATAGGTGGGTTTTGTCTAGGAGAGGCTGGGGGGGAAGCAGGGAAGCAATCTTGATGGAATTTTTCTCAGAAGTTATTTTGAGAACTGTCATAATTTAAGACTGTTGTTTTTTTTTATCTTGCTATTTTAAAGTTTAGTCAAAACATCATTAAGTTGCTCTTTTGGAAGACGTCTATGAGACCATGTCATCTGGATTTAGTTTTCCTTTATTAACATTTTTTTTTTTTTTTCCTTTTTAAAAAATCTTTTATCTTCATTCCAGTCTTGTAAGGGTGAATAAGGTCTCATGCTTTCCAAGTAGGAGGCTTAAAGCAAAGTTTGAAGACTTGTTTCTTTTAAGCCTGTCAGACACACCAGATTAGAGATGATGCATATGAACTTGAATACAATTACTTTGTGGTTTTATTCCTTATAGATACAGGAATATGTGAACTATTAAGTAGACCAGTTCATTTTAAATGTCATAATTCTGCTTTACTGTGCATTGAAGTGGTGCCCCGTATCAAGGCTTAGTGTTCACTGGCAACAGATAGTCAAATCCTCCTTCCTGCTGTTCCTTTCTTGCATGGGGGAGATGAAAGTAAGAGAGTAAAAATCTTACTGGCAATGTGGACAGTGACTTAATGCTTCTCACCTTCTATAGGAATTCTCCATTATGAAAGAATGGTGTTAGAAAGACAATGTCACTTCTTTAAGGGGCTTATATTCAGGTTTTCTACTGTTTGTTTCCAGCATGTGATACGAAATGATTCATGAAAGCACTTCTGAGCAATGCATCAAGCCCGATGACAAGTAGGAAAAATACTGAAGGTTTTGACTTTCTTAGATAAGAAATACTAAACTTAGCATGTCTGCTGCATCTTTATTCCTAAGGGTACAGTTTTTTTTATCTGTGTTGGGTTAAAAGATTCTTGAGCCCAGATGTAACAGTTTCCCATTAATAATACTAACACCGTGGCTGTATAGGGCCTCTAAGGAATCTCAGGTCTTCATCATGAGGGAATTCATTGTTCTCCCATCTTTTATTGCAAAAATGAGGGGGGGAAGTTCCTGTTTTCCCATCTTTGCTTACATATACATAAAATACATAGTATTTGTTTGTTGTGGTATATAAAAATACATACATTTTAGAATAAAATGTACGTTCATTGAACACAATTCCTTGAAAGTACCAAGTTGCGATTTCTGTTTTAAATGGAAGGTTTTCCTCATGTGGTTGCTAAATAAAAGGCCTTCTGAAGTGTAATTGCTTGGTTCTCTACCTGCCAAGGTTGTATATTAACTGGAAAATGTAGTAGCAATGCAATTTTGACTGCTGGCTTTGTTGATCTAATTTTCATGCCTTGGAGAATGTAGTCTCTACCTAGATTCTCTTTGAAGGCACTGTATGTCATAACCATACATGGTTTAATAAATCTGACCAAGCTGGTGCATTCTGATAGAAAAGTGTTCATAATTCCAAGTTATTGCGTCTTGTCTTTGTTAACAGATAAACAAACAAATAACTAGTGTGAGGCTAAAGGGGACCTTCATTCAGTAGGGCTGACAGCTGAAGCAAGATCTCTTTGCAGGAATTTGTAAGCTTTTATCCATTGTTCAGTGAAGTCTTACTTTGGCGTTTATGACCTGGTGTTAAATTTATTAACTCTTCAGCTTACTGGAACAGTTTAGGGAGTGTTTTTGGTTTTTTTTAGACTAGGTGCCTCTACAGCCACAACTTCAAAAAGAAAAGTTAATTCAGAAGACCACAAATGTCATCAAAGACCTGTCTCACTGAGGTTTTTAAACATTCCTGTGGAAAAGAGTCTTCTGTTGCATGAGTCAGATGCTTCTTGTTAAGAAGAACAAACTCCTTCTCTTGCCATAGTGGTTTGGAGTTACGTAGATTTTCTTGCCTCTTTTTGTTAGAACCTAACATGTTATGACAGCAAAGCATGATTTAGTCCTTCAGGAGGTGCCTGTCTGGTGTGAAGACTGATTTCACAGTACAAGTGTGAGGTTTGTTGTGAGGACCAGCCTGCTGAGCTGGGAGAAGAATGAACTGTCTGATGTAGGAGGTACGATGGAAACAGTTCTTTCTCTCCTCTGCAGGCCCAGTGTGCACAGTGAATTTTGAGCTGTAGTTAAGAGAACGATTACTTACCTTTTCCCTGCTGTCACCTAGGTCAAGAAGCTGTGTTTCAACACTAATGTTTGATTGCTATTCTAGGAAAAGGGATTCTAGCAAACTGCTGGCAAGCATGTGGTTAACAATTTTTAAGTGCCTGTCGAGCTGATAAAAGAGCAAACTCTTTCCAGCGTGCCTGCATGCAGGTCTTTTGTCATCTTAGACTGCTGCAGCATATACCAGACTATTGGCAATTTCATTGAGTCAAAAGTACTCAGTAGTGAAAGGAATATTGTTTTTCACAAGGAATACTGCTACTTCTGGTTTTGCTTCTGAAACTGTAAAATTTGTACTGCATACCTGCACACACACCGTCCCCCCCCCCAAAAAAAAATCATTATGTCCTCTCATGAAAGAAGAATGCTACACAGAATCTACTGGTAATTTTTTTCTTTAACACCTATGGATGAAACTGTTCTATTTTCAAATGGTAGTCATCTGTGTAGTGCAAAGTATAACTTACTATGAAAGACTTCTTGTCCTAAATTGTCACTTAATGCTAATATATCCTAGCCGTTTGTTGCCATTTTCTCGGGGGGGAAAAAAAAAACAAACCAAAATGCCACACAAAGCCCTAAACAAGCAGTGAGGAATATGAGCTATATATTTTCCTAGCTGTTCTGACTTTTCCTTAAGCTTCGATGAAGAGAAGTCGCAATGCTGAAGAGTAGTGCTCTGTCTTCCATTGTTTTTAGGGATCTGGGACAGAGCCTGGCTGTGGGAGGTTGTATCTCAATCCTCTGACTGCTCCCAGTGCTTACATAGATATCAACCAGTGGTATCGCTGGTGAAAAGTGAACCCTACAGGCAGTCTGTTGACTAACAGGTAGAGGTGGGAGTTCCACCTTCTTTTTATCCCTAGATTGGATTCTCACTTATCCTCTCTCAAGAACATGGATGCCCATTATCTGAGAAGACAAAGTGCATGGGAATGTCTGGACATAACAGGAATGCCTTAGGAAATTTAATGTCTGAAGCTCTATTGAGAGCTGTGCCCGTTCCTCAAGAAACCTTTCAAAAACCACAGTGATGTTAAAAAAAGCCAAAGCAAAATGAAACACCAGCCAGATTCTTAAGCTCCAAAGCAAAAAAAAAAAAGCATGAACAGAACCTCACTTCCAAAATGTAGTAGAAAATCTTTTTCATTCTAGCACTGACTGTTGCATTGGCCAGTCAAACATTGCATATAGTTATTGCAATTCTCCTCTGTGTTTAGGCTTTATTTCAACTGGATGTGTATTTTTTTACTTGGACTTAGTTTTTAAAATATAAATAAGTCTGCAAATTTAGGTGGCTTGGAGAAATGTAATTTTTCATTATGTTGTCATCTCAATGCAGAAAGTGCTAATATTTCCAGAAGATACAGTATAGAAAAAAATTAATAACATTTTAACATTGAATAAAAAAATTCATAACGTTTTAACTTTGAGTAAATTTGGCAGTTCCGGGTTCCTGCCTTAAACTCCATTTGTGAGGCTTGTTTTATTCATGTTGATACACATAGTACTTTGAGATAGGGCTAGGTGTCTATTACATAAGCGCTAGAAGGTTGCAGTGGTTCAGCAGTTACCCGCCCCCTCCCCCCACACTTTGAAATAACCCAGGCTAAGACTCAGTCATCTGGAAGATAATAAATTAAGCTTTATATTTACAGCTTTGCACAATATACAAGCAGATATTTATAATATATAACAGATATTTACAGATATATACAGTAAAAAGGTAATACCCCTCCCAGAGATCAGAGTCCCTAAGAGGGGTTTTTAAACACCCCTACCACCTTTCCCTCTCCCCAGTCTTATCTCACCATCTGTTTCATGCAGCAGATAGGCAAAGGTAGATCATCCAGGGGGATTAGTAGCCGGAAAGAAGTTAGTGGAGTTATTCAGATTCAGCTATGAAAGGCAGGGAGAAAGAGCCATACAAAAGCAGCCACAGCCTAAAGTGGTCTGACTTATCTATATCTGGGTTATGACTCTTTTTTTTTTTTTTTTTCTTTTTCAGTAAACCTATGAGTGAAGTAGCATCATCAGTGTTTTCCTTTCTCAGCCTGTAGTCTAATTTCTCATTCAAATCCTCCAATTAGTTCAAACCAGTACAAAGGGTCTCAGTTTTCAGGTCATAAAAAAGCAAATTTGTTCTTGTTCATTCGTAGTAAAGCTATTTTATAACTGTTCTCTGAAAACGCTGGAAGTAATTGACTTGGTAGCTTTGAACCACATTCAGCAATGTACTGTTGTCTTGAATTCATGTTGATTTTACTATTGTGGTTTGGTTTTCTTCCATACTCTGAAATTTTGCTTGCACGTGTGACTTAAAGCAGTTCCTAGATTTAGTTCTTCCCTCAAATGCCGAAACTTTGCCATATGTTTTTGCAGAGGAGAGCCTGCAGACATTCAAATGAAATCGATGCAAGATCCAAAGAAATCCAGTTGCCTTACTGTCTAGATAGGCTCCTTCCTTGCTGGCGGATAGTCCGGTATCGATTGGGAAAGTATAAATGACTTATTGCTGTCTTGCTTTTGACAACTCGTTGTAGCATCCAAATATCCTAAGCCTCTGGTACCGCTCGAGAGCCCAGCGCAGGAGTTACTATCGCCAGAGTCGGACAGTGATTTTGGTACAGTAAACAAACAAGTGTGTTTGCTAAGAGCAGCAACCTGCTGGTTTGACAGACTTTCTGCTTGCTTGTTTGGATGCAGCTGGCATGTATAGCTACAAGAAACAAAAGTAGATGGGTTTTGCTTAGTTACCTTCATATAAAGCCTTCGGATTCCAGCATTTCATAGAATCATAGAATGGTCTAGGTTGGAAGAGACCTCAAAGATCATCCAGTTCCAACCCCCCACTATAGGCAGGGACATCTCCCACTAGATCAGGTCGCTCAAGACCTCATCCAGCCTGGCCTTGAACACATCCAGGGAGGGAGTAGACACAATGTCCCTGGGCAACCTGTTCCAGTGCCTCACCACCCTCACTGTGAAGAACTTCTTCCTAACGTCCCATTCAAATCTCCCCTCTGCCAATTTGAACCCATTCCCTCTCGTCCTGTCATTACAAGACCTTGTGAACAGCCCCTCCCCAGCCCTCCTGTAGGCCCCCCTCAGATACTGGTAGCCTGCTATAAGGTCTCCTCGAAGCCTTCTCTTCTCCAGGCTGAAAAGCCCCAACTCTCTCAGCCTGTCCTTATAGCAGAGGTGCTCCAGTCTTCTGATCATCTTCGTGGCCCTCCTCTGGACTCTCTCCAACAGTTCCATGTCCTTCCTATGCTGGAGGCTTCAGAACTGCACACAGTACTCCAGGTTTGGTGTGAGGAGAGCAGAGTAAAGGGGGAGAATCACCTCCCTTGCCCTGCTGGTAATGCTTCTCTTAATGCAGCCCGGCACACAGTTGCTGTCTGAGCCGCATGTGCACACTGCAGGCTCATGTTGAGCTTCTCATCCACCCAGACCCCCAGGTCCTTTTCCTCATTTCAGTGTTCCTACGGTACTTTGGGGACCAGCTCTCAATGCAATGCAAAAAAAAATGTTTCAAGTGAGGGGGTCTTGCAGAACCTCCTGACCTATCCCATAGTTTCTAGATTATACTTGACCAGAAGACTCAGGCTGTGAAACAGCTTCGTTGACTTGAAGCTCAGTATCATCAGCCTTAAGCCTTTTATTAGGAAAGTGCTGTGAATTAACTTATGTGGTCCAAACAAAATGCAGAAATAATATTAATGTAATTCTTTAGTCAGCTACCTTTCTACATCCCTGAAGTTAATGTTTTAGAAGAGGTAAAATTGGTAGATTCCTTCAGTTGAAAGTTCTTTTCCAATTTTTGCATGTTTTAAGCATGTGGTGTGTACAGAATAGTCGTTATGCATGAACATCTGTTAAACCAGAAACTAAAAAATAATAAACCTCAGGTCATCATGCTTCAATTGTATGTGTCTTGTATTAATATTTATAAATTTTACGAAGTTATTTATTAATTTATATTAATAAATAAACTATGTATTGATTTGTAAATTAATAACTATAAAAGTATTTTATTACCAGGAGAGAGATTTTAGCCTTTTTGTCTGGTCTAAAGGTGCCTTTGATTTAGTTCTTTTTAGGAGAGATCACTTGAAATACAGCTGTTAGTTGCGATGCAATTTAAACCTTTCAGAGTGATAATAAGCACTTGTATCTCCCTGTAATAGGCATAAAAGAAATGGATCGTGTTTGTTCTGAACACAGAGGTACTGCTTGGGCGATTAAAATTAAAAGCAAATGAAGTCTGCCAGTTTCTATAAAAATCATTTAATGCTTACTCGTTCAGATGAAAAGTCTTAGCTATAGTCAGTCAGATTTGTTACTTAATCAATCCAGAACTGAAGAAGCATCTGGTGTCTCCAGGAGAAAATCTTTTCTGAAAGGAGAAAGGAAGTGGAAAGATGAGATCAGTTTATCATGTAAACAGAGTACTTGCGGAAGCTGTCTTGGGTCTCTGTGGTGTTGGTTTGTTTGGTTTGGTGGTTTTATTTTTTTGCACTGTTTTGAGGTTTTGGTTTTGTGTTGTTTTCTCTCAAGAAGTGGCTCATGCTAAAGAAAGCTGAATTTGTGTGTGAGCTGTCTTGTGCCCCCACCTCGTTTTCTCTTTCTTTTTTTTTTTTTTTTTTCATTCACCTTAAATTAACACAGTGTTATTTTTAAAATGTGAAGAAGCACAGGTTCCTTTCCTGTTTTGTTGCCGGGTGTGAAAACTTTCTTTAACAGTGTGCAAGCCCCGTAGAATTTTTCGGGATGTGACTAACCCGTGGCCAAAACAAAATCCTTGCTTCCTCTGAGACATGGGAAGCATTTTAAGGCAAAGCTCACAAAAGGTCATTTTAACTCAGTGCATATTTAATTCAAAACTATGGGGCATAAACAATAGCTTGTTTTTACAGTGTTCTCTTGCTTAGAAATCTTAGATATTTTGTATGTTATTAGTAAAACATCTGCCCTGACAGCCATAAAATTTACCTATTCTACTTGCTGTACATTTTGCTGCATCACTTCCTGGTTTCCATTTGTATGTGATGAACTTATGATGGTTTTATATTGCTTTCTGAGTATTACTTGAGAAGGTTTTTTTAAATTTAATTTTGGCAAGTTCCAAGAGGTCAGGTTTTTTTTTTTTTTTACCTTAAACGTTTTTCTCTAGATAATAAAAAGGCCAGATAAGAATGTATTTAAGGCTGAAACATGTGTGTGGGATGGGGGATATTCTGTATCGACTTTCCTCTTGCCTGAAAGCAGATGTAAGGAGCAGGTAGCTAGTTTTATTCTCTCCTTCCGCTTGTGCCGAGGGATAGAACTGTTCTTCAGTGTGCTAGCTGGATTGTAGTCAGACAGGGGCACAGGCATTTCCAGAATTAAAACTTGCCTTACTGTTTGGCAGTGATCCTGTAGGAAGGGTTCTTGCATGACCTCAGAGAAAGATAAAGCCTTAAAAAATATTTTTCATTTCAAAAAGAACGACAGGAAAAAGCTTCTACAGTGGGACCAACTTGAACTGAGAGGAGACAGACATGGGTCTCCCATTCATGTAGTGGACATAGTCTGGCATCTCTCAGTTGGATGCTGGAAATTCTCAGAACTTCCTGGGAACCCTTTAGACAGGGTTAAGAGGAAACACAGGATGCGGTATGTGGTTCTGTCTGTGCCACGGACAGAGGTCTGCCTGCTTCATGGTGTGTTAATGTATGTAAAATTGTATTGCTGCAAAGCACTGATACTTTCTTTGCCTCCAAGTGGTTCCTGTGAAGCAACAGGTAGCTGTTGCATTTTGATCTGCTACTTTTATCTTTTAGACATGGTCAGTTTCTGGTTATTGTACTTTTAAAGTAACTTTTTGTTCCCGGCTTTGAATTATTTGCTCTTGATAGCTTCTGACTCTATGCAGTGATCCATCCCTTACTGATGGCCAGTTTGCTGTAACTCGTCCTACACCAAAGGTGTGAATCATCAGTCTCCATTAGGATATTCCATCTTTCATGCTAGTTTTGCATGGGTAGAAATTGTTGTTTATTTGGTTTAAAAGATGGTTGGAGAGAAATATGCATCAAACAAACTGTTTTCTTTAGCCAGCTGCACTTTTAAATATTGTTTGCTCGTATTTTCAAGTTACAAGTAGTCTTTCAACCCATCTATTTTTTTTTATTAAGTATTGGCGTCAGGGTGGCTTTTACAAAGCACAAGATGGGATTTGCAAACACAGAATTAACTCTTCAAAAATGAAGAAATGCCAGGATTGGCAGGTGGATCCATAGCTATCTTGCCTTAAAAAAAAAAAAAAAATCAGAGATGAGAGAGGAGACTGAAATTTTCCCCCTCACCCTCCTCCCAGCATCGGTTTTCCTATTATCTATTTTAGATTACTTTGCTTCACTTAATTTACTCCATGAAATAAATAGGTAGCTGCAGAAGTGACAGTGGTATAATGAACCTTGTGACCTTTTACTCTTGAAAATACCAGACTTCTTGTGGTTCTATGCCCTCCTTCTGGAACACGAGGAATGTAACAAAGCTATGTTTGTGGTTCTGATGCAGCAGAGATGGCCTGTGTCAAAGATGAGTGGTTGCAGTGGAAAATATGTGGCTTACTTGTTGGATCTGGTTTATCAAAAAGAAAAAAAATATATGTTTGGGTTTGAAGTGTTTTCACAGTTGGTTTACTTCTCTTGATTGGGTGCTAGGAAACTATCATGTCAGCCTTTGTTTTTTCTATGCTTATTGCATTTTTTTTGCAGTTGGACACTAATACAGCTGAGTTTTACTGTGAGTGATGTCTGACCTTGTGTTATAACTTCAGTGGAAAAAAAAACAAACCAAACTGCCCAACCCCCTCCCAAGACCTGCTACCTCATCTCAATTATTCTTTTCCAGACATGTAAGAAAAACATTCATATGGCTTCCCCACTGTGGGATAAGAGCATGCACAGCTGAGCTGTGGATGAGCAGATGTATAGTAGATGTGGCTTGTCTGTATGGGTATGCATTTGCTGCTGGCTTCACCCATGCTGTTGCAGAGGGAATGTCATCTTCCTTCTCTCTTCCCTGGAAACCTCTGGGTGTGAAAGTCTTGTTGCTCTTCTCTGGGCCCCACTGCACACATGGCTGAGCAAAAGTGCTTAATATAAAGAAACAGTTCCAAATGCGTGGCCAAAAGGGAATTTAGATCAGGAGAAGTACCAAATCACCCTTGCCAGCATGTTGCAGCATGTTGACTTTAAATTAAACTTCCAGGTGCAGATCTGTATTTGGTCTGAGGTTCTGTCTTCTCTCTTTCCTCGTGGAGTGCCACGTGTGGTTCTGTGCTTTGGGAGAGAGTTTGTTCTGGGATCCCTCTGTCACAAACAGCAGTGACTTGCACCAGTGAGCAGTACTGTTTCAGTCTCCCAGGTTACTTTTGTTACAACTGCAAGTAGTTGACAATACATTTGGGAGCATTTTTGACCTCACAATTCATCTTATGGCTAGATGGGGAGCTGTGCCTCTGACTCTGTCTAGCATTATTTCTTCTGGGAATCACTTTCTGCCCTCCTGTATCACACAGCACTGTGCTTCAGCACTGCGAAAGGCATCCTCAGTCTGAATCCACTCCCTTCCTTGTTATTGGAGAAGGACCAGCGTAAACATTGGCCAGATATCAGAGAAGCAGATGAAAATGAGGTAGGGAAGGACACTGGAGACATGCTGAGATCAGCCTTCATCTCACGGCATGAAAAAATGTCAGGAGTGCAAATTTCATTAAGGTGTCCTATAAATAGTGGCATTACAGGTGTGTTACTGATGCAGGCAGTATGGTCGTGCCACAGCATACTTGCTGCTGCCACAGGGAAAAGTGTTAAATAGATTATCTTCCCTATTTCCTCCCATGTAGAAAACAAAATAGGCTTATCTGTGCAGAAGACCTTGGATTCAGCTGTGGCTTTGTGTTTATAGTTTACTAATTCTCAAGATGATGAGCAGAACTGGAGGTGGAAGGTGTAATTTCCACACTCACAGGGGTCTTCCATGCACTTGCAGTGAAATTGTGACAACAGGCAACAAAAAAAAAAACTAGTAGTGGAAAAGGGAAAACGTGCAAAGTTGAGAGACTATGAAGAGGAACCTCATATTTAATAAACTGGCACTGGGTAGTTTCCCAGGAGGATTAAGTGACATTGGGATTAAGTAAGTGGACCAGATGCACAGTACTTCATAGAGCAGGGATCCCAAAGCAGCTTTAGGGGGAACGTGTGCATGGCTGAGACTTGTGGTAGAGTGACATGGGCTGAAGTTTTTGTTAGCACTTTTGATGCACTTGTAACTGAGCTACTTAATCCTCCTCGAAGAGTGCTCATGCCTACCAAAGGCAGCAGAAACTGACCAGAACTTTCAGGTTTTGTTTTGCAGAATAAAGAAAATAGTTTGAGAGTTAAAAGTGAACTTAGAACCCTTCACTTACAGAAAGAGTAGTGTTTGTTATCCTCTGCTTCTTATTTATGTGACTTTACCAGGATTGTTGATTTTGTAAATAATTTCAGGTCACTTCAATGAAGTGATTCATTTTAGTATAACTCAATGTGCAGAATAAATTAACAATGCAGCTGTGTAACAAGAGAATGCTTCATATTCTTTTAACATAAGAGCCAAAAGAAAACATTCTGAGGAAAGGTTCCACATGAAGTGTAGCCTACCTGTTTTTACATCATATCATGCAGTATTCATTCCTTCAGCAGTTTATCAAAGATAACTGACATTGCAGTTGGCTTTGATTGTGCAAAGTCAGATGCTGAAGCTTAACTGGTTTCACAAATGTAGCCAGAGGCTTTGCTAAGTTACATGGGGAATGTGCCCAAGTGATGAACCTACTGCACTACCTCTAGCAGCAGATTAAAAGTTGAGATGAATTTTCATTGTTACTGCATTCTGTATTCATTAGGCATTTATATAGTAAGGTACAAATTACCTAAGTAAAATTTGTGTCTGGAACTGAAATTGTTAGTGGTTTCTTATGACGTTCCTTTTGATAACAGGTATGAATAGTTTCTTAAGGACTTCAAAGGAACTCATATTTTTGTCTATATTGCCCTAATGCAATGAAAAAATTAAGAGTATGACCGCACTTGATGTGAGTCAGTAACAAAATTAAGCATCATTCAGTTTATCTGTCCTGTCTACTTCTCATTCTGGGTAGCAGTCTTAATTCTGAGACAGGTGAAACGTGATAAACTCCACGTGCATTTAAAAATATTTCAGAGATAGGCTTATTTAGAATCATAGAATCAGTCAGGTTTGGAAGAACCACAAGGATCATGTAGTTCCAACCCTCCTGCCATGGGCAGGGACACCCTACCCTAGATTAGGCTGCCCAGAGCTTCATCCAGCCTGGCCTTAAATACCTCCAGGGATGTGGCCACAACTACCTTCCTTGGCAGTCACTTTTCTCATCTTAAGAGACCAGGTCCACTGCAGCTGTTATGAGGCAGGACTAGAGGAAATGGTTTCAAGCTGCACCAGGAGACATTTAGGCTGAATGTTAGGAAGTATTTCTTCACTGAAAGTGTCATCAAACATTGGAATTGTCTTCCCCGGGCAGTGTTGGAGTTACTGCTCTTGGAGGTATTTAAACAGCTTGTGGATCTGGGGCTTGGGGGACTTGGTTTATTGTTGGCCCTTCAGTGCTGGGTCGAGGGTTGGGCTTGATGATGGTTGAGATCTGTTCCAGGCAGTTGTATCCTGAGAGGTGTAACCCTCCTGTGTTAAAATGCTTTCTTTATGGTAATGGAGGAAGGAGCATCCCGGTTCCCCTGGGTGCTGCATAGACTGCTGTCAGTTAGCTTCAGACTGGTGGCTGTGAGCACAGGATCATGTGCCTGGGATTGAAAGCCAGCGCTGCTCCCTGTGCTTTATCATCTACCTTTTTTCTTTCTCCATTCTTTCCTGGGCAAACAAGTGTGGTTTTGGGCAGGTGGGGGAAGGGCATAAGGGAGAGGAGAGGTGGGAATAAACAAACTCATCTCTCCCCACCTTCCCAGATTCCTATTTTAAGAAGAGGGGGTGGGGAGGGGAGACACACACGACTTAAATAAAGGATATTACAATTGCATATATACCTTAGATATTTCATGAGCACTTGTTTGTAGACATCAATGATGCCTAACATTATTTAAAGGCAATGAAAGGCCTCCACTAAATCAGATCTCTTTGGCTGTTCGCCGAGCTCTGATAATTCTTGTTAACAAATCTGGGGCGTCCCACTGAATTGCTTTGCTTATCTTGTTACATGAACTTGCTGTGGAGGACAGCCAAAAAAACCTAACCTCACACCCTGATAATACATAGATATTGTGGTCTTAACTTGCTTCCACTTCAGCACTGTTGCTGAGCTGCTGCAAACTGGTTAAGTGATTGATAGACACTGAATTAAAACCGTAGTTTGAATTGGTCATAGTTTATCTTTTTCAAGGGTAGATGTCCTCTGTCGATTCATCTCTTAGCAGTGCTTCACTCAGCTTTCTCTTCTCGTGTGCATGTGACTGAAGGGCTAACAGCCATGTGTATTTTTAGCACTGCACGAGTCAGCATCCTTTCATGCCTTAATTGCTGTAGTAACAGGGAAACGTTTGAGTTTCAAAAAATGATGCAGGATATTTTCTTGGCTTTCAACCTGATTGGGTTTTCTTTTGTCATCTGGAATATTAAGGGAATCTTAACTGTAGATCAGTGGACATGCTTTTTCAACGTTGTGCCTTGCTGTATGTACAGAGATTTTTTTTGCAGTGTTTGTTAAATGTCGAGGAAAACAGGAGGAACAAAGGGCAATGCAGATGTGCCTTATGAGCTTATCCCTTGAATGAGCTCATGCATCATAATCAGAATTTACTCTTAAGGATCCACATCTAGATCCTGTAAAAAAAGCAATAACACACATCTCATTTTAGGCTGCAACACAGAATTTTGGGGATAAAGATTGCTTTACAAACTGGCATGTACAGGAGTAACTCTTTAGTAATCAGTTGCTTTCAGTTCTTATTCTGTGCACAGAAAGCCCTCTCAGATGCTGCAATTTGTACCTAAGTGATTTGTTGAACTGACCTGGATAGGCTTTTTGGAGGAAACAGACTGATGAATTTGAGACAAAACCCTCCCTAACTCCCAAATGTGATACTAACCTTCAGAGTCCACAGTGAAGTTACAATGGATCTTGATTATTAATATTTTTTTGTATTCTTCTTACCTATCTCCTTGATACTCAGTGATAAATCCCTAATCTTAACAATTTGATCACTATTTTAAAAATCTTTAAACCATGCTCATATTTTTTGTCTTGCATCTGACAATACTTGGACCTATTAGATGTCTCATGCCCCTGGGTAAGAGTAACAGATTTAGCTGTACAATTTTATGTCAGTTTTAGCTGCAATTTAAAGGATAATATATGCCTTTAGGTTTGCCTCCTCTCTTTTATGCCAGGTTTTTAAAAAATTGGTAACTCAAAAATCTGGTGTCTTGGTTTTTGTTTTTTTTTTTTAATCTTTTTTGTCAGCCAAGAATAATACCTTAAAACTAAATTGAAGGGACTGTCTTGATTTAAATTGCCTGCAATTGGCAGAGTTAATTTAACTTGGCTGGATTTAAGCCAGGTTCTGGGTAATGGGGTTATTTGTGTTGGTGGTTTTATATTGCCCCTTAAGTTCTTTCTGTTTTTTAAGTAAATATTTAGTTAGCCAAAAAAGTGATACTGTAAATTCAAGAAAGATCAAGATAAGATTTAAGAGGCAATTACTTTTTTTTTTTTTTTTCCTTAGCTCCCCAGTCTTTGTTAATTTAGGGCTTGTGGCCTGTACTGCACTTGAGCCTGACTTTATACTTTCTTTTATGATAATGAATGTCAGTTAGAAAATATCAGTGTTCTTTACTCTTCCATTTTATTTCTTCTGTAATACGGTGAATTCTGATGTCTTATTCAGCACTGGGGCACAGGATGAGCTGCTGAATGGCTGCTGTGAAATGCAGTACTGGAGTGCTTCAGGTTTTTTTCCCCACATATTTAAAACTCCGAACAGGTTTTGACTGAATTAGGTTCTTGAAAGGAGGGGTTGCAATTTGGATTTTTGTTGCTCCTTCAGGAAAGTAAGAGAAGGATTTGGTTTCTTTGCTGTGTTCTCTGAAGATATTTTCCATGGTTGGTTGTTTCGTGGGGTTTCTGTTTGTGTGTGGTGGTTTGTTGTTGTTTGTTTTCCTTTGTCTTTTTTCTGAACCTTGAAAATTCAAATAGTCAAAGCAGCTTGCTATGAATAAGTGCCCTATTCTGAAGTGTATTTTGCTATTTAGAGTTTTTAAAAACTGCTTTAAGGGGTTATTTTTTGCTTTCTGTGAATTCCCCAGATGCCTTCATATCTTGCGGAGTTTTAAAGTGTATTACGCTTTAAAGAGGTGATACTAGAAGTGACTCTGTAAAAAGGCTATAGGCTTTCAAGCCACTGCTTTTAATTTTTTTCTCCTTATGATGTTTCGTTTTTAAAGTAAGCCTTGGCCTCTGCAAGTAGAGCTGAGCTGCTCCAGCCCCATCCCTGCAGCAGGCAAGCTCTTTGCCTTGTAGTAGGTGAGTGTACTTCAGCCTGCAGTGAATGCTGGTTTTGTTGCTCTATGGGGGAGAGCTTTTTCTTTGAGCCTTGTCCTGCAGGTACTGCCTGAGAGCAACCTGTTTTGTTTTGACACTGCTTTGTGCAGGAGTTGGGACTCCAGGCTAAAGATGTCTGTCTTGTCTCAGGCAGAGAGCGAGTCAAGAGTTGGATCTTCCTTCTCTGGAGCACAAGCAGGGCTGACCTGCAATAGTTATTTAAACTTCTTCTGCTAGACTTTTGTCCCTGTCTTATTAATACGTGTGATCTTACAACTTTTTTTTACCCCTTTTGTTCTGCAGATTAATTTTTATCTCCGGGAATCTGTATCCTGATGTGTTCAAAAAAACCTCTGCTATAAAATAAAGTTCCTATGCATGTAACAGAAATATGCTGTTACCTAGGCATGAATTCCCTATGGTTGGACAAGAACAGTCTTATCTCCAACATATTACCACCATGCTTCCTTTAGTGACATCACTTTTATTGTTTGAGTGCCCTAGTGGTGAAGAATGTCAGGTGCCTTGCTTCATAAAATGGCTTTTTAGCTGGAATCCCACTCCTCTGAAATGCATATCAACGATGAAGTGATTTTTCACTCAGATTTGTTCTCCTGCTGTTGCCTCTACCTTGCACAAGCTCATTTTTCCTCTGACCCTAAAGTGGTGTCCCCCAGCCTTCCTGCTTTTAAAGCCATCCCACAGTAGTCCTTGACTATTACAAGAGGGATGTGGACATGCTGGAGCATGTCCAGAGAAGGGTCATGAGGGTGAGCAGAGGGCTTCAGCACCTCTGCTATGAGGACAGACTGAGGGAGTTGGGGCTGTTCAGTTTGGAGAAGAGGAGGTTCCAAGGTGACCTTATTGTGGCCTTCCAATATCTGAAGGGGGCCTCCATAAAAGCTGGGGAGGGACTTTTTAGGCTCTGAGGTAGTGACAGGACTAGGGGGAATGGAGCAAAGCTGGAGGTGGGGAGATTGACTGGATGTGAGGAGGAAATTCTTCAGCATGAGAGTGGTGAGAGCCTGGAATGGGTTGCTCAGGGAGGTGGTTGGGGCCACATCTGTGGAGGTGTTTAAGGCAAGGCTGGATAAGGCTGTGGGCAGCCTGATCTAGGGTAGGGTGTCCCTGGGCATGGCAGGGAGGTTGGAACTAGATGGTCCTTGTGGTCCCTTCCGGCCCTGACTGATTCTATGATTCTATGACTCCTTGTTGAACTTTGTAAGGGTCTTTTTAACTCACTCCTCCATCCTGTCCAGGTCTTCCTGCAGGGTGGTCCTCCCTTCCAAAGGGTCCACTTCCTCACTCAGTTTGGTATCATCAGCCAGGTGCAGAAGTGGTTTGTGTGGGGAAAAAGGGTCACGTCCCTCATCTCTTCCTTGAATATAAGCTGAAAATTTTGTTCTCATGCTTTCTGGCTCTGGGGCACCACTGATGCCTGTAGCAGTGGAAAATTGGGTCTTGTAGTGCTCCTTTCAATTTACTATGGAGTATTCTTTTTTTCCTCTTCCAGCCTGAGGTTGGTCAGGCCACATCTTGAATACTGTGTCCAGTTCTGATCCCCTTAGTTCAAGAGAGATGTGGAAGTACTGGAACATGTCCAGAGAAGGGCAATGAAGCTGGTGAGGGGCCTGGAGCACAGCCCCATGAGGAGAGGCTGAGGGAGCTGGGGTTGTCTAGCTTGGAGAAGAGGAGGAGGCTCAAGGATTACCTCATTGCTGTCTACAACTACCTAAAGGGAGGTTGTAGCCAGCTGGGGGTTGGTCTCTTCTCCCAGGCAACCAGCAACAGAACAGGACACAGTCTCAAGTTGTGCCAGGGAGGTATAGGCTGGATATTAGGAGGAAGGTCTTCCCAGAGAGAATGATTGGCATTGGAATGGGCTGCCCAAGGAGGTGGTGGAGTCACCATCCCTGGAGGTGTTCAAGAAAAGCCTGGATGGGGCACTTAGTGCCATGGTCTAGTTGATTGAATAGGGCTGGGTGCCAGGTTAGACTGGATGATCTTGGAGGTCTCTTCCAACCCATCTGATTCCATTCTACTCTATTCTGTTTTCAAGGGGATGGGAGAAAAAAAGCTTTCTGTAATATCTGAGCTGTACTTGTCCCACTTGCATGATGAATACAACTGATGCTTTTAGAGCTTAGGTAGTTTATTGATTGTATGAAGGGAAAGAAGCAGGTTTCCAGTAACTGCTGAAACTTGAAAGTTGGTATACTTGAAGACCTAAATATAATGAAGTTATTATGGAATTCAGTGCCCTTTTTAGCTGATTACTGCCACTGTAGTCTGTCTGGGTTTTTGTTTGGGTTTGGGTTTTCATTTTGTTTGTTTGTTTGTTTGTTTTCTTTTTAAAAAATTAATGTAAGTAAATGTTTTAGTTTCTCCTTTACAATAGACATGAATATAGGAGTGCCTTGGACTTGAATACAGGAATGCCTTAGATGTAGGGACACATGCTGTATTTTGCATTGTTCAGACATGTGCTCAAATGATTCACAGCCTGTTTGCAGTGTTGTCTTCTCATGTACTTAGCTGCCCCAAGTAGTTTGAATATTTGACATAGTCTTGCAGGCTTCTCTGATGTTGTACCATGTTTTACCTTTGCTTGTAGAAGTTACCTATTCCAAAGTATAGAAGCAACTAGTTGTAAGCTGAGGGGTCATAGTGGTGGCAACTGTGTTTTGTGGGGGTTTTTTTCCCTACTTAAAAAATGGGTTTTAGGCTGAATATCTGTGCATTAAAAAAGCAGACAACACCACAAGAGACTGGAGCAGTAGCTTGTTTTCTTTTCCCTGTCCCTGTGTAATGGGTAGCTGTTGATGCTGCATTCTCTGCATCACCTCAAATAGGTTGCATTAGCTTCTTACGGGGTACTGTTGGGTTCAAGAGTGACAGCCTGGTCCTTCCAATGTTTTAATGGTTTGAGGCCAACACACCTGAAATATGCACCATATGACCAGACTTGATTTGCTGTTACTGCAGTCATTGGCCCCTGATGTCATCATGCTATATTTCTTTTACTCTCACACTAGTAATTAAAAGATGCCTTCTGTCAGAACAGAAATGGCAGGGATTTTTTTTTTTTTTTTTTTTTTTTTTTGGAATGCCTCAAGGGAAAGAAAGGTTTCTTATGCATGCTTAGATGGCTTCTAAAAACAAATAATAAAGTCCAGTTCTCTTTAGATGTCCTGGTTTGATTAATTTTAGTGTGTTTATTCTAATTTTCAGCATTAAAGATGGCTATTGGGCTGCTTCTAATGTGTGCTGTTAATTTGCATAATCACTATACCAGTTTAGTCTTGTAATATTTTAAGACCGTGGCTTTTAATTTTTTATCTTTTGTAAAGAATAACAAAAATGTAGATGTGAAGCATTTTCTTTACAATTTTAAAGCTGTTAAGTAACGTAACTGGTTTTTTTGTGTGTGTGCGTGCTAATGATTCGGTAGAGACTTTATAATAAACTGAATTTACAACCAACTAGCTAACTTTATTTCATTTTGACTTCTCTAGAGAAGTTGGAGGTTGCACCACCATCTCCAGGACAACTGAGACATGGTAAAAGAAGAATGTTTGTTGAATGTGGTTCAGTACTTGTGCGGTCTGTCTCGGAATTGCTTCATCTTTCTCCTTCAAGTGCTGGTCTGTCCTCATTGCTGTTGTATAGAGTTAACAGAAAACCAAAGCAAGCACCAGCAGGCATGCTGCTGCCTTTATTTCATAACACCTCAGCTGGAGAATGTGCACCATATAGTGAAAGTAGGACAGAAAGCCCAAATGAGATTGTGCTGTTCAAAGCCAGCAGCACACATTGTTTCTGTAAGATGAGCAGTGCAGATGCTGCAGTACCTTGTGTGGGGGGCAGGTTTGAGTTGAAGCTTCAAACTATTGACTTGATTCTTGTCACATGTAATTTAAATGGACTGAGAAGTGGGATAAGATTGAGAGAAATTGGAAATAAGTTTGGTATTCTTTGTAATACCACTGTAATTTGAATTCTGATTTGGTTTTTCAAATCAGTGTATTTTTGTGCTTTTAAATTTGATCAATGAGCAAACATTTAGTTGAACATTCTTGGATTCTAGATATCTGCACTTTTCTTTGGAGAGTTTTTGGTATTTTTGTTTTGGGGTTTTGTTGCTTGTTGGTTTTGTGTTTTTTTTTTTTTTCCTTGATGCCTGGGGCTCAAAATTCTGTTAACTTTAGTAAGAATTTTACCTCCCATTTGTAACTCTGGAGTTTAGTCTACTGGGTGTATCTGTGATGCTTCTTAATTTTATTTGTGGTTTTGGGGTTATGTCTTGTGGTAGTTAAAAAAACAAAAGAAAACAGAAAAAAACACAAAAAAATCCAAACCCTAAAACAAACCAAACCCCCCCAAAACCAAAACACAGGAAAAGAAAAAATTGGAAAATGTTATGTATTCTGTCTTGTGCATTTGATAAGGTGCATGCCATTTTACAAACTAGTTGCAGAAGTCTAAAAATATTTGATTACCTGAGCATGGCAGATCTCCTGAGTGTGGATTCATGACATCCGTGAGAGGTAAACTCCAAAGGGACTCATACCTGTTTCTTTTTACATGATTGTGAGCTTCCTCCACTCCTATGTCTTTCCTCCTCATATGTTTGCATAGGGGAAAAAAACACTAAATAGCGGATGTATTTTAAATGTTAAAAAAAACGGAGAAGTTCTAACTTTCTAAGCCGTATTTTTGGTCATGTAGTCTATCCTTGGTGCTGCATTTAGTCTTGTGAAGGTAGCACTTGGAAACTCAGCTGGAGTCTGCCGTGCAAATTTAATCCCATCTTCATTAGAAACTGATAAGCTAGAACTTGAGAGAGAAAATGGAGCGATACAGAAATGACAGAGTATCACCGTGATGCTCATGGGGAAATTGTTCAGAGCAGCGTGTTCCAAGTTCCTGCAACAGAAAATATTTTCAAATAGCATTTACTTGAAATTGTGAGTGAAAAGAAAAAATGCATGAAACAAAAGGTGGAACTGGATTTCTTTATATATTGGAGGAGGAGCTGCAAGCCTAATTTGTTCTCAGTGCGGTGCCCAGACAAAATTGAGGTGTGCAAGTCTGGATTAGAACAGTGAGTTAATTAATGCTGTCTGACACTTGTCAAAACCACCTTAGCATTTGCAGATTTATCTGAAGGAGTTTGGGTAAGAACTGTCTAGCTCCAGGCAATACTCTTAAAATACGAATTTTCAGGTGTGCATGAAGAAGGTGGAGCTCTTGCACAGGACAAGGATAGGGACTTGCAAAGGTAGGGTCTTTATTTCGAGCGAGAACAGAATGCAGGGAGTCTGGTGAGAAAGTTAGACAACCTTCAGTGATACTGCAATGTCAGTTGGAGGTCCTGTAAGCAGTACCAGTTTGTATAGTTTCAAATATTTCTCTTACATGCTTGTAGGCATAAGTGGCTTCTATCCAAAACTGCAAAAGTCCTTGCAAAGTAAGTTGCTTCAACTGGTTCTTTGTAAGCCGCTAGTGACTTCTGTGTAGCAAGGGTTTTGTCAAACCTGCCAGAAATAAAAAGGTCACTAAAGGAATGCAGTAGGAGAGATTCGTGTGTGTTTTCTGTTTCTCTTAAAGGCAGTGCAGCTGACATTTCAGTAGTCGGTGTAAAACTAGTGAACTCTCTTACAAGTGTTTATTTTCTCTTTCTAACTTATTTCTTTTAGTGTTCTTCCACAATGCGTTACCTTTTGTAGGGTTTGGATTTTTGGATAACGCAATTATGATTGCTGCGGTAAGTGCATGATTTAATTCTTTCATCAAGTCAGTAAGATTCATACTATCCAAGTACTAAACGAATAAAAAGGAGCTCCAGGAAATCTCTGTTCCCTCTGCATCAACTCACTAATTTCTTTTTTTTTTTTTNTTTTTGAAGAACACATCCATGCTGTATTCAGCTGCTGCAGAATGCAGAGGAGTGTTCTTCTTCCCAAAGGGCAGTACTGTAACTGACTTTACTGAGTTGAGGAGAGACTTGGGATTTTTTTTTCCTCCCCTTCCTAATTTGTACTGCAAGACACATTTATCATCATATAGTCACTACAGGTTTTTTTGTACTGCTTGATGGTAATGTGATTGTAGTGTGATGATTTGGTCTTCAGGGGTTTTACTGGTATTTTCTTTGTTTTGAGTGATACAAGCACTGCTAGTGCTGATGCTGATTTCTACTGATGAAGTTGACATTTCTGAGTAACTCTTTTGTGTGTTTTCCTGCTCCTTTGGAATATGAAATGGGTTTAGTGGAGCAGGAAGATGGATCGAGGTTAAAGATACCATGCTCTGCATGGAATTATCATTGACAGTGGGATGTTAATCATGGGATGGTTTGTTTGGAAAGGGGCCACAGGACCCGCTAGGTCTCCAGTCTTGCTTCTCCTTGGGACCTTTGCAGGGTGTCCAGTCTAGTCTCCTGCTCAGCATGGAGTCAGCTGTGAGGTTAGACAGAGTTTGTGGTAGTGTCCTCTGGGTCTTGAAGATCCAAGGGCAGAGACTGCACAGCCTGTCTGGGCAACCTTTTTTAGTGATCAACAGTCCTTAGAGTGGAAAATACGTTTTCCTATATCCAGCTGGGACATGTCTTGTTTTAACTCATGCATGCTGTCATTTGTCTTTGGACCATATACTGCTCTTCCATTGTGGAGTTCACTGTGACTTTGTATCTTCAACTGAAAATAAGGAGCTTTTGTACTGTGTTTTATTTGTTTGCTGAGTATTTGTAGGGATTTGCGTTCAGCTGAGAATTACAGTGGGGAAAATGGTGCACAGAGAGGGGTTACAATTTTGTCCATTAGGTGGCCAATTATGAAACAATATAAAATACTAAAAGAATAAGAGAAATATCTAAGAGGGTAGGAGCTGTACAGATCTAGTAGAAGTAATAGGTCCTTTCAGTCTTAATAGCAGTAAGCTGTATTTTTTCCCGCTGGATCAATATAATCTGTTTTAACTTCAAATCCCTTGAGTAATAAGAAAACTCTTTATTTTTCAGGGAACCCAAATAGAGTTGTCAATTGGAGTTGTCCTAGGAATTTCAACTATGGCAGGCAAGTAACCGAAGTGCAGTCTGTATAGACTACTATGGTACATTCCTATGTTTTAAGCTGAAAGTGGGGCCACAGGGCTGCAAATGTCTCTTCATTGGTCTTGCAGCTGCCTTTCCTGATTAAGAAACAACCTGTGGTGGAAAAGTGGAATTTCAGTTTGGATAGCTTTTGAAAAGATTGTTGGTTTTCATCTAAAAGTTCACATTCTGGGTTACTTACAGAAATTCAAATAGACTTTCCTATTGGAACTGCTGTAAATTCCCTAAGATCTGATGTTTATATGTGTGCCTGTGTGTGTTTGTCAGTTGCTGTTTGCTTGCATTGCTAAGCAAAGAACAGAGTTGGTGTGTTTTTACTGTGTTCTTGGTGGCATCTCTGCTTCCATGTGATACCATGGGAAGGCCAAGCAGCCACCCTACTTCTACGCTGTGCTGAAACTGATAAGCTGTGCTCAACAGCTTTGGTGCCTCTGCAGTGTCAGAGAGAAGAAAAAAATGCTTATGGGATCCATCAAGTGCAGGTGCAGCACTGCTGAAAAGCATGCGGACAGCTTAAATGAAAATGTAGCAGAACAACTTTGTAATACAGTCATTTGCAGCCTCTTGTTGCAGTGAAACACAGTGACAAGCAAGCTTGCCTCTCTAAGATGTGTTGTGGAACCATGTATTTTAATTGTGTAACTTTATTCAATCATGCATAGTGTGTTTATCCCTAAACTGACACAGTTCATGGATATGTTGGTGTGTTAATCAAAGCCATATACATGACTAACAGTTCCATCTATTCTCAGTGGTCCTGTACCTCTTCAGGCACTGGAAAGCCTTGCTTGGTGTCCAGCAACCACACAAGGCTGTTTTTAAACTCTCATCTGAAAAGTTGTAAGATTTATTTCCTGGTGTCAGTGTTGTTTTGTTGCATTTGCCAAGTTTTCTTCAGGTGAGCGGCGATAAATAGTTGCACTTCCTGTCAATGTTAGTCTGCTGCTGTTACCATTGTAATAAGTTTAGAAGAAAAAGTCTTAAGACACTTAGTTCTAGTTTGTTTGGTGGTTTGGGTTTTTTTTTTTTTTTGTGTGTTGAATGGGAGGTCACTGGGGCAGGGAGGTGAGCTGATGTCTTCTGTTTGTAATTAAAATAATACTGTGCCACCTTCTTCCCTTCTCTTCTTTCTTCCTCTCTCCAGCTGCAGCTTTGGGAAACCTTGTTTCAGATTTAGCTGGACTGGGGTATGTCTGAGCTTGTATTAAGAATGTTTTTTCTTTATGGAAAACACTTACTGCTACTGAACTAAAACATATATAAACTGCTGAAATTGCCCTTTCCCCCTCCATCTCTTGAATTTTATGTGAGCTACATGACTAGAAATGCAAGTGGAATGATTGAGTGGTTCTTGTTGATTTTAAAACTGCAGTGCCGTTCTGAAACAGAATAACTCTTGCTAACAATATTATGTATTTTTAAGTGGTAAAATTGGGATTGATGTTTAACCTGATGTAGTCTGTAGGTAATGTTTACTTTCAAGGAAGTATTAGAACTCTTTCTACAAAAAGTAGTTAAAATACAAAATGAAAAAACTACAATTTTTTTTTTTTTTTGTGTGTGATGTAATACATTGCTGTGGTAAAAAATACCTAATGTACCTCTCCGTTGTTATGCTTAGATCTGAAGACATTTCCTTCTCAGGTAAAACAATTACCTATCTTAAATGTCTTCAGATCTAGGCATAAGTATTTCTGATATAAACACATGCAGATGAGACTTTTATATTTAAAAGAAATTGCTAATTGCTCCAAGCAAATCTGTCTGTTAGGACTCTTTTCCCCCCCCTTTCCCTCTAGTTGAGTTTGGGGTTTTTTTGCAAATAGCAAAAAAATAGCAATTCTCATTACTAATGTATGTGTGTGTAATCTTTCCTTCAGTAAAGGTTGCTTATAGGCTGTGCAAAAATACATTATTCATAATGTATAATATTCACACCAGTAGTGTCTCACTGCATAGAACTCTTCTGGGAAAAGAGCGTATAAAATCAATGAGAACTTTAGTTAACTTACCTCCAGTAAAGGTTGCTTATAAGCTGTGCAAAAATACAGTAACGTTCACACCAGTTGCATCTCACTGTATAAAACTTCTTCTGGAAAAAGAGCATATAAAATCAGTGAGAACTTTAGTTAACTTACACTGCAGAATGTGACCATCAGAAGTCTGAATGCTTTCCTATGTTTTTCTCTCAATAGCTGTATCAGTATGCTGAAAGAAAACCTATTGAAACGTTTGAAGAAACATTTCAAACTCCTCACTAGAAGGCAAAATAGTGCTTTGCTATTGTTTCTTGTTCCTCCAGGCTCGCAGGTTATGTAGAAGCTTTAGCTTCACGACTTGGTCTGTCGATTCCTGATCTGACACCCAAACAAGCTGATATGTGGCAAACACGTCTCAGTGCACACTTGGTGAGTATCCCATAGGTAGGCACTGTTACGATGCAATGCTGTTTTCTCTTTTTTTAATTTAATGTCATCAATCCCTTTTGTCACTATTACCATTAAACAACAACAACCGACATTTTGCATGTTTTCTGCAAGGTTTAGTTGTGAGCATCAGGGAGCATTGTGAGACTGCAGTGTTTCAGGCTTGGGTGGTTTTCCTTTGCAAGAAGCCATGGCTGAGTAGTTAAACAGGGAAAGTCTTTGCCATGACATTATGTATGCTATGCAGATACCTGGCTTGAGCTCTGGCTACTGTGCTGTTTTATTTGAAAGTTATATGCCCTTAGTAGTTTACTCATGCACATTCTTCATCAAATGCTTGCTGTTCATATACCTGGGCTAGTATGGAGTGATTTCTATAGTTAATTTGGATGTGAAATGTCTTCCCTTGAGTAAACTTCCAGCATTTTCACTGCCTAACTTTGTACTTCTAGATTACAGATAACTTATGCATCTTGCAGATTTGTTTTCAGGATGATGGTTTAACTAGTATTTAAACATCTGAAGAAGTCCTCCTCCCAGCAATGAGAGTGTTTACTTTCACTGAAGAAACATTTTAATGAACTGAGTTAAAAAATAGGTTGTTCTGGCAAAATGAAAGAAATAACTTGTATGGGACAAATAAATCTTTGCAGGTTTAAGAGAAGAGAAATAACACTTGCTTAGGAGAAGTTAGTAGGGAGAGAAGTCTGTCTTGAGCAGTGACAGATCAAAGCATTGAGCAGGGAAGAACTGGCATGTTGTTGGTGAGCTGCTCTCTAGTATGCCCGATGTAAGAGTCTTCTAGGTGGAATCTGAGTCTGGCAGAAGCCTGTCATTGCACTGCAGCTCTTTCACAACATTTTTTGTTTAAAAGCTTCTGAGCATCTTTGTCTGTATGCAAGCATTTTTTTTCTTTTTCACTTGCTACTTTTAAGTTTCTTAGTACTATGTACAGCTGCTGGTGACGTGGGTTGGATGTTGCCTGTCTTTCCTCTCCTTTTGATTTCTCACAATTAAGCTCTAAACTGGCAGAGGGGAGATTTAAACAGGATGTTAGGAGGAAGTTCTTTACAGTGAGGATGGTGAGACACTGGAAGGGGTTGCTCAGGGAGGTTGTGGCTGCTCCCTCCCTGGAGGTGTTGAAGGCCAAGTCAGATGAGGCCTTGGGCGACCTGTTCTAGTGGGAGGTGTCCCTGCCTATGGTGGGGCATTGGAACTGGATGATCTTTGAGGTCACTCCCAACCTAAACCATTCTGTGATTCTAGATGTAAATATTTTGTCAACCTTTCTTTTCCCTTCACTTTCTACCATTGCAAGCCATCACATTAGCAAGAAAATCCTCATCCCTACCTTGTAATAATTTGCATTGCTAAAGGCAAGCAGATAAATTTTTAGCTGCACCTAAAACGTGTGTGGAGTGTATTTTCTTCCCTGTCATCCTGGCTATCCTATTAATCCTTAGAATTCATCTCCTTTCCTACCACCTGTGCAGCTCTTCATAGGTCATTCCTTTCCTCCTTGTTCTGAATTGTCCCATCACAGTGCGCACTGTTTCTAACCTTGTTGTATCTGTCTGTGTTTCTAGTCTGCATGCTAAGAAAAAGGTGGCTTCTAACTGCAAACTAGAACAAAGGGTTGATTTTCCTGGTGGTGTTGGTACTGCACTGAAAATGAGTAAATAGACCAGTGAGAAACTCAATTTTTTTTCCCCCCCTTTCTCTAGGGTAAAGCTATTGGAGTGACCATTGGCTGCATTTTAGGAATGTTTCCTTTGTTGTTCTTTGGCGATGAGGAAGAAAAACTGGAAGAAAAAAAATAACCTTTTTACAAGACATATACAAATGTAAACTACTGTACCTCAATTACTCAATTACGCTGTCAATATTTAGGAATTATCAGACAGTAAAAAAAATGTATAGACTTGGGAACAAAACCTTCAGCATGTCGTTTTACGAAGACACTAATTTATTGTGGCTTTGCTGTGTTCGGTACTTCTTTTTATAAGGTATCATCTAACTTTTTATTTAATTGTAAATTTTCAAAGTGTTTTCACTTCTGGCAACTGATGTTTACCACTTTCCCCTTTGGCCTTATTCTTTTCATGGATTATTCCTTCAGTAATCCGCCATGGATGGCAGCATCACTCATGAGTTGCATATGGGTTGCTTAACAGTTGTAATTGCATGGCGAAAACAAAAATCACTGCTGTTC
This sequence comes from Psilopogon haemacephalus, assembly GCA_013396835.1. Taxonomy (NCBI): domain Eukaryota; kingdom Metazoa; phylum Chordata; class Aves; order Piciformes; family Megalaimidae; genus Psilopogon; species Psilopogon haemacephalus. Next base: position 159,891 of record VWZI01011945.1, read on the forward strand.
ATCAGGTCCTTCAATGCAGATTATTAATTTGATTAATTGATTAATTTAAAGTCCCTTACCTTGCAAGATGACTGGGTGCCCCATCACCAGCCACTGTTTTGCACTGCCTTCAGATATTTCACTGGTCTGTGTCAGTCTAGTTTACATTCTTTCAGAGTGGTGTCTGAATTGTCTTCTGAGAGTATCATTTTAATGCTTTGGCAAGGTAAGTGTTTCCAGTGTAGGCTCTTTATCAGTCCAGATTTTTAGTGGTGTTCTAACACCACCTGTACTTCAATATTTGTGCCTTCTTTTTTTTTTTTTCCCTTTGATTTTTAAACAGCATTTGGAGAACTGAGATGAGATATCCTTCAATTTGTCTTCCTGAGCTTTGAGTGTGATATTAAAGAATTCAGACCGAGTGTTGCAAAACCACAAACAACTTTTTTTTTTTTTTTTCTTCTTCTGCTTAAAAGAAGGTGTGAAAAGTTGATTGGGTGGACAGGGCTAGAGAACACGTGGGTGTGTGACTGAGTGCTGGCATTGCAAATTTATAATGGGTGATTCAGTTGAAACAAAGTGTACCATCAGTCTGGATTAGAGGACCTGATTTGCAAAATATAACTTTAAGATATAGCCTTTGCTGCCAATTTTTTTTTCTTTTCCTGTAAGTCAATTAGTGGGGGTAGGGGAGAAAAAAAACAGGAAAAAGAGATGAGGCCTTTTTCTTCCTTTTTTTTTTTTTTTGCCTTTTACTTTTGCAGTCTTACTTGGTGTATTATAGATCTGACAGTCACATGTAATTGTACTTTTTTATATTATAATGAATAAATTGATTACAACTATCAAGTAGTAGTAATACTTAAGGATCTGACTTGCCAACTAACATAATGTTGAACTGCTAACTGTTGATTAGAGGAGAGAGTTTCTTACCTCTTTGAATACCATTTGAAAAAGACACTTAAAAGAGAGGCACAGCTTGGACAATTTAAAAGTTTTATTGCTGGAACTGATAGAACTTCCGTAGCCTACAAAGAAATTACTTCTAAAAAGAAATAAAAATTGTCCCCTGAAGACTCTTACTTGTTATAGAGAAAGCCTCATTGTAATGTGTGTGTTTTACAGAGCTTGTTGGTTATCTCTTGGTCATAGAGCTGACTTTTCTGTTCCTAATCTTGAAAGTTTTTTAACAGCAGTACTGACACTTTGGCATCAGCCTTTGATGACGGTGATAGTGCTGTATTTTGTTCTTTGAAAAACAGACTTTGAAAATTTGCAGTGAGTAGTCCGAATAGCATGAGCTGTACTTTGTACGTTAGACCATGAGAATCTGGACCAAAGTGTAAAATGGAAAGAAATATCATCCAGGCATAGAGCTCAAATGCAAAGAAGTTTTTGGCTTGCATTTTTGAATTTGGAAGCTTTATTAAAAGAACACAAGCGCGTGCGCAAACACACACACACACACGCACACACAAAGCCTCCCAAACTAAACCAAAACAACAAAAAAAGACCCCACAAAAAACCCAAGAAACCCCTAATACCAGCAAACTAATAGAAACAGCTCACTCCAACCACAAAAAACCAAACCACAACCAGAAAACCCAATCATGCTAGAAATTTTTGCACTGTTTCCCAACAGATAACTGCTGGCTTACAATACTTCAAATTTCTTTTTAGTTATCCACACGTTTTTCTTTTCTTTTAAAATCTCACTTCTCTTCCTCTGCACTTACTTCTGCTTCTGGTATGTTTATGTAGAGCTGTATTTCCCACACATTCTTCTCTTTAAACTGAAGCACACATCAAACCACTTTTGCATAGCTGCTTTTGTAGCTGTTTTACAGTATTGCCGACACTGTTTCCCGTTATGATACTGGCATCTTTGCTGGATTCTTCCAGTGGCCAGACTTCTGGTTTTGCCATAGTACCAACTGGAACACTCATTTTCATCAGAGCTCATGAGAACAATCAGAAGGCTGCACTGGCTTTCATAGCAGTGTTCATTTTGTAATGGCAAAAGGAAAGATTGTGTACCCCTGCTCAATAGCTCCTGCATGTAAATTGAGTATGTTTTGTTGCTGTATGTCAAACTATTGTACTGCAACCAATGCTTTTATTGAGATTTCAATGAACTAAAATATCTTCAAAGAAATTAATCATGTGTTGTCTTGTTAAACTATGTAGCTTGACCACAAGAGTGTGGAGGGCAAGTGACACATGGTAAGAAATCTTGGGTGTTTCAGGCTGATGCTTGATGCTGTAATCACAAGGGTGATTCTGGGGTTTTGCAACTTGACAACCATGAAGAGATAACTGTGTGATTTGAGAGGAGTAGTGGCTCTTCTGGTGGCTGAGACAAAGTGCTTGTTGGGGCCAGGCTGCTGCCCTGAGTGCAGTGGGGGGCAGCTTTCTTTGCCTGCAGGATCCACTCTTGTGTGGATGTGGTACTGCCTTATGTGGGAGGGAAGGTTTGTGCCTGATCTGTCTCCTCACAAAGAAAGAGATATTTTCTAGGGTGCATGAATGAAAGTAATCCCTGATGCACTGATCACACTCGTTAACAGCTAGATGAGAAGACAGAGCACTAGCAAAGCACTCTGTTGTCTTCTCTCTCCTCTATGAAAGGAAAACCAAACACTATAGGCATATTCAGAGATTTCAATATTGCTCCATTTAAAAAATCTCTATCAGTTTGTCCTGTGCTAACAAGAATCTTCACCTTAAAGGGCTGGTAGACATGAAATTGTGTTTCTTTCAAAATGCTGTCTTTTATTGTAACTGAAATGTATTTTTGACTGTATGTTTTCTCTAGGGACAACAAATGTGCATCTGATAATACAGTTTCCCAGATCTTCTCACCAGTATTTTTTCATTCATGTACTTTTGCATAAATTACGTGAATTCAGACAATGTATTTTGTATTGTCTTTAATTAAATTGTCAAACTTTCTGTAAACTTTTATACCACAGCAAAGCTGTTGTGTGTTTCTTTATTAGACCAGATGCTGGAGGGGAAATGTTAACAATATCCTTTGGGTATTCATCCTCAGTTATACAAACCAGGAATTTGTTATTTAAGTTTTAAGCAGGTGATCCTTTGTCACTGTCACAGGACATGCCACTGTGGAGTGGTACTTCAGTCTCTTCATGCTTGGAAGAGAGCAATTTAAACAATTAAAATATTTGCATGATAAATTATTGGTGTTTGTGGTTAATGCTAATTGAAGATCCGCCCAGACTTAAACTTCTGGAACTGACTACGTTTTCGTATGCAGATTAAGCGTTTATGAACTTTCCTGTGCTTTGGAACTCTTTTTTTACTTCTTGGTCAGTCTCTTTTGTGGATGTCTGTGCATAAAGAAGTGTTGTGAGTAAACCATGTCTCTACTGGAAGGGTGGTCTCATCCCATTGTGACAAGCTGTGTAGGCTGGCTGTTGTTTTACTTATTGCATTGTGTGGTAGAACTCTTCATTCATGTTGTTCAGAGAGTTCATTGCACTTCTAGCTGTGTGTTTTCCACTTCTCTGACTTTGTGTGGCCTAGTGACAGGCTGACAGAGAAGTGGCACATAAAGCAAAGGCCTTAATAAAGTATTGAGGAATTATCCTCTTACTCCAATAGTGTTATCCCTCTGGAATTAATTTAACCTAAAACTTGAAGAAAAGACCTAGAGCTACTCCAGGTTGCAGTTAATGCTCTCATAACACAAATTCAAGCTCCTGTTTTAAAGTTTTTAAGGCTTTTATAAACCTCATGTCAGTGTTCAGAATCCTTGGCACCCAGATTGTTGCTTCAAAATAGGATTAGAGTGAGGGGAGGATAGAGGGTTTTGAATAAACTTGGGATTTCCAAGCCAGCTAAGATAAGTGGAGAAGATTTTGTTTTGTAAGACTATCTCCACCAATGAAAACAAACACCACCTCTAGAGAGACCTGCAAGCTCTCTGAAGAGATGTTGTCACAAGGATTTATAGTGTTTATAAATATGTAAGGGGCAAGTGCCAGGAAGATGGATCCAGCCTTTTCTCAGTGATGCCCAGTGACAGGACAAAGGGCAATGGGTGGAAGTTGAGGCATAGGAGGTTCCATATGAACCTGAGGAAGAATTTTTTTCACTGTGAGGGTGACAGAGCACTGGAACCAGCTGCCCAGGGAGGTTGTGGAGTCTCCCTCTCTGAAGATCTTCAAAACCCACCTGGATGTGTTCCAGTGTGATCTGCTCTTGGTGATCCTGCTCTGGCAGGGGGTGGACCGGATCATCTTTCGAGGTCCCTTTCAGCCCCTGTGTAACGGGATAAAGCTTAATTAGGCTCAATAGGACCCCCTCGTTCCACAGGATAGTCACCCCCCCCGAGGTTCTTTTGGGTTCCGGTCGGCGGAAACAAACGCACGTGTTGCTCAAACACCAGGTGCAACACTTTAACAATCAGAACTCAGGAAACAGAGAGGTTACATACACATATATATCCTGCCCACGCCTACAAAAATACCACGGGACGCAAGGGGGGAAAACACGCTCCTTCCCGGACCCGAGGTGGGGGGAAGAAGGGAAAACCGACTTAGCCCGAAATAGGGAAGTAGGGAGAGAGAGAGAGAGGGATTAGCCTTGCTGCTTTGGGAGAGCTGCTGTGCTTCGCTGCCTGCTGCTGTGCACGTGGCTGGGCTCCTCACAGCCACGGCAGGAGACGACGGTGAGTGAGGAGAGTGAGGAAGAGTGGAAGAAGAGCACTAACGGTCGCTGTGCCCCCCCCGTAAATACCCTAGGGGGTGTGTGAGACTGACCAACAGGCACTCAGCATTCTCCAGCTGGCCAATCGATTCAAAAAGCTCCACGCCTGCCTGCTGCCCAAGATATCCCTGGCTCCTGGGGCCACGTGGGGTGCCCCCGCCCCTCAACCCCTACTGGACCTTGGATGGTAGGGGAAGGAGAGAGCCCAGGGATTGGACCAATTCTAGGGTGTTTGTCACCCCATACCGGGACACCCTGACATTCTGTGATTTTGAACCAGGCAGTTTTTGAACCTCAGGTACATAATTCAGAATAGTGATCTTGGGGGGCAACAGAAGAGTGTGGAATACTGATGTGGCCTTCTCTCCTCTAAGAAGATGATGACAAGGCCTCTTGCAGCAGCATAAAGAATACTGACAGGAAACAGCTTTGGTTTAACAGTCTTTAACTTAGTAGTCCATGGGTGTGTAAGCAAGTCGCTGAAATAACAATGCAGCTATGAATGGTACCCCAGAGGCTCTTGAGTTGCTCCTTCTAGGTATGTGTGCAGAGACTAATTTGCTGTGCAATATTAAAACGATTTGAGACTTTAAACCTGTTGCAGTTTTTGTCCATTTTGTGTCCTGGATACTGTGCTTATCGAAGTGTCTTATATGTGTGTATTTTGATTATGAAAAAGACCTCATGCTTTTACCTAGAGGGTTTAAGCCCTTACAGACAGTTATCTGGTTTACACTGTTATCTATCAGTAAGTATTTAATCTTGCAAAGGATTGTGAAGTGTACTGAGTGGGACCGTTCAGTGGTTACAAAGCACATATCCAAAGAGTGAGATTTGCTGCACCAGACCTACAGCTGCTGTTCTTCTTGGGAAGAGATTGTCACAGAGCAGGATGAGTTGCACAGCACTGCTGCTTGAACTTGGTGGGGTGGTCTGTTTGCACTGTGGGGATAAGTTATTTTCAGCAAAAATGGGCATTATCTGTTACTTCCAGGTGGGAACAAGGAGGAAAGGGATGAGAGTGGGACTCTGCTAGGTCATTTTCCTTCTGTGGGGATGCATAGAGGATTCGTTTAAAGAGTTTTAAAAAACTTGTTGCCGTGACGAGGAGACAGGGAGACAGTTTGATGCAAACTAATTCTGTTTATTACATGCGTTTGTTCATCTTATATCTGCTTAGATATTCTAAAGAAGGCAGCGTGTTACTGTTCTATTGGCTATTTACCTGTCCGAATAGCTAAAGCTAACACAGTGATTGGCTTAACTAAAAATATGAAGTCACACATCTCTACTTGATACAAAATACATCTGCTTAACATCTAAAAACTGTGAGTTCTTTGTTATACCTTCTTACCAGAGTTTTTACAACCTCTAGGTCATTTTGCCCCGACTCCACCATGCACCACATGGCCCACACTTAGAGCCTGTGTCAACTCCTGCAAACCTCCACAAGCACATTTAACACCTCCTCATTCTTTCTCCATTTATTATGAGCCTGTGTATCCACAAAACTGATTTGCATTCATGCTACTTCCTGCTGTGCTCTGTGCCTCAGAGTGCTTTTTACATGCTGGGAGAAAAGAGCTGAAGAGGTTTCTCCCCTTCAGTGTAGCTGTTCTTTACATCACAGGTGTTGAGCTGCCACTAATCCATCAAAGGTAAAATGGTGGTAAAATGCCCTCTTTGGAGTGCAGGAATATTTGGATAGAGAGAATGGGTGCAGGTGATTTACCTTTGCAACACAGCTCTCTAGTTACCAAAGACAGCATATAAAAAGCCAGCTAGATCTTAAAAGGAAAACAACCCCTATTTTGGTGAAATTTCTGATAGGCTTTGATGCAGGTCTGCAAGTGATGTTTTATTGCTTTCCCTGACTTGTTACTTGCTCAATTTTTTTTTTGAGCAGGAACGCTGGAGGGTGGTGTTTTCCTTCTGCCCGCTTGCATCTGTGGGCATCAAAGCCTCTATGGAATGGCAGGACTGGAAGAGAGGCTGTGACTGGAGACATTGCATGTAGGCAAACGTCCCAGGAAGATGCTGTGAGAGGCAGGCTTCCTTTATAGCCTGCAGTTGCCATGTAGACAGTTGATTATGTTAGTTTATGGTTATATTGGCACCCTGAGGTACAAGATAGTCCTTTGTGTCTCCTCCTGACCTGCTCTTGGAACCACTTAAAGGTTTGGGTTAGAAGGGATTGTGAGCTAGGTAGTCTCTTGTAGGGCAGTGCCCATGCTTTGCATCTGTGAAAGCAGAGACTTGAAGCCTGGAAGGCTCCTGCTGCCAGGAAAAGCCTACTAAGAAGCAGTCTGCTGCAGGATAAGTACCATACCAGAGTTTGTCTCTTCTGATCTTGCTTGTATCTGGAACTGTCTTTGACTCTGCGCTGTGGGGGTTTTGCATATTTAATCTCATAATCTCATCAAATCTTATTCTGGGTAGTGTTTGATGCTAACTTCATTTTGGTATGTTGATGATGGGGAGATTGCTCTTACTTCTGCCAGGCTGTAAGAAAATGGAGAAGAAAGAGTGGTGGCACAGAAGGGTTACAGTGATTGGAGAGTTTCTGCATTTTCTCAATGTGCTTTTTTGTTTGTATGGATGCTGTGAAGTTGTAAATGTTGGAAAAATAAATAAAATTTTAAAAGCACTCAGCTGATGTTGTTGCTGTCCATGGGTAACTGCTCTGGCTGCCCTCAGCAGTGTTGTGCCTGGGATGTTACAGACATTCTGTAGTTCTTTTGTAAACTGTGGTCTGCAGCTTTCAGGTATTTTGCTTTCAGTAGCCGTAGTTGATTGGTTTTCTCTCTAACCTTCACTTTTAATTGTGCTTCAGTTTGCTGCTTTGAATTTATTACTCCACAGTGTGTCATATGAAGTTATTCCTTCCCATGGTTGGTGTATATGCACACTGAAAAATACTCATATGTTGAAAAGACATCCCTTCTTTATCCACTCTTAGTCACTGCTAAAATACACTGCTTTTTTTCTTCCTCCTTTTATATTCCATTAATCCCATGCAGCCCAATTTTCTCTGCATATAAATAAACTCCATCTTCCTGTGCTTATAAACACAGGATGGAGTATTTCAGCTACAAGATAGTTTATAACAATGGTAGCAAAAGATTCCTCACTTCTCCTTCCTCCTGATATTACTGTCTGTGCAGCCACAACTGTCTCAGCCTTCATTACTGCACAAAGCAAATGTTCTTCATTTCCTCCCACCTCTGCATTTCCATCGTTTTTAAGAATATTTTTGCATTCTTTTTTAAGAGTATCAACTGTTCAACCCACCAGAGGAAACTTCTTGCTGATCTTAGTGAATTGAGTTGTAGAAACTGACAGTTTTGCCACTGAATAATGATGCTGGAGGAAGCTATGGCACATCAGCCTGTCATTCTGATTGGGGGTAGGATTTGTCTCACTTAACTGGGGCTGTTTAGAAGCTATGCCTACCTCTGAGCAGCTCACAGAGCCAGAGAGACTCTCTCTGCTTCCAAAGAGAAAGCTTATGTGGCTAACTGTAAATTATGCCCCAAACTTTAGACTTGTGAATGGAGGTGAGATAAATCTAATGTTTGCCCTGCATGGCTGTTGAACTGCACACAGTTTTGTGCCTCTCTGCATGAGGAGAAGCGTGGCCAGCAGGGTGAGATAGAGGTTTCTCTCCTTTTACTTTGCTCTTGTCAGATCCCACCTGGAGTACTGTGTACAGTTCTGGAGCCCCCAACACAAGAAGGACATGGAACTGTTGGAGCCAGTCCAGACAAGGGCCATGAAAATGATCAGAGGGCTGGAGCAGCTCTGCTATGAGGACAGGCTGAGAGAGTTGGGGCTTTTCAGCCTGAGGAAGAGAAGGCTTCAAGGAGACCCTGTAGTAGCCTACCAGTATCTGAAGGGGGCCTACAGGAAGGCTGGGGAGGGACTATTCACAAAGTCTTGTAATGGCAGGATGAGGGGGAATGGGTTTAACCTGGCAGAGGGGAGATTTAAACTGGATGTTAGGAGGAAGTTCTTTCCAGGAAAGATGGTGAGACACTGGCACAAGTTGCCCAGGGAGGTTGTGGCTGCTCCCTCCCTAGAGGTGTTCACGGCCAGGTTGGATGATGCCTTGAGTGATCTGTTCTACTGGGAGGTGTCCCTGCCTATGGCAGGGGGTTGGAACTGGATGATCTTTGAGGTCTCTTCCAACCTAAAACATTCTGTGATCCTATGAACTGGATCCAGTCCTCATGGTAGATCATAGAATTGCTGAGGTTGGAAAGCACCTTTAAGATCATCAAGTCCAACCATTAACCTACCATTGCCAAGTTCACTACTGAACCATATTCCTAAGTGCTACATCTACACCTTTTTAAAAATACCTTCAGGTATGGTGACTCTGCCACTTTCCTGAGCAGCCTATTCCACAGTTTGACCACCTTTTGGGGAAAAAAAATTTCTTAATACCCAATATAAACCTGCCTTTGTGAAAGTCGAGGCTATTTCCTCTTGTCCTGTTGCTTGTTACTTGGGGAAAGGGACTGACCTCCATCTCACTACAACTACAATAATGTGGCAGGCTGTGGAGCTGAGTTTGAAGGTTTGCTGGCCAGTCATGTGAATCCTGGCAGAAGATGAGCCAGAAGAGGCTACTGTACATCTGAGTCACTGTGGTGACCTAGCCCACTGAAATGGGCATTTGCACATTGGCTGAATAACTCCTAGAGCTGCACCACCTTAATTTCCCTGATTCCTGCAATTCCTGCCTGTAGGATGACTTGGATATGTGGCTTGTAGGGTCTGAAAGATGAGTGATTGATTGCAGTTGGTGTAAGTGACTAGAATAATAGTAATGGTGGGTGAGGCCATTTAGGGCACAGTCACGTTAAAAGTAAACTTGGAGCAAACTTAAAACTAGAATGAAGTCTCTCACCTTCAGGACTAGATGCTGCTAAGCTAAAAATAAAGGCATTCTTTCTGGTTGTGCAGGATTGGCAGGCTGACATTTCTCTTGGCAATCAACAAAAAAACCTGCTGTCCTTCACTGGAAAAAGAAAAAAAGGCTGTTTTGCTCTGAGCCTGGAAGAAACACAGTGCTACATTGGCATTGGAGACTTGCCTCAATGTTTTAGATCAAGTGACTTTTGGAAAAGCAGCTCAGGTTCTTTGCTAAGCTGCTTTCACAGTCGCTAGTTCTCTGTGCAGCCTGGGAGACAGCCAGAGCAGATTCTGGTAATGGTGTATCAGGTCCTGTAAGCAGTTTGAAGCAAATTTGGCAGGGCTATATTTAGAAGACACTACTATATGGCAAATATGCTAAGGCTTCTGTGAAACTAATTTCACAGATGACAAAGCATCATTTCAGTGACTGTTAGTCTGATTCTCCATCACACGACGTGCAATGGACAGCATTCATGTAGGGTGCTGGGTGGGTGTCTTGGAAAGCAGGGAGGTTCCATTTCCCAAGAGCAAAAGCTCCAGTTAATCTTTAGACCAAATGAGCTGCCACAGTCTGGGCACCTGTTATGTGCACAAGATGTGTCCACCTGAGGCAAATTTGTGCTCTGCTGAGGCCATGCTGATTTCTTTCTTGAGCTAAAGGTTGATAGAGCCTCTAAGACCCATACATAGATAAAGATTGTAGGCACTCTCTGGCACCATTCCTGCCCTCTGCAGTGCTGTGGGCTTATAATTTGTCGTGTCACCTGGGCTTTGGTTTACCTACTTGAAAGGTTTGGACTCTGCATGATTTTTCTTATGAACTTGGGGTTGTTTTGCAAATGTTGCATGACTTCTTTTGCAAAGCGGTGCAGTTATTTGGCATTTTAAAAAGGAAATGGAATAAACTGGGGAAAAAAAAAAATCTATGTAGCTCAGTAGCAGACAAAACAAAATTCCCTTTTATCTGGCTTCAAACAAAGTGGTGTCCATAAACATGCTTATTTTAAGGTGTGTGCTTAATCTTCACATAGATGATGGATTTAAGTCAAGAGGTAACAAGGTTAAGTCAGCATAAGAACAGCTGTGCCTTATTCCTTTCACTGAAGAGCACATTTATCTGTGTGACATCTCTTCTGGAGCTCCAGCAAACGTTACTTTTCCAAAGGAGATATGGAGAAGAATAGCTACTCACCTGACTGTTCCTAACACAAACCTCACTCTAATGTCATATTAGTTCTTCCTAAGCAAGGCATGACTGTAGCAACCTAAAGATGATGATGTAAACTGAGTCATCGTTTGGGGATCACCTTTATGTGAACTTTAAAATAGCATAATTGATTCTGTGGTACATCTGTAATTTCTCAAATAGTTCCAACTGAATTTAGATAACCTCCTAGAGAGGTGATAGGCTCAGTGGACAAGTGGAGAGCAATGGATGCTATTTATCCTGCCTAGAGAAGGACATGTCTGGGTAAGCCAGGATATGTTCAGGTCTATTCAGGCCTATCACGACAGGCCCAGAGCCAGCTGAAGTCACTGCTGGTGACCTAAAAGTTGATATTGAGATCAGCACTGTTTAAGCTCATCTGCTGGTTTGAAGTTAATTGGAATATTTTAATGAGAAAAAATAGATTATAGGCCATTAAAAAAAAAAAAAAAGTAAAAAGGGGATGTCTATTTCACTCATAGGTTTACTGAGATGTACTAAAGCAAAGACATGAACATAGACAAGACAGAGTCACTCTGGTCTGAGCTCTGGGCTGTTGGTCTCTCCCTCTCCTTGGCTTCCAGCTGGATCTGTGTAACCCAACTAATCATTTCCTGCTTCTAACCTCCCTGGTTGATCTTCCTTGTTTACCTGGCATGTAAGACAGACACTGGGATAAGACTGAGAGGTGGGGGGAAGGTGGCAGGGTGCTTGGGAACCCCTCCTGGGGACTCTGATTCCTGGGAGGGGCATCGTGTTTCTGTATTACCTTTTTACTGTATATAGCTGTAAATATTTGTAATATATTGTAAATACCTGATTGCATATTGTCCTAAGCTGTGAATATAAAGCTTCATTCCTCAACTTCCAGCTGGCTGAGTCTAGTCTGGGGAAATACCCAGTCTGGGGCTGGGTAACTCCCAAACCATCACACCTCATCATTAATGAACGCAGGTCATTGGGCAGTGCTCTATCAGCACATTTGCAGACGATATGGAACTGGGCTGAGTGCCTGATGCACTAGAGGGTTGTGCTGCCACTCAGAGACCTGGGCAAGATGGAGAAATGTGCTGACAGGAGCTTCATGGGCTCCAACAAAGGGGTGTGCCATGTGTTGCCCCTGGGCAGGAGTACTCCTATGTACTACTATATGCCTAGAGCTGACCCCAGAGAAGATCCTAGGTGTCCTGGTGGGCACCAAGGTGACCATAAGCTAGCAATGTGCCCTTGTGACTGTGTTAGTTTAAGCCAGTCCCCCCAAGCTCAAAAGGTCAATAAATACTTAATTAGATTTGGAAGTAAAAAAATTAACAATAAACATAAGGTATTCTAGGTAAGGGGAATTACAGAGGATGGGGGGAAGGGGAACAAAATACAAGATACAGGTATAAGGTAGGGGGAATTACAGAGGATATGGGGGAGAAAAAAAGTACAAAATGAAAAAATGCAACCTGTAGATGGGAGTGGATGGAAGTTGAATCCAAGCAGTGAAATTGGTAATTGGTAGCACATGCAGATGGATGCAAGGTGACTTTTTGGATGCAGTGAGTTAGTGTCCTGGTATAGGCGTGATTATTGCCCAAGAGTTGGTTCAGTTCCTGGGGTCCCCCTCCCCCTTCCGTTGCAAGGTCCAGAGAGGGGTGCAGGGGGGGCACACCACGTGGCCCTGGAACCAGGAGATCTTGGGCTGCATGTACAAGTCATGCGCCCGAGTCAGGTGATCTGTGCTGTGTCTTAAGGTGTTGAAACCCACCCCTGGCCGCAGGACTATTTTGAACCAGTTGGCCATTAGGTGGATGCTAAGTGCCTATTGGTCAGTTCCACGCTCCCTTAATGGGNAAAAAAAGTACAAAATGAAAAAATGCAACCTGTAGATGGGAGTGGATGGAAGTTGAATCCAAGCAGTGAAATTGGTAATTGGTAGCACATGCAGATGGATGCAAGGTGACTTTTTGGATGCAGTGAGTTAGTGTCCTGGTATAGGCGTGATTATTGCCCAAGAGTTGGTTCAGTTCCTGGGGTCCCCCTCCCCCTTCCGTTGCAAGGTCCAGAGAGGGGTGCAGGGGGGGCACACCACGTGGCCCTGGAACCAGGAGATCTTGGGCTGCATGTACAAGTCATGCGCCCGAGTCAGGTGATCTGTGCTGTGTCTTAAGGTGTTGAAACCCACCCCTGGGCGCGGGACTATTTTGAACCAATTGGCCATTCAGTGGATGCTAAGTGCCTATTGGTCAGTTCCACGCTCCCTTAATGGGGTATTTAAGGGGGTGCAACGACCATTAGCGTGGCTTCTTCTCCCTCTCCTGCCGCGAGGAACTCAAGCCTCAGCACCCGTCCAGCACCAGCCACATGCTCAGCGGCAGCATCACAGCTTATAGTAAAGGCAGCAAGGCAAAACCCTCCCTTTCTATTCGGGACAAATCCATCCTTCTCTCCCCTTCCTCGGGAAGAAACATTCTATCTACTGTGCGTTTCGTGGGCTTTTACAGGCACAGTTGGAATTGCTTTGTGTTTAGGCTCTCTGTTCTCTAAGTTCTGACTGTTTAAACTGTTTATTCTGTGTTCCAGGCGGTTTTATCTTTGCCAAC
>VWZI01011945.1:175468-192290 GCA_013396835.1 Psilopogon haemacephalus
TAGGGGGCCTCAGGAGGAAGTGGGAGGGGGCTAAACATGACACCTGGGGGCAGGTCAAACCACCCCCAGGGAGGAGTCAGGATCCAGTTCAGGTAAGCCTCCCCAGGAGGGCTTAACCCTTTACAGTCACAAAGGTGACCACCAGCCTCCTGAGCTGTATTAGGCAGGGCTTTAGCAGCTGGCCAAGAGAGTTGATCCTTGCCCCCCAGTCAGCCCTCATGAGACATATCTAGTGCTGTGTCCAGAGTTGGTCTTCTCAGTAGAGGACAGATGGGGACATACTGGAGCAAATCCAGTAAAAGGGCACAAAGATGTTTGAAGAACTGGAACATCTGTCATATAAAATGAGCCTTGAGAGAGATGGGATTATTTAGTCTGGAGGAGGGAAGGCTCAGGTGGACCATACCCATATGTGAATACTTGACTGAGGGTGGAGTAAAGAGGACAGAACCAGATGGTTCTTAGTGCTTCCCAGTGTTGGGACAGGAAATACCAACAACAACATTGTATTGAGAGGTTGTGGAGTCTACGTTCTTAGAGATACTGAAAACCTGACTGGATGCAGCCCTGAGCAACATGCTGTAGGTGACCCAGCTTTGAGCAGGGGGTTGGACTAGGCCATGTTTAGAAGTCCTTCCCCTGCCTCAGCTGTGGTACAGGATATGTGGGTAGGATATATTTTTGTTATCTTATTGAAAAATAAAAATATTCACTGGAATGAAACTTTAATTGTTCAGAGGGTTTTGGTGAAAAAATGAAAACAAGTGCTGTGTAGCTGAAAATTAATTGGTGTTTAGAAACATCACTATGGTTGAGTCTACATTTTACCTCTGGCAAGGATTCTCAGTTCTTGTGAGAGAAGAAAAGATGCACGTTTTGAGTTACACTGGGAGAGTTTTGGGCGATGAAGCCTGCTTTGGATAAAGTACCTTTGTATTTCCTAGAGGGTAGAAGCACTTGCAAATAGCACATCCATGGTGACATACCACAGCTGGGCGTGGTTGCTAGAAGAGCTTTTCTGCTTTTGTGCCTCCTTGCCAGCACTAAGCAGGACCAGGATCTCTACTGCTTTGTAGATGCATTTCTGGTCTGTTGCTTGTTTCTGTCTCTCCCCTTTTTGTGTGTGTGTGTGTGTCCCCACAAGTGTTGGCTTTCCAGGCTGGGGGTGCAACAGCTGCAGAGTCTGATCTCTCTGGAATGAGTTACTTGGAATGCATGTGAGAAATGCAGCCTAATCCTTCTGTAGCTTGAAGGACTTGGCATGAAATACTCTTTTCCTGCAGGCCAGGTTTATCTCATTGCAACCGCTTTAAATTATGCCTACCCCCTGGGCTGCTCTGCTTTTGAAAGCTGTTTTCTGATCAGTGCTGGAGAGTATTGATCACTGGAGGAGTGTAACCTGGCAGATTTTGAGGGCTTTGTCTGAACTGGAGGTAACAACAGTGGGAGCAGGCATTGCTTTTTTTTTCCAGAGGGAAAAGAAGAAAACTGGAGGGTTTTTTTTTTTTTTGGTTTTTTTTTTTCCTAAGCCATCTTTAGTATTAATTTATAGTTTAAAGAGTGGCTGGGGAGGAGATGATCTCTGCAGCTGACTGGTGGTGGGCATAAGGAAGAGACTGGTTGTAATGTAAGTGAAAAAAAAATTGTTATCAACAGAAACTTCTAAAATATCATCTGCTAAGTAGTAATATTGAGCTTTAAGCACTCCTAGAGTAATTAGAGCATGAGTGGGATATGGAACTGCAGCTGGGGAAGAGGATTTTCTTCTAAATATGTTTAGCATTGTAAGTTAGAAAAAAAAAATGGAGGAGAGGTTTGGGTTTTTTTAAAACTAAAAACTGTTTCCTAACAGCTAGCTTCACGCAAATGCTAGATTAGAGATGTGCTATGCACAATGAGATTTTAAGGCTACTGGAATAAAACCATTGGAAGATATAAAGGCTGTTACTTAGTTGCAAATCAACCCTAATTTTCCTGAGTAATTCTGCTGTTCCTTCTCTCAGTACCTCACCATGTCTCTGCAATATAGGAGAGGCCCTCAGGCAGCTGTGCTGGCAGGTTCTGGTTAGAATGTCCTACCCAGAACCACGGAGTGACCTTGGGAAGTGCATGAGCCTGACACGATGAAAATGCTGAGATTTTGCTAAGCTGTCTGCTTTAAGCTCCCGGATCTCTGATTTCCTTTACAATCAAAACTTTTGGGCCCTCCTGGAATTAGTTGAATTCTCTATAGCAGAGCCTGAGTTCAAGAAGAGCAGTAAACCTGTGCCGTGGGAGTATTTATAATGATGCTTGTTCTGCAAGGTTTTCCAGGTGAGCTGTAAAATATTTGTACTGATCCCTACCCATGGGGATGCAGGGTTGGATTACTCCATCAAGAGTAATCCATTACTGCGTCCTGCTGCGTCAGGTGTAGAGATAGAGAAGTTAGACTCTCTCTTTTTTACTCTTGCCTCCCTGACTTTCACAGCCCTTGTGGCAAAGGCAGACCTTTGGCATTTCCCTGCCCAGCAGCTTCAGCTTCTCCCCCTTTACTCTGCTCTCCTCAGACCCCACCTGGAGCCCCCAGCACAGGAAGGACATGGAACTGCTGGAGAGGGTCTAGAGGAGGGACACAAAGATGATCAGAGGGCTGGAGCAGCTCTGCTATGAGGACAGGCTGAGAGAGTTGGGGCTTTTCAGCCTGGAGAAGAGAAGGCTTCGAGGAGACCTTACAGCAACCTTCCAGTATCTGAGGGGGGCCTACAGGAAGGCTGGGGAGGGACTGTTCACAAGGTCTTGTAATGACAGGACGAGGGGGAATGGGTTTAAACCGACAGATGGGAGATTTAAACTGGATGTTAGGAGGAAGTTCTTCACAGTGAGGGTAGTGAGACACTGGCACAGGTTTCCCAGGGAGGTTGTGGCTGCTTCCTCCCTGGATGCGTTCAAGGCCAGGCTGGATGAGGTCTTGAGCGACCTGATCTAGTGGGAGGTGTCCCTGCCTATGGTGGGGGGTTGGAACTGGATGATCTTTGAGGTCTCTTCCAACCTAAACCATTCTATGATTCTATGGTTCTATGATTCAGGGATGGATGATGAGGAGTCATTTCTAGCGGGGCAGAAAATGGTTCAAGATGGGCTCATTTCACAGTGTTTGCTCAGGCAGTCCTGATGCTCGACCTTATGGCACCATTGCAGTACCCAGATAATATCCAGGCTGACACAGAACTGATGAGACTCCTTCAGCAGCCATGACAACAGCTAGGATTTGCTGATTGCAGGTTCAACCCTGTCTTATGGTAGCTGAACTGCTGAAAAGAGCTCCTTGCTGATAGTGTCTGATGACTGAATTCAGCATGAAATGAGGTTGGTCTTGTTAAACGCTGGAAAACTGTTGCTGACAGATACTTGTGACAGTGTGTAAATATACAAGATCTTGGGGAGTAAGCTACATGCTATGTTTTAAAAAGTAAATGTAATTATTAAATGTAGATTTAAAAGGTGTGTTGCAATCCTTTCTTCAGAGTCTTGGTGCCTAGCATTTCATGAAAGCTCTCCCATTTGGGGTCGTCATCTGCTCTGGCCCTGTGCAGAGGCTTTTCAGGTTGCCATTGAACCTGTCACCAGCACTGATCAAAACTGAGAAAATGCAATGAGCAGAGGTTGGTGACTGATGTAGAAGAAAATAATGGTGAGGATGGGAGTGCTTAAAGCCATCAGTGGAAGTGAAAGCTTACCTGCCCAGCAACATTAAGGACAGAGAAACCACAAGAGTGACTCACCCATTCAGACCCTCTCACTCAAAGAAGGATGCTGATAGAAAGTATTTAGATGCCTGTGATAATTAGGAAAGAGAATGGCCAGTATCAATTGCCATTTGAGAGACAATCTGTAGCTTGTCTGCTGTTGGTATGGCTACAGCATGGTATTGAGAGCCAGAAGAAGAAAAAAAGGAGCCTGGGTGAGGGGGGAAGCTGTCAGGTCTTTGGTGCACTCTAAGACTGAACATAGAAATGTTGCCGAGTTGAACCTGGCAGAGATGCCCACAATGTTTGTTACCTTTTAGGCAAGGTGAATTTCAGCACAAATATGATTTGGAGACACAATGGGGAATTTGCAGCTTGGTGAGCAATTAAATTGCATGTGCATTTTTGTAACTTCTGGAAGGGCTGCTGTAAAGTCTTGGGCATGATTCTAGAGGTTTTAGTGTAAATCTAGAGGTTTAGTCACCTTTTAGACACGGTGAGTTTCAGCACAAACATGATTTGGAAACATAATGGGGAATTTGCAGCTTGGTGAGCAATTAAATTGCATGTGCATTTTTGTAACTTCTGGAAGGGCTGCTGTAAAGTGTTTGGCATGACTCTAGAGATTTTGGTGTAAATCTAGAGGTTTGGTCACCTTTTAGACAAGGTGAATTTCAGAACAAATATGATTTGGAGGCAGAATGGGGAATTTGCAGCTTGGTGAGCAATTAAATTGCCCTTCTGGAAGGGCTGCTGTAAAGTCTTGGGTATGACTCTAGAAGTTTTGGTGTAAATCTGAATAAATGAACAGCAGAGGAGAGGCAAAATGAAAATACACGAACCATTACTTGTATCTTTGGAAAACAGGAGGCTTCTGGGTCTCACTGGCAGGTTCTCCTGGGGTACAGTGCTGTGTGCACTGGGGCTGCTCAGAAACCAAGCCCTTGAGGCAGACTCAACAGATGCTGCTGTACTCCTGCAGATCAGATGTGGAAAATCCATTTTTGAGAACGATGTGCTGGTTTTATTGGTATGAGCTAGCTGCTTCCTCTATTTGTGCTGCAAGCCAGACATCCCACACAGGTGAATGACCAGAACCAAATGGTAGTCATCACTTGCATGTGGGAGTTTTTAATGGTTTTATGTTTTGCAGTAGTTTACAGATAACTCTAAACTAGAAACTAGAGTATATCCAGTCTGCAGGTGGATGAGTGAAGAATGTAGTTTCATCAAAATGTAAATGTTTACCTGATACCTGCTGATTTTTATGAGTCTTTAACTGGGAGACCTCTTTTCTTCCATTTAAGTTCCCAGGCGTTTCATTTAGACTTTGTTCTACAAAGAGATTATTGTAATCCCTTCGATGTAATACCTGAGTGAGTGGAAAAGATGCAAACAAGAAGCTCCAGAAGGAGCAGAGACAGGATTTGTTCCATAGGGAATGCACATTAAAAAGAAAAATTTAAAAAAATTAATGTTTCTTGTCAGATGCACTGCTAGCAATACTTGTGCTGATTAATAGTATGCTTTTTTAGGAGAATTTAGCCTTGGCTGTGATGGTGTTTGATGTTAAGATGTGGTGTACTTAGGGGCTTTGTTATTTAGGATTTGTAGCAGCAGTGAAATTAGATAGTCTGATTTTATGGACTCCTGGAATTTAATTTTATTATTCTCTTCTGAATCCTGTATCTTATTGCCTTAAACTGGTGCTTGATGCATTGTTTGGGTATTGAGGATGAAATAGGTTGAAGTGGACTATAGTGGCAGGCAAACTCTGGGCACAGAGGGGGCTTTGCAAGAAGTGGGAATGGGATGCGTTTGGAGGCTGATGCTTTCTAAGGCATGGGGGAGGAATCTGGAGCGCTTTGCAGAGTTTCATCTGCCTCCACCTTCCTTTCCATGGCTTGGAGGGGATGACAAGGACCCCAGGTCTCTTGCCATGTAGATGTTGTGCAGAAGTGCAGTTGCTCATGGTTGCCCTCTTGCAAGCAGCTACTTTCAAATGCCATGCAACGTTTTTCTGGTCCACTGGGAAGCAAGCATGGTCTGGAGAGGAGCTGGCTTGAGACCTGATGTGATGTTTAGCAGTCAGACTCAAGTAGCTATTGCTGAAGAGATGCTGCCATTGTAAAGACATGAGGCTCTGGATACGTTTAGGATGTGATTTTGTATATGCAAAATAGTTCATTTGCTGCCAAGCCAGGCAATTCCCTTTCCAGGCACTGTTGTAGGCACCACGCATAGGGCCACTGCTCTGCAGTAAGACAAACAGAGCCCTTTCTTCAGGAGGACACTGAAGTGTGGACATCTCCTTTGCAGACACATGTGAATGTGTGCATAGAGCCAGGTTGCAGAGATGTGGTCCTGTGCTGTCCCACCATGGCACAGCTCCATTTGTATCCCAGGTAGACGCATGACTGGAAGGAAAACTGTCTTCTTTCCCAGCTCTGTGCACTTTGATGTCATCTTCTTTCTGCTCATATTTTTTCCACACCTTAACTTTGCAATTTATGTCTTTCATCCTTCAAAATTCAGTTCTTTCAACTTGCAGGGAGGGGAGGAATGAATAACCTGCGGAAAGAGAGAATGATTTTCACAGCTGAGGCAGCTGAATGCTTTGTTCAATAGACTCATAATGGACTGAAAAGGGGAATGAATAATAATGGCACTAAACTTCTGGAGGCAATAACAAAATCAGACCAAATGTTAGGAATTCCAGAAGGGTCTTTTGAGTCATAGTGATTGGGCAGAAAAAGATGAGATTCAGTACGTGTAAATGTACTGGGTGAGATACATGGTGAAAACCAATCCTAACTTCATGTACAAAGCATTTGGCTCTGAGCTGACCATTGCCACTCTGGAGTAATGTTCCTGGGCTGTGATAGCTTATGTTACAAAGACATTGGCTTGATTGCTCAACAGTGGACAAAAAAACCCCAACGAATTGGAGTGCCCAGAAATGAGTAGGAAGAATGGACCAGCAAATATTGTGAATCGTGAGCCATCTCAGGCAATCAAGCTGCCAACCAGCTTGTGGTATGGAAAACTGTAGTAAAATGTGTCCTGTGAGCAGTAACATTAAGCAGGTGTTATTCATAAGCTACATCTCTATTGGAGGACACACTGAGCAAATTCTTACCCCAAACCCATTAGAGATTTAACTGTAAGCGTCACTGCTAGTGTTGTGTACAGCAGAAAATTCACCATGATGCAGTGTAAGTTTTTACTGGCACAAATTTGAGACTGGGTTATTCACAGGAAACAAAAGCTACCACTGAATTATTCAGGGATTGCTGAACAAGTGCTGAAAAGACAATTCCACCAAATCATCACACTAATTTAATTTTTTTTTTTTTTCAGCCAGGGTCCTCAGCTGTTGCAGCTCTTTCTCTGCAGGCTTAGTGAGGGAGAAACAAATATGTGATGCAAGAAA
This sequence comes from Psilopogon haemacephalus, assembly GCA_013396835.1. NCBI lineage: Eukaryota > Metazoa > Chordata > Aves > Piciformes > Megalaimidae > Psilopogon > Psilopogon haemacephalus. The sequence continues at coordinate 182,630 of VWZI01011945.1, forward strand.
ACATGAATACAATGAGACAGCAGTAGCTTTTCTTGATAAATCGCTGCATGATAGTGTATTGCAGTTTTTTTCCTCATTTTCAGGCTCTTAAGGGAGGGTGTCTGGAAGTCATGTGGTAGGTACTGGTGTTACGAATTATGTAACATTAATAATTGATCTTAATTTTGATATCCAGGCAAAGATTGTTAATGACTATGAAAATTGTTCATTAAAATTAAATCTCACCAGAAGACTTATTTACAGTGTTTGAAACACATGGTTTGGATACTTAAACACAGAGGGAACAGGCAAAACTACAACCCTGTAAGAAATAAGTAGCAAATGCAAACATTAAAACTGGAAAGAGGTTCTTAGTTTCAAATATACCTCTTGCCCACCCAGGGACTTGAGAGGCTCCTTTCTGCTGCTAAGGCAGAAAGGCACAACAGAATCTAGCTGCAGAATTTCTTAGAGAGAGGCTTTATAATATCAGACAGTACCCAAAGCTCAAAGGGAATTCTGTCATTATCTTGAAGGTTGTTGCAGGCAGAGCGTGTGGCAGGGCAGAGCAGGCAAAGCAAAAGTAAAAGCAAAAGCAGCAAAGCCTGTGGCAGAAGCCTATTTATTGATTGCCCGAATGGAAATGGCCTCCATGGCCAGACAAACTCACCAATCAGAATGGCACTGTGCCAAACTTGACCATATTAGGTGAAGTCAGGAGCTTGCTTGCCCTTATTTAGGAGGAACAAGTCTGGGCAGGTCTTGGACCCTCAAAGTGGGTGTCTTCAAGCCTTTTGTCTTCTCTCTGCATTCTACTTCCACACCCCCAGCAGGGGAAAGGGACCATGGGATCATACCTTGGCAAGCCAGGACATGGATCTTCCACAATAGGCAGCTGAGATGTCAGCAGGACCTCCTTGCTCTGGCTGTTTTATGTGTTTGTGGAGGGGCAAAGGTCTCAATTTTCTATTCTTGAGATGACTGGGACACTCTGCTCATATACTTGGTGCTCCTCCTTGCCCATTGTGTCCTGAGTGCAAAGAGTGAGCCTGGTGGGTGTTCAAGCAGGTTTGGGCATTGCTTTAGTTCTTGGCCAGCAGCAGGTGACTTGAAGAGCACTCTCTGCTTTTAAGAACCATGGTTCAGGTCTGTATGGGGAGGGGACAGTGCATGTCATTTGTGCATCACCACTAACCATTCTCAGGAGATGAGGAATTCCTGACAGTGGCATGAGATGTCTTGGAGGTTTAGTTTATCTAGCAGCAAGAAGCTCTCATTTCCAGAGATGGTAAAATACATCTGGTGTTTGTTGAAGACTGAAAATTATTTCCCCTGCAAATGAGATTTATGGAATTTTGAAGAGAAACTTGGAGGGGGAAAAAGGGAGATTTTACATGTTAGCATTAGGGTTACTAAATTCTGAAGCATTCCTTAGAGGGTAGGCCACATCTTCATCTGGCATAAATACTGTTCAATTAGTGTGAAGTATACACTGCCTTTTTGCCAGGTGAACACTTAACTTCCTGTGTAATTTTGGAGAATCCATTCTGGATGGATTTTCTTGTTTCTCCATATGTAACTGTGAGGACTTTCTTGTAAAGCGAGAAGATACTTGGCTGACTGTGCTCACAATATTGACTAAAAGACAACATAAGTAATGACAGCAGGCTGAAATGCCTATCTGCTTTCTCAGAAGCATTGGAATGTGCTCTAACAGGCAGCCAGTGACAGAACAGGACATAGTCTCAAGATTAACCAAGGCAGGTTTAGGCTGGATGCTAGGAGGAAATTCTTCACAGAAAGAGTGACTGGCATTGGAACGGGCTGCCCTGGGAAGGTGGTGGAGTCACCATCCTTGGAGGTGTTTCAGAGGAGGCTGGATGAGGCACTTAGTACCATGACTTAGTTAGTTAGAAGGTATTAGGTGATAGGTTGGACTCGACGATCTCAAATGTCTTTTCCAACCTTGATTCTGTGCAATGCACAAGTTTGGAGCAGGTTTGTGCCTATTTGAACTGGTGGTTGATGTGAAAGGTAACCTCTCTCCCAATATTTAGTGTTATTAGTGTGCAAGCTGTTGAACTTGGAAGCAGAGCTGATGAGAAGAGCACTGGTGAGGTGGTCAGAGATGGAAAATCACTGTTGGGTGGGAAAATACAGTCTGTAGAACAAGACCTGGGACATGGAGCACAAGGCCTTTGAGGAGAGACTGAGGGAGCTGGGGGTGTTTAGCCTGGAGAAGAGGAAGCTCAGGGGTGACCTCATTGCTGTCTACAGCTATCTGAAGGGAGGTTGTAGCCAGCTGGGGGTTGGTCTCTTCTCCCAGGCAACCAGCAACAGAATGAGGGGGGGCAGTCTCAAGCTGTGCCAGGGGAGGTATAGGCTGGATATTAGGAGGAAGTTCTTGCCAGAGAGAGTGATTGGCATTGGAATGGGCTGCCCAGGGAGCTGGTGGAGTCACTGTCCCTGGAGGTGTTCAAGAAAAGACTGGATGGGGCACTTAGTGCCATTGGATAGGGCTGGATGCTAGGTTGGACTGGATGATCTTGGAGGTCTCTTCCAACCTGACTTATTCTATTCTATTTTCCAGTCTATTCTGTTTTCTATTCTATTATATTCTAAGAAAAAACATGGTTGAGTCACCAACCCTGGATGTGTTTAAGTGTTGTTTGGATGCAGTGCTTAGAGATGTGGTTTAAGGTGAGTCTTGTAGAGTAGGGTTATAGGTTGGACTTTGTGATCCTGAGGGGCTTTTCCAACTTGGATGTTTCTGTGGGTCTGTGGCATGTTAACAACTCAAACAGAAAATAAAGCACCCTGTTCTTGCTTATCCATTCTTCCTTTCCCTGTGGTACAAACCTCTAATTCTACTGTTTGTTTCTGCTATTTGTGAAGCCCTCCCTGATGTTAATGAGTGCCATCCAGGCTCACTGAAAAAAGCCACAGCAAAGGGCTGCTTAAATTCAGTCAGGGATTTAATCCAAGACCTTTCCAAACCTGCACTGTCACATTCCTAATTGGTGATGAGCATCACCTGGGAGAACTCCTGTGCTTGCAGAAATCCCTGGAGATGTCTGTAGCATGTACAGCACAACTGAGGCCAGTACTGATAATTGGCCTTTCTCAAGCATAAGGTTCTGCGGTTATCTCTGCCATGGTTTGTTTAAATAAGCCATGACAAATCTATACTTTCTAACTGAATTTTAAATGACTCTGCCAAGAGCTGTCATTTGAGACTCCTCAGTATGTTGCTCAGGTCCGCTTGACAGCTCTTAGACACCTAAATTAGCAAAACTCTAATTGCTCAGCTTTTCAGTAGCCTCTTGCCCGGCAGGACCTCTGCCATTTTGGGAAGACCTTTAAAAACAGACTATTCATTTTATTTTCTCCTTGGTGAAGGTGCCCTTAAATGCTCTTACGTGCTCTGATTCAAATCATCTGCTCTAAGCTCAGGCGAGTGCATTACACCCTAAAACTGTTCCAAATAGGCACAATCCTTTTCTGTATTTCATTTGAAGTTTCCCTGGCTGGCTCTGCCGCATGGCCCCTAAATTGGTCATTAAATAACAAAGTAAAAAAATGGTTTTTTTAGGTGAAACACAGGTTAAACACGTCTCACAAATGACAGTTTTGAACTTAAGTATGCATATAGCTAATCCATTCTGCTCTGGCTTTCACTGGTTACCCATACAGATAAGAATTCTTATTAAGGATTCTGATTTATCTCTCTTTCCAACGCCTTTCAGATTAATTTTTTTTCTTTCTTTTTTTTTTCTATTATGGCTTATTATTATGCCATTAAAAATTATGAGCCAGCGTTAGATTTAATCACCTCAGTGTTCCAAAGACAAGAGTTTGATTGATGGATTCCCAGGACAGCTTCTCTAAGTTTTTTGTTTATCTTAACACAACACATTGGCATTAAACATTTTTATTAGGCAGCAAGTGGTGATTTGGAGGGGAAAAAAAAAAAAAAGCAAAACCCTCTTGAACTTCTTAGCTTCAGCTCAAATGTGTATGTCTGAGTCTAGATCTCCAGCGTTTTATTTATCAAGGTTATTAAGTCTTTTTTTATGTCTGGGTAAACAGTTGAAACATGACACAGACATTTCTGCCTGTGTTTGTTTATGCAGTTAATTTTCATGCACATCCTTTGTATCTGGGTTGCTTTTTGAGGGCAGTCCACACAGGCTCACCCTAACCAATCTGCCAGCCTTGCTGCAGTGCTCTTCTACATCAACCCTTTGAAGGGGTCCCTGAAAGGAAAGAGATTGAAATAAGGAGGTGGTGAGAGCATTCCTTGACATTTAAAGGCAATTATGAAGTTAACAGCCTTTGAGAACTTTGTTGTTTTCTGCTGTCTTTCAGAGTTTGACTGTTCTGGCCTTTTGCACCTAGGCTTTGAAGCAGTTTGTACTGTGCAGAAACTCTGTAGAGTTTTGGAAATTAAACTCTTGAAGTAATGTGCATGAGAATTTGTAGCACTGGCTTTTACTGTCTGCAATGGTTTCTTCTTGTGCTGTCCTGAAAAATCTCCTTCACTATTAACTCCACAAGAGTGACAGGTATTTTGATGGAAAGGGTCATCCTGAAAGGCCACATTTGGTTTGATGCAGCCTTGTGCTTTTGGTAATTCTGTAAGTATGTGTTGGTTTGAGCCAATTGGAGGATTTGAGTGAGAAATTAGACTATTGGCTGAGAGAGATAAACACAGTGTGTCACTTCACCGAGTTTTACTGAGAGAGAAAAAAAAAAGTTGTTTTTAAGAACTGTTCTCAAAACAACCAGATTAGCAGAGGGCTTCTGACCATTCGGCGTGGCAGCTGCTTCTCCTTTGTCTCCTTTGTCTCCTTTGTCTCCTTTGTCTCCTTTGTCTCTCTGTCTTTTAGCTAATTCAGAGTGAAATTACTAACTCCTTCCTGCCACTAATCCCTCTGACCGATCTACTTCAGCTTATCTGCAGCATCAACAGGTAGTGAGATAAGACTGGGGAAGTGGGGAAAGGTGGTAGGGAGGGTTTGGTTACCCTCTCTTGGGGATTTTGGTCTCTGGGAGGGGTGTGGTGTCTGTATTACCTTTTCACTGTATATATCTGTAAATATCTGTTGTATCTTGTAAATATTTGCTTGTATATTCTGCATTGCTGTAAATATAAAGCTTCATTTATTAACTTCCAGTGTCCTGAGTTCTAGACGGGGTTTATAAAAGGTGGGGGGGGGGCAGGTAACTGCCTAAACCACTACAAAGCAGAAATCATTCTTGTGGGTAATCTCATCAAGAGATCTTATGCTTGATCTGTCTGTTAGAAATTACCACCTTAAATTTGTTTTTTTAAAATTTCTGTAGGCTGTTACATAAAAGTAAGTTGGTTGGTGGAGGTTAATATCATGAGCTGGAATCTCTTTTGGGTATGACTCATCATTAAGCCAGTAGCAATGACAACAAAGTAATACTCCCTATAATTTAAAACCTGAGAATGCTCTTCAGTTACAATTTCTACTGTTTTACCCTGGAAACCACACTGACTTTTAGACTTGTCAAACAAAGCTACAGAACAGGCAGAGGAAGACAAAGGAATAAATGTCTGAGCCAGTGCACCTTTGATCAGTGGTTTGTGCTTTTTCAAGGAAGATTCTCCCTTAAGCTTCATTAGCTTGCTTTGATGTTACTAAAAAGGTTTACTTTTTATTTTCTAGCTTTCTGTCCTTTTTCTTATATAATTAGGGATAAAATTAGATTCACAGTGTTTAGCCACATCAGTCTCCCTCATGTCTGGTGGAGAAAAGTCCCCTAGGGTGAGCTGTTGCACCCACCTGAGTCCCTGCATTAGGATGCTCAGTGTCTGCTTTTGAGGAGCCCATTTTGCTCCTACAGGGAGTGGAGCCCAGACAACTGCCACACTTGTGCTTGTTATTTGGAATAATGATCTCAAATGTCTTTTCCAACCTTGATTCTGTGAAATGCACAAGTTTGGAGCAGGTTTGTGCCTATTTGAACTGGTGGTTGATGTGAAAGGTAACCTCTCTCCCAATATTTAGTGTTATTAGTGTGCAAGCTGTTGAACTTGGAAGCAGAGCTGATGAGAAGAGCACTGGTGAGGTGGTCAGAGATGGAAAATCACTGTTGGGTGGGAAAATACAGTCTGTAGAACAAGACCTGGGGCCTGGAGCAAAAGGCCTTTGAGGAGAGCTGTGGCACCCACCTGAGTCCCTGCATTAGGATGCTCAGTGTCTGCTTTTGAGGAGCCCATTTTGCTCCTACAGGGAGTGGAGCCCAGACAACTGCCAGACTTGTCGTTTGGAACAGACGAATTTCAGTGAGATATATCCTTCCTGTAGGCAAATGTAGCTAGCAAAGCAAAACAAAATTTAATTTAGGAGCACATTACTGATACTTGCTCCAAATGAATTCAGTTATCATTTGAATTTTATTCAGTTTAAGAAACCTGCAGAAGTTTAGTTTCTCTCTTTCAGGTGTGTGGCTGCTATAAATATTTTATTGACTTGAATTATATAAGTTCCCTTAAAGGAAGATATCCATTTTATTTCTGTCAAGCTTTCACAGGAAAATGGATTTGCTTTCTCACAGTTTCTTTTGCTGTGAAATTAGTTTGCATGGTAACATAAGGCCAGCTGCTCAGATTGGAAAATAGGAGTGAAGCCTTCTAAAAATATAAAAACTCTAAAAAATATTAAAACTAATACTAAACTTTCTAATAATCTTGTATCTTGTAATTTACTAGGAAAGGATGTAAAACATATATCCCTCTGTATAAATCAGGAACAGTTACCCTTGGTTGTAGGATACAGCCTTTGCCTTTCAGTGAACAGGGACTGCCAGAGAGCAGTGATTTACCTGTCAGTTCAGCATCAGGAACCAATGATGAGAACAGCTTGGGCAGATGGAGGAGACAATATAAGTAATGTATGGCTCACCTGCTTACTCACTTGATAAATTAATATCATTTAACCATATTAACTTGGTGGCTACAACTCAAACTTGTAACCTAAATGTGTCTGTGGTCCTTGTCAGCCTGTAGCCAGTGCTGAGGCTGTGGAGGGGTGTTTGAAGAGCCACAGCTGCCCTGTTTGAAATAGGAGTATCAGAAGGCAGGACTCAAAATCTGTGTGGAGGGGACATGACACGATAAGGTGTGATACAAGACAGATGTGAACAAGCACTGGGTGCCTCTGTTGTTGTCCTTGCCAGAAGATCTCTTCCTCTTTCTCCTTCTGCAGAGTATTAGCACTGTTATGCAGTGGTGAAGCATCATAGCAAGAAGATGTTTAGCTGACGTAAAGGATGTGTAAGCACAGGTGAGTTTTTCTCCCTGGGCAGATGGACTGCAGCAAGTAACAGTCCAGGTCTTCCCTTGTGAAGCCTCGTACACCCTTAGAAAAAGAAACAAATCTGTGTATCCCCTTCTGTGTATGAAAACAGCTAAAGCACTGTGTGGGTTGTTGATTCTCATTCCAGCCTCATTCTAGTCATGTGTCTCACATGAGGGATAGCACAGTGAGGAGGAGAGGTGTGCAGGATAAAGCTCTTCTCCATTCTGTGCAACAGTTTGTGTTTTGTGAGCTAGTGAGGCTTACAGAGTCATCACCACAAAACTCCAGTCCCACTTGGTGCACCAGTGTCATTGAACATGTGTTGTTTCAATCTAGACAGGAAACTGAAAAAGAGCAGGGAAGGCTTTACCTGGTCCCAGAGTGTTGTGATGAGAGGATTCTTCTCATTGCTAAACCTTCCCATGCTGGAGCTGACAGCAACCATTGTAAACATGGATTGTCTGCAGCACCAGGGCACTGCAAGGAACATGCCAGGTGAAATCCTAGAGCTCAATCTGGAGATTTGAAGAGTAGAGTGACTTCTGAAGTCATCCAAACCAAAGGGTTTGTCTGAGTACACCCAGATTGTCCTCGTTCCTATAAACACTAATACAGGATCTGACCAGATTATCCTTGTTCTATGAACACTAATACAGGATCTGACCAACACTTCACCTCAGGTTAAAGTTTCATCCCACAAACAACTCATGATTTTCCACCTTTAGGGCTCTTCTCGGCCCTTGCTCTAAATCTTCCTTTCTTTCTAATGCATTGGTAACCCAATATATTTCTTCTGGTTTTACTAATATTTTGATAAAACATGTTATGTGGATCTGAAACACAAGCCAGGATGTGGATATTTTTCTTGTTACTAATAAGGATCCAGGTGACCCCAAACCATTTTGGTGATGACCAATGTGTTACCATTGCAGCATTTGGTGGAATTCCAGGTGTCCATAGCATCCAGCTTATAGAATCATAGAATAGTTTAGGTTGGAAGAGACCTCAAAGATCATCCAGTTCCAAGCCCCCGAAATAGGCAGGGACACCTCCCACTAGATCAGGTTGCTCAAGACCTCATCCAGCCTGGCCTTGAACACCTCGAGGGAGGGAGCAGCTGCAACCTCCCTGGGCAACTTGTTCCAGTGTCTCACCACCCTCACTGTGAAGAACTTCCTCCTAACATCCCATTTAAATCTCCCCTCTGCCAGTTTAAACCCATTCCCCCTCGTCCTGTCATTACAAGACCTTGTGAACAGTCCCTCCCCAGCCTTCCTGTAAGCCCCCTTCAGATACTGGAAGGTTACTATGAGGTCTTCTCAAAACCTTCTCTTCTCCAGGATGAAAAGCCACAACTCTTTCAGCCTGTCCTCATAGCAGAGGAGTCATAGCTTCTAGTTGATGGTTTGGGAATATTTAATACTGCCAGCTGCAAACTGCTAACTGGACCTCAGGAGTGTAGGCACCATCAGCTGAAAAATACTGCAATGCAAAAGAAGAGCAGAAATGGTGTGACACTGTTTGGCAGAGAGTGATGATGTTGTTTGGCAGTGACAGAAATGAGGCCTACCACATTCATCCTTGCTGTCCCATTGCAGATTGGCTGTGAGAGGATATAGGGGAAGTAAAAATGATGCGGAAGTGCTGCTTCTCTGTGTGTACTGGGGCTGCATGATTACCTCCTTTGTACTCAAAATAGTATTTCCTAGGGACCATAGCATTGTGCTCCATCAGAAAAACTAGGGATAACTGCTTTGGAAGCAGAGGAGACTTTCCCAGGATACACATATCTTTGTTTATCCTGCTGAAACCTCCTGTAATCCTAGGAGCAGGCTGGGCTGGAATGCTCATTTTGCTCCAGAATGGGAAAAAGAAAAAATCATCTAATCTAGGGGAAGGGGGGAAACAAATGCTCCATTTTGTGATTAGGCTTCATGCATGACCTTGAACAGTTATTTCAGCTCTACATCTCTACACTTATAAAATGAGGTAAAAGCCCCATATCAGTTGTCTTGCAAGGATGCTCAGAAATAATCAGAGAGGCTGGATAAGCACTGACAGAACTTGTGGATGGGAAAGTTGCCGATCACTGGTATCTGGTGGCCTCCCCACCAAATTTAGGACCAGAGGAATGGCTTTTGTGTGCACCTTGTCCATTACAGGAAAGAGTGGCAACTTTTAACATCTTTGGTCAAAATCACACTGAGAGCAAATGATCTTGTTTATGGGTAATCTTTGCTGCCTGGGTAAGAGAGAAGAATTAGAATAGAATAGAATAGAATAGAATAGAATAGAATAGAATAGAATAGAATAGAATAGAATAGAATAGAATAGAATAGAATAGAATAGAA
>VWZI01011946.1:0-28401 GCA_013396835.1 Psilopogon haemacephalus
GAAAGCTGGGGAGGGACTTTTTAGGCTCTCAGTTAGTGACAGGACATGGGGGAATGGAGGAAGTGTTTAAGGCCAGGCTGGATGAGGCTCTGTCCAGCCTAATCTAGGGTAGGGTGTCCTTGCCCATAGCAGGGGGGTTGGAACTAGATGATCCTTGTGGTCCCTTCCAACCCTGACTGATTCTATGATTCTAAGATTGAGTTTTATAATGGTTTGTTGAAAACAACTTTAAAAGCAATGAGGGGAGGAACCTTAAAGAATTGGCCAATCTATCTGGGTAGGGAAAACCAAGCAGGGCCAGCTCATTCAGATTTGTTAGGAAAGGTAGAAGGTGACAGGGTTCCTGTTATTCATGAAAATAATTTGTTGGGGAAGTCTGTTTGGTTATTCTCCCCTTCAGGGGAAGCTGTGCCTGTCCAAGGGGTACTTTCTGCTGAAGGACCTGGACATACATACTGGGTTATGCAAAAGAACAGTAAAATCCAATGTATTCCACAAAGGAACTTGACATTAGCAGAATGAATGTATATTTAAGTTGCTATGAGTTCTTTTGCAGATAATTGTTGTGTCCACAAAACCCATGAAGAATCCACTGCTCATGAGCATGAACTCTGTGCGTGCTAGGAGTCCTGCTCCATCCCATTTACTGAAGAAAACATCTGACTCTTTCCTGAAATCTCTGAGCTAGCAAATCCCTGAGACACATGGAAATGAGGAAATGGATGGCTGGGAATTAAGAAAATGCCTGAAGCCTGGATGACTCCCGTTCATGACACTGATGTTGTCCCTATTTATATGGAATGACTTGATGTGCCAATGGGAATTGTATTAAAGGGGTGGATTGTGGCTGAGTTAGATTTCTAGCTGAGACATGAAACAAAAAGGGAACAGAGAATCTTAGAAGTGGAAGCTCTGAATGGAGAGGTGAACATTCTAGGGATAGGCCATATAATAGCAACAATGGATAAGTTAATACAATTTCAGTGAAGCATCAGAACCTTATGTCTGAAAGCACAGCTTGCACTTTCCCTTTGCTGCTTCTGCTGCACCTACTGATATCTTCCCCCAGCCGCTGTTATGGCTGCTGCTCCTTTTGCTTCTTTGCTGCCACTTGACCTCTTCCCCATCTTCCTTAAAGTTATTTTTCTGTAGTAGTTTCTTATCCTTATGCTGTTATATTTAAACTAAAAGAAATAAAATTTCATTTTTCCTGACTTAAAAAAAAAATAAAATCTTTTTTTTGTAGTGAGTTTACTCTACTGGGGGTGGGATCCACTCTAACCTGGTACAGCCATAAACAGAGTAACTAAACACTGGAGGCATGTAAATTCAAAAGAATAAAACTTCTTGTAGAGTTGAATGCTCCCTTTAAGATAAACACTAGCAAAGCAATGGATAACTTCTGAGATGTGGACTATTCTGAAAGCATAGCCACGTTAAGCAACTCATCACTTAAAGCATAATAATATAATTAGAAATCACATGATCAAGATCTTAAAGACAGAACCAGCAATGTTACTGGAATGGCCTACTGTATAAAAGCCTTGCAATAGCAAGGAGATACTAGCACCTGATCCTTCCCAGAACATTTAACTCTTCTACTGGAAGGGAATTCCTCAAGCAGATTACAAAAATACCACAGTAAGTCCCAGATTCAGACTCCTCACTACAGCAGAATGATGGCTGTCCTTTCCTAACTTTGTCTATTCATTGTAAATCTATTTTTCCATTGTTCATAAGCCAATCTTTCTGCATCTGAAAACTTATAGAAGGACCATTCTGATTGAGGGGAACCTGCCTGTTAAAATAGCATCTATATAACCCAAACCCACTCTGGAGAGAGTCACTGTCCAGGCTGAAGTCAGTATGTTAATAAATTCCTTTAATAAGCTTACTTTTGTTTGTTGAATAAATTTTTGACAAACAAAATATAGTGAGAAAATGTTTACCCCATAAAGATTGTTTTTGATTTTCAGTCCAATGTTGCTATAGCCAGAAGGTCTATTACCCAAAACAGGAATTTCACAGCACTTTTTGTCACTTGGACATACAGAAGTTGAGGAAAACAATGCTCTCCATTTTAAATAACACAAATGTCTCTAAGCCTTATTTCTTATTACCCAACATTTGGAATTAATCAATACCACTCTGCATTTCTGTGGTTTCTCATGTAGTGCCTTCTTCCTGTCCTTCTGCCCTTCCCAGGCCAGCAGTAAATACTAGGCAGCAGAGAATGCAGTCTACACAAGATTCTTTGACAGTGCTTCTCTTCTTCTCATTACCAACAATACAGGAAGACTAAGACAGGTGGCACTACAGGAAGACACATAGGTGGAACAAATGTGAAATTTAAACAGGTCTGGGATCAAGTATTTTCCTTTCAATCTTGTTAGATTACATAAAGAAGCAGTCAAACGTACTTTATGTAGTTGTGCTTCTTCCTATTTCCTTGTGGCTTAGCTGTGGAACCAAAGGAACATTTGAAAAACATTAATTTAAATCTTGTGTTGGTTCAATAAACTCTTTTTTTTTTTTTTTAATCAAGAATAGCACAACCTCTCCAAAACCAAAAGACCAGGTTATTTTAATAAAGTCACTAAAAGCTGAAAAAAAAAAATTAAAATTCATGTTTCAACTCAAAGTCTGCTGACTTGCTTTAACAACTGTAGATAAAGATACTATAGCTAAGTCTATACACAATGGGTAAAATGTTTTAAAGAACAGGCATGGCTTTAATTTATACAGAAAAACATGTCTGGCTGGGAAGGACAACCAGGTACAAAATCTGGCTCTGTGAGAACACAATATTTGTGTCCCATGTACATCACACACCCATACAATATGCAAAGGCAGAAGTCATAGGTAACGTATAACTGGGATATTTGAGTTCTTCTAATGTATTAAATTCCTTTTAGAACAATTTTCAACTCAAGTGAGTAAATTTATTTCTGGATATTACCCTGAAACCCATTGGCTGTGAACCTGTGCTAAATTAAGATGAAAAGATGTTGGATTAGCAAGCATTAGAACTAGATTACCCAAGGTCAAGTGTTCTTAGACATTTCTTTACCAAGCAGCAGATTTTCCATTCAAAACTTCTCAAATTCAGAACCTTTCAAATCTCCCATTGACTACAGGAAAAAACAGATTACAGCTGCTCAGCAGTGCACTCTTAGAGGAAAGATTCTCCCACAACTTGGCAGAGGAAACACAGTTGTACAGAGAGAACAACCACATGTCCTCCTTCCACTACTGCAAAGTTTTGCTTGTTTTCATGAGGGGAAAAAAGATTTCTTCAACATGCAGAAAACAAGTAGGTGAGAAATTTTTTTTTTTCAAAGAATCTGACTGAAGCAAGTTAAGTACACTTAGCAAGAACAAGCTTATATTATTCATCATTTATCCCACCTATATAAAAAAAGAACACATGAGGGGCACCTAATACTCAGAATAGAATTTATTGTGCACCACTTTTCCACAGAGAATTCAACCTGAGATTTCACATCTCCTTCCTCCTGGTACCTGCTTTCAAACATCCTAAGGTGAAGACAAGATTTGTCCTTCCTTGTGGTTCTAAAAGAAACCCGAATTACCTTACGTAAACAAACTAAATACATCATCTCGCAACTGATACCGATACAGAAAGAGTCCTCACAGTATCAATCCAAAACTTTAACTGCTAAAAACATCACTAGCATGGAAGAAAATCTATTGGAAACGAGACTGTCAGTTTTCAAACATGGCACATTTCAAGGTATTTTTGTGTGCATGGGAGCAGCTCACACTGTGTTTTCTGCTGCACAGAGGAAAAAATAAAATTAACAGAATATTTCTGAAACCTAGCAACCAGTAAGATCTAAGACATTTCTCTTAAGAGATCCATCCAGAAAAGTTAAGAGTATTTTGAAACCCCACAAAAAAGTTAGCATGTCATTGCGCTGAAACCTTCAAAGAGTTTACATTGTCAAGCAGTACAATAGCACAGAAAGGAACGAACATTTTGCCAGAAAAGATAATGAGCATCTGAAAGAAGATTATGCGGCCGAGTGGTGAAAACGACTAGATCTAGCATCAGTTTCTGTACCGCTGGGTTTCCAATTGATACCACTACATATGTGCAAGGAGAGCCCTATGAATATTTCAAAAGGAAAGGGTAGAGTTGACAGAAGTCCAACTAAGCTGTTCTCTTATTTCCATCGTGAAAGACAAGTCTTTTCAAAGTATGGAAAGTTGAAGAATATTACTTTATGTAATGAGGGTGCTGAAATGCTTGCATTGACTTAGTAAGTTACTAAAGAAATCTTTTTAAGTCTTAATTTAAGATCACATGCAGTCTTCCTCAACGGAGCTACGCAATACGAGTACAATTCATCGCATGTATCTCTGAGCTTTACAGACTATTAAATCCCTCACAAAACAAAACCACGATCCAAGGAAAACAAAACAAACAATCAGGCAGCACAAACTGATCTGCCGAAGCCGAGAGCCTTCAACTGCTTACTTACAAGCAAATTAAGGAAGTAAAAATAAGAGGTCATACTTTCACATGACCTGAGAAGGTCATACAACACATACTTTATGCAAACTTCATGTGGAATGGAAACACCACAACAGTATTAGATTTTTTGAAGAGCCTTTACTACAAATTTAATTTGTGCTTTTAAGTTTAAATCTGCAAATTTATGCTATTTATTTTCTCCTATGTGAAAAATACGTTACAAAACAACCCAAACCCAGCCAACCACACATTTCACCACTTCCCCTGCACCTTCCAATTACTGTTCTATTACTTCAGGTACAGTTTCAGCTTTAGGAAAAGGACCTACACATTAGCTGTATGAGCATGAACATAAGCTTCTGTGTATGCCTACAATACAACACAACGTTTTTATGTTTACAGAAGGCTAATTGGTTTTCCAAGTCTGGCCCTTATCTCCAGAGAATAAAACCTGGAAAAATACTTTTAATTCTGTTCAACCTCCAAGAACCAGTCCAGTTAAAAAACAGCATCCATCAAACTCACTTTACCACGAACCAAAAAGCTGAAGGTGTCATTTCTAGCTAAGCACATTATGCCATAAAGTAGGCATGAAAACAAAACCTAAATGATCGATTCTGTACAGCTGTTGTAAACGGTGCTTCTTCCACACACTCCATGCTTTAAAAGGCGCATTGAAATTCTGACGGTTTCAATTTCTGTGCTGAAGATGGAAGGGAGGGACTGCCACCATCAAGAAATAATATCTGGGTTCACCGGGTAACCACTTATAATAGCAAACCTAAGTATTAGGGCTTAAGAAACGTTTCAAAAATGTTGTCCCATTTCAGAATGGCCGGCCTTCTTCTAAAAAATAAACTAAACCCCTCTGCTTTAGCCTATCATCTTCGGGTGCATTTGACACACTTTACACCTCTTTAAAAAAAAAAAAAAATTCTTATCAGGAAAAAACAAACATGGAAGAGCTTAACTTCTTGTACCGCACAGCCCAGCCCTCTCTTTCAGTTGTGGCCCCGCTGAACCCCACAGTGCCGCGGGGCACTCCCCACAGGCCGTCTGCCACCACGCCCGGAGCTGCTGCGGGACACCGCCCGCTGCAAGGAGCGCTACAATCCCGTTCGACCCCCGTCCGGGACCCACAGCCAAAGGACAAAGCCTCCCGGCTCCGAGGCCGGCCATGCCGCGGCCCGTGCCCTCGGGCCTGAGGAAGAAGGCGCCTGAGAGAGGAGGAGCCGTGGAGGAGACTTCACCTCCCTTCCTGACCCTCCCGCCTGGCGGGGTGGTCCGGCCCCGCCGCCCTTCCCCGAAGACGGAGAAGGAAGGAAGACAGGAAAGCGAGATGCTTCGCAAGGCCCCGGCCACTGCAGACCCTCGGGGGAAGACCTAAGGGGGTCCCCACCAGCCACCGCGGGGCAAGGGGTGCCCTTGCCTGGCAAGGCCCGGAGGAAACGAGCCGCCCCCCCGCTAGGCGGTAGCAGCGGCGCCTTCGCTTACCTGCGGGCTGCGCNGGGGGGAAGGAAGGGAAGGGGAGAAGGGATGCGGCCGGTTATCTGAGACCTCCCGCGGCAACCGCCATCGAGGGGGAACCCATGTCACGGCGACAGGAACCGCGTCGCTGTGGCCCGGCCCCCTCCCAGCGGCCACCACCTCCTGCTTCGCCACCGCCCACTTGGCCTCCCGGCAGGCACCGCATCACAGCGAGCCGCGTCACTTCCAGCAGCGGCCGCCAGGGCGGGCACCTAGATAAATAAATAAATAAATAAATAAGCAAACAAACAAGAGCTAACCAATGCTGCTGTGCTACCTACCCTCGCCCTAAGTAAGGGAGACGGTAGTTTTTTCTTGCAGCCGCCATGTTAAGTGCTGGCAAACCGATTCTGCCGCGGCAGAGTGGTCGTCTCGGACGAGGGGCGATGCTGTGACACTGCCGGCTGCGCGTTAAGTGCTGGCAAACCGATTCTGCCGCGGCAGGGTGGTCGTCTCGGACGAGGGGCGATATGCTTTGACACTGCCGGCCTGTTAAGTGCTGGCAAACCGATTCTGCCGCGGCAGGGTGGTCGTCTCGGACGAGGGGCGATGCTGTGACAGTGCCGGCTGCGCGTTGAACTGCGGAGGAAGAGGGCACTGCCGGGCTGCGATGTTTTCCGTACCCTGGCGTAGGCAGTGTGAGATGCTGGGATTTTTGTGTGTTTGTGGTTTTGTGGGATTTTATAGTTATCTGGCTTTGGTTTTTTTCTTTCTTTTCCTCACAGTGGTGCCGTGTGGGTTGCGCCAGTTGAAGGCACAGAGATCCTGTCCCACGAACGAGCCGGAGCCATGCAGGTCTTTGTCCGCGGAGAGGAACTGATAAGAGACGGTGACATTTTAAAAAAAAACAAACAAAAAACCCACAAACCAACAACAAAATATCCGACAATAGAAATGGGGAACTGGGAGCGAATCCCTTCTTGCCGCTGGCCGGCGATGCAGGGAGGTGGTGGGAGAATTGGCGGCAGAGGAGCTGTAGTACAGGCAGCATCGGAGCAAGGACCTGCTTGAGCTTTTCTACCGGTCGTGGCTATGCCGGTGCTGTGGGCGCGCTTCAATTCCAAGTCATGAGGGTTAGGTGAATATTTCTGCTTAGGAAATTATTTATTGCGAAGTGTGAGCGGAGGAGTAATCCCATCCCATGTGATTCCGCAACCTTGTTTCTGAACCCGGCTGTGAAACAGACTGCCATGCCACTATCCCACCTTTTATGTCTCTCTGTGACCAAGGGGCAAGTTCCTTCAACTTGGCAGTTTGCAAACCACATAGTCCAGGCGGGTGGCATCTCGGAGGGGCTGTCTGCATTGCTTTAATTCCTCGGCTTGTAGACGTTAGAGCCTGCCAGATCCTACCACCTTCAAAATGTAGCTTGAGATAAATTTGTTACTGGGAAAACATTCCTGTATTCGTGCACTTCATAGGGAAGCTGCCTACGTGAACTAATTCTAAGTGCAACCCCAGTCAGATCATGCTTTAGTTAAGCTGGGTTTTTAATAGTTTTGTTTGCTTCTTGGTTGTGCAAATTCCATATTAAAAAAGAGTAGAAGGCATACACAGAAATACATAATATTTTTTTAAAAAAGGATTATGTAACCATACATATTAAAATTTCCTTTTTTTTTTTTTCCCCAAGGAGCACAAGTAGACGACAGTTTGACCTCATAAGTGAGAATAAACAATTTATAGCAAAGCCACTAACTGAAGCCATGGGAAATCACATGGCCGGCTTTTGAATTTTATTGATTTTATTTCATAATACCTCTTTACGCTGTACTGGTGAATATTGTCCGAAGTACCATCACAAAAAGTCCTTAAAAATGCATAAGCAATGTTTCAGATGAAGTGAAAAGCCTGTCATTCACCCTTTGACAGAACTGAACACAGCACAGCAGTTAAAACATTCTGGCAAATTACAGTAATAAAATAGTGATCAAAGTGTAATATCAAAGCTTTGTTCCTACAGATGCTTAAGCATGTATTTAAACACACTGTAGGTTGCCTGAGGATGGCTTAAAACAAGGTTATTCATAGAATTTTCCATGCTTGAGATAGGTTTGCTGAATAAAAATGCCTTGAATGCATTTAAGAGTAATTATAATCAATCTGGTAATTTAATAAACAATAGAAGGCCTTTGTGAAGCATTGGGGAAATATTTTGTTAATGCTTCTCCTATGTTAGGAATTCTGTTAGAACAGCTGAACGTAATCATAGGTGACTATTAATGAGGCTGTATGAGTACTACGTTCTAATGCCTTACAGCTGTTTTCTTCTTTTCAGTTTAGTATCAGAAATGCAGTGTGAAACTTGGGCTGATCTAACAGGACAGAAGGAGAAGTAATAAAGGAATTGAAAGGTAGGGCAATTTCCCAGTCAAAGATATTTGATTTTCCCCCAGTGTAGAAGAATGTGGTTTAGAAATCATAAGCTTGCAGAGAAGAATCTGTAAAAGCCCTGAAGTACTTTGTGGTAAAGCAATGGACAAATTAGATTGTTTCTAGTAGCCATTAAATTCAGGGGTGCAAACTGTACCTCAGTGTTAGTCCATGAAGAATTGTTTCCCATTCCAGCTTTGTTTAGTTGATGGTCATTTGCCATTAGCATTATTCTTATGGCGACATTCCAAGTAATGTAATTAGAGGAGGTAGTTTTGTAATTAACTTCTCTTTTGCAGCTGATCACAGAATTAACCAGGTTGGAAGAGACCTCTAGGATCATCAAGTCCAACCTATCACCTAACCCTTCTCATTAATTAAACCATGGCAGTAACTGTCTCATCCAGTCTCCTCTTCAACATCTCCAGGGATGGTGACTCCACCACCTCACTGGCCAGCCTATTCCAACGGGAATCACTGTTTCCATGAAGAATTTCTTCCTAATGTCCAGCCTAAACATGCTTTGGGGCAGTTTGAGGCTATGTCCTCTTATTCTGTCATTGGGTGACTCGAAGAAGAGACCAGCCCCCGCCTGGCTACAGCCTCCCTTCAGGTAGATGTAGAGAGCAATGAGGTCTCCCCTGAGCCTTCTCAAGGCTGAACAACCCCAGCTCCCTCAGCTGCTCCTCATAGGGCTTGTGCTTGTTGTGAAGGGCAGGGGAATTATTGTGGCTGAGACAGGAATTATAACAAAATAGAATTATTTTATTCCCAGAAACCCCCACCTTCAACTATATACAGGATTAATCTTAAATTTATTATTGGGTTCTGATTCGATTGGGAAAAATCTTCAAAAGGTGCTACAGACAAATTTAGAGATTTAGGAAGTCAGAAAATGGAAAAGGCTAAGCTATAAACAGCTTTTTACCCCATTATCAGCATGACTTAAGGAGAGAATTAAGGGAAGAGTGGCTTACTATGTTGAGGAGAATGATGCTCGTTGTGGAATGTTTGCTGTATTCTCTCTGTGGCTCGATTAATTCTGGCTATAAAATAATATCCAATTAGATTCAAAAGGCACGGTTCAGCATTTCAAAAATGTGTTTACCACGAGGCAGAGCTCTGTGGGAATCGCTGCCTCCTCCAGCAGTGACGAGGGAGAGCCGAGCTGCTTCACTTCCTCAGTCAGGATACAGCCAGGTAGCAAGAGGGAATTGGCTGTTGAGACGGTCCCAGAGAAGCCAAGTCTGGGTGCTGCTGGCAGTCCTCTCAAAGGAGATCCAAGACTTGCCGAGCCTGCAAACCTGAGTGGGGGTAGTGCAGAGTAGGGGACTGTCCAAAAGGCAGGGACAGTACAAACCCAAGAGCTGTGCAAAAGATAGGAGCTGTTCAAAACTGTGACTGTGCCCAAAAATGAGGCACTTCTTCAGAAGGCAGGGCTCTGTGAACACGAGGAGCTTTTCCAGGCAGGAACCACTGGTGCCTTTCCCCTTGCCTATTTATGCCTTTTTGAACAAGATGTTCATTTGCCAATACACAGTGGGCATGAAAACTCAGCCAATAACCATCTCGAATCCCTGTGTGGGTGGCAGCACAAGCCTCAAAACGTGCTGAAAGGGCACTCTGCTGTTCCCCCTTGCAAGCCCACAGGGCAAAAAAGCAGTTTTGCACTGCTTTCTCCCATGCAACTGCGGGGGAGGAGTGAGACACAAAGAAGGAATCTGGGGTGTCCAGGACAGCGTTCCAGCCCCCTCAGCAGCCTTGTTGCCCTTCTCTGGACACGTTCAAGCACCTCAACATCTTTCTTAAACCGAAGGGCCCAGAACTGGACACAATACTCAAGGTGTGGCCTAACCAGTGCCAAGTACAGGGGCAGAAGCTCTTCCCTGGTCCTGCTGGCCATACTATTCCTGATACAGGCTAGGATGCCATTGGCCTTCCTGGCCACCTGGGCACAGTGCTGGCTCATGTTCAGTCACTTGTTGACCAGGACCTCCAAGTCCCGTTCTGCCTGGCTCCTCTCCAGCCACTCTGTCCCCAGCCTGTAGCACTGCATGTGGTTATTGTGGCCAAAGTGCAGAACCTGGCACTTGGCCTTGTTAAAACTCATGGTGTTGAGCTGTGCCCATCTGTCCAGCCTGTCCAGGTCTCTCTACAGGGCCCTCCTACTCTCTAACAGATCAGCACCTGCTCCCAACTTGGTGTCATCTGCAAATTTACTGATGCTGGACTCAATCCCCACATCCAGATCATCAATGAACATATTAAACAGGACTGGGCCCAGCACTGATCCCTGAGGCACACCACTTGTGACTGGCCACCAACTGGATGTGGCACCATTTGCCACCACTTCCTGGGCCTGGCCAGCCAGCCAGGTCTTAACCCAGCACAGAGTGCCCCTGGGCTGCCAGCTTGGCCAGGAGTTTGCTATGGCAGACAGTGTCAAAGGCCTTGCTGAAGTCCAGGTAGACTAAATCCACAGCCTTCCCCACATCCACCAGGCAGGTCACCTGGTCATAAAAAGAAATGAGGTTGGTCAAGCAGGACCTGCCCCTCCTAATGTATTAATGATTGGAGTAAGCATAAGTAGTGAGCATCCTGCTCATGAACTCCCTAGAATAGCACCCTAAACCAAAACCAAACAAACAAAAGTAAAGCCCCTTTGGGTAAAAGACCAAACCCACAAACACAACTATATATTACAGGAAGAAAGATAGATAGTGTTGGTAATTAGGTCCTAGGTCAGAAGAAAGTATGTCAAGTACCATTCCCAGGTGATCTGAGCTAGTGACTCGTATCCAGAGCTACAAAGAAAGAAAAAAAATCCCTGCAAATGGTCTCTGCCATTTTGTCCAGGGTGGTATTTCCTTCTTTTTGTGCTATTTGGTAGCTTCTAAGGCCAGAAGCTTTAATCAGTATGCAGTTGTCAGTCTGTTAAATTCACTGCGTTTGAATGCAGGATCCACCAAGAAATAATAACTCCACGTGAAAAAAAACAAAACAAAACAAAACAAAACAAACAACACATCAAAATAAAAAAGAAGGTCGTCTTCAGTTAGGCATAGTGTGAATGACTGAGAAGATGTGTGGGATTTGTTTAGTCATTCTTGCATAAGCTTTGGTGGTTGAAGGAGATTACATTTGCTTAAGAAGGCAGGCTGGGTCTTTATAATAGCATTAGCCATGTCATGTATTACTTCTGTAAAATGGAATCCATGGGTTACAACATTCATGTCAAGGTTATGTTTTCAACAGAAGAAAGTTTGCAGAATCACATGGACTGTAAAGGCTGTATATCATTTAGAGATTACTCTAGGGTGGTGATGGTGGTGGTTAGGTTTTTTTGGAAGCAATTTCCTTTTTTCTTACTGGTGAAAAACGGTTGTGATTTAGAGTACTTCATCTTAAGGTGAAGCCCCTCTGCATAATGCAACAGAGGTTTTAAGCCGAATCATAGTAACTTGGAGGTCTCGCCTTGACTTGTTAGGCAGAGCAAAGCAGCTGTATCAGTCACCGCTGACGAGTGCTAAATTGCCAGGAGAGGGCGCAGCCTTCTTAGGAGTCTCTTGGAGTAAAAGTGGTTTTCCTTGATGACTGAGAAAGGCTGCATCCCAACAACCTGAATGGGCTCAGACACTGCTCCTGGGCTGAGAGTTCAGGATTGCAGGGAGAACTTGTTACTGTTTAAATCCATGTTCTTCATAAAAGGTACTCATTCAAGAGAATGGAGAATTTATAAGGAAACAGTTTTGGGTTTTACTTCTAATTTTGGAGCTTACACCATGGATCTTGAATGTAACTTTTAGTTATGCTGTGCTCAGGTGGCCAAGAAAGCCAACAGCATCCTGGCCTATATCAGGAACAGCATGACCAGGGAACTGATTGTCCTCTCGAACTCAGCATTGGTGAGGCCACACCTTGAGTTCTGGACTCAGTATGGGGCCCACACTACAAGAAAGACATTGAGGTGATGGAGCAGGTTCAGAGGAGGTGAAGGGTTGGGAGAACAGATCTCGTAAAGAGTGGCTGATGGAACTGGAGTTGTTGAGTCTGGAGAAAAGGAGGCTGAGGTGAGACCTCTCACTCTCTACAGCTCCCTGAAAGGAGTGCTCTGTAGTTGCGTATGCCTATGCACCTTCTCAGTCTCTTCTCTCTAGTAACAAGTGGAGAGTCTTCCTTAGGAGAGTTTTTCAACCACTGGAACAGGGAGCCCAGGGAGGTGGTTGAATCCTCATCCCTGGAGGTGTTTCAAAGAGGCAGAAATATGGTGCTGAGAGACATGGTTTAGCACCAGCCTTGGTAGAGTTAGAGAATGGTTGGACTCAATGATCTTAAAGGTCTTTTCTAACCAAAATAATTCTGTAACTCTCTATATTGTGTAGTGTAATGCAGAGTATCTTTAAAATATGTTGGGTTGCTAGCAGTGGATAGTTCAGGGGTTTTGTTTAGTTAAAGATAGTTGAGACTAGTATTCTGTTTTGGCAATCCAGTTTGTTTATTGGACAAACGTGAGCTGATTTCCATAGCCATCTGTGGAGAGATTTCTGAGAAAAAGTAGCCTGACAGTGGTGAACAACCTACTGTCAGGAAAGCGTTTGAAAGAGAAGCACAGCAGAACACCTGTGAGGAGAAAGTGCAGATGGAACAGGCAGAAGGAAAACAGAGACACAGACTGGAACAGTTCCTGCTTCTGGAAAAGTTACCCAGAAGTTTCTTGATAAAGATGTGGTCATTGTTATGATACAGTAACCAATTATTGTCTTCCACATATGATCCCCTGTGCCAATTCCTTTGTAGTATTCGCAGACGCCCCCCACTTGCTGGCTATAAAAAGAGCTGTAGAATCCTTAATAAATTGAGCTAATTGCTGAAATCACATTGATTATTCATTGCTCCCGTGGTGCTCCTCCCGACAGCCATCCTCCTTCCATGTGCCTCAATGCCTCAATGTTCAAAGCACCCTTGTAGATTAGCTGGTGGGAAATTCTGAAGTACAAAATACTAACTTGTTAAATTTAAAAGGCTTGCTTTAGACCCTTTAAAAAGCTTTCTGATTTCTGAGACGTTTAGAGGTGATGGAAGCAGTTAAGGACTTGTTGAGCCTCTTGGATGCTCTCAAGTCTATGGGACTAGATGGGTTCCATCCTAGGGTGCTAAGAGGGCTGGCAGATGAGCTCACCAAGTCCCTCTCCATCATTTATCAACAGTCCTGGCTCACTGGAGAGGTCTGTGAAGACTGGAAGCTGTGCCCATCCACAAGAAGGGTCGGAAGAAGGACACAGCAAATTACAGACCTGTCAGACTGACCTCTGTGCCATGCAAGATAATGGAACAGATCATCCCAAGTGCAAGCATAGGGCACCTACAGGATGGCCAGGGGTTTAGGGTGCTATCTAGGGAGTTCATGAGCAGGATGCTCACTACTTATGCTTACTCCAATCATTAATACATTAGGAGGGGCAGGTCCTGCTTGACCAACCTCATTTCTTTTTATGACCAGGTGACCTGCCTGGTGGATGTGGGGAAGGCTGTGGATTTAGTCTACCTGGACTTCAGCAAGGCCTTTGACACTGTCTGCCATAGCAAACTCCTGGCCAAGCTGGCAGCCCAGGGGCACTCTGTGCTGGGTTAAGACCTGGCTGGCTGGCCAGGCCCAGAGAATGGTGGTGAATGGTGCCACATCCAGTTGGCAGCTGTCACTAGTGGTGTACCCTAGGGCCTGATCCTGTTTAATATCTTCATTGAAGATCTGTATGAGGGGATTGAGTCCAGCATCAGTAAATTTGCAGACGACACCAAGTTGGGAGCAGGTGCTGATCTGTTAGAGAGTAGGAGGGCCCTGTAGAGAGACCTGGACAGGCTGGACAGATGGGCACAGCTCAACACCATGAGTTTTAACAAGGCCAAGTGCCGGGTTCTGCACTTTGGCCACAATAACCCCATGCCTGCATCAGGAATAGTATGGCCAGCAGGACCAGGGAAGAGCTTCTGCCCCTGTACTTGGCACTGGTTAGGCCACACCTTGAGTATTGTGTCCAATTCTGGGTCCTTCAGTTTAAGATAGATGTTGAGGTGCTTGAACGTGTCCAGAGAAGGGCAACAAGGCTGCTGAGGGGGCTGGATTATAGCCCTGTGAGGAGAGACTGAGGGAGCTGGGGATGTTCAGCCTGGAGGAGGCTCATGGGAGACCTTACTGCTCTCTACAACTACCTGAAGGGAGGCTGTAGCCAGGTGGGAGTTGGCCTCTTCCCCTTGGTACCTGGTGACAGAACAAGAGGACACAGTCTTGAACTGTGCCAGGGCAGGTTTAGGCTGGATATTAGGAGGAAGTTCTACACAGAAAGTATGATTTGCCATTGAAATGTGCTGCCCAGGGAGGTGGTGGAGTCACTATCCCTGGAGGTGTTTAAGAGGAGGCTGGATAGGACACTTAGTGCCATGGTTTAGTTACCTAGAAGGGTTAGGTGATAGGTTGGACTCGATGATCCTAGAGGTCTTTTCCAACCTGGTTAACTCTGTGAGATTCTGTGTTTGGATTTTTATGTTTTTTTTTTTCCTGTGTTTAGGAATGTTGGAACTTAACTCTGCAGCTGTTCTTTTGTATGCTGTATTGGTTCTAGCTAAGCTTCTCTGAGCCCAAATTGTAACAGAACAATACAATTATAGGATTCCTTCCCATCTCCCCTGCTTTGGAAAAGAAAGGAATTAGATGTAGAGAGTGAAAAGGGGTGAAACATCCAAAGAATAGTCTTAATTCGGTTTGGAAGTTAAAAGAAAAAAACCTTTTACTAATAAATAAAAGGTATTTTAGGTAAGGAGAGTTACAGAAATATAGGGAAGGGAAACAAAATACAAAATATATGTACAACCAGATTGGATGGAAGTGGATGACAGTGGATGCTCCCACCACGTCTTTGGCTGGCCATGTAGCAAATCAGGAACCAGGATGCTGCTGGCTGGTGAGGCAGGGCAAAGAGATAGAGAGAGAGAGAGGAAGTTCATCTGTTTTTGTAGGAGTCCAAGAAAGGAAGTGGGTGTGGGCTAACCACTGCACCTGGGATCAGGTTCAGACCACTCCCCTGGAGGGGTTAAGCCTTTACATATGCATAAGATCTGGGATATCCTGTTGCACAAGTTCATTTCATATCTGGATATCAACACAGTCAGTGAAATTGAGGTACCCAATTCAGATGTTTTGGATAGGTTTTCCTCAGGAACCAGTGTTGTGTGACTGGCAGTGCTGCACATCAATAAAAACAATCTGAGACTTTTTTTTTTCCCCCCTAAATAACAAGCCCATTTCTCTTGAATGGCAAAATGTCCATTAAACCTCAGTGAAGGCAAGATTCAGTTCCAGATTTTTGAAATGCAAATGGATGAGGTTTTTCTGGGTTAATAATGACTTCTTTCTCGAATACAGCTGCTATGCCGGGGGTTTCTTTTGCATATATGTGTGTTAGGAACAAGTTATTTACTGTGAAGGTGGTGGAACACTGGAGCAGATTGCCTGGGGATGTGGTTGGGGCCACATCTCTGGAGATACTCAAGGTGAGGCTCAGCAGGGCTCTGGGCAACCTGATCTAATTGGGGATGCCCCTGCTTACTGCAGAGTGGGTTGGACTAGATGACCTTTGGAGATCACTTCCAACCCAGACCATTCTGTGATTCTATGATATTTGTCAAAAGCCTTTTTAATGTCTTTCAGACTTGTATCTGATGCCTGTTGTCAGTACCACATGTCAGTTTGATCCTCTGTCATGTTTTTCTGCAATGTGTTTGCTTTTCATTGAGATGCAAAGCACCTGGATGTAGGCACATAATGAGGATAGATTTCCATAAAACAGGATTGCTTTCTGGAATGCTTTTATATGAGAAATATGTGAGATTGGCTGTATCTGGTCCTAAACTGTCTGACAAGGTTGTTGTTATAGGTAAACTATAAACAAGACAGAATCTAGAGTGAAAACACCATGTGTCAAATATGCAAACTGTTGTTGAATGCCAACAGAAGTACTACCTGTCACAGCTGCCCTGGAGTCCTGCGTACAACAACCATTGCACCAGCAGTCAGGTTGAAACCCTCAGATAGAGGGATCTGTTTGTCTCTGAGTGGTTCCCTGCACTTGCAAGCAGAAAGAAGCAAAACAGAACCCTTGACATTGGTATCAAGAACAGGCAGAGTGCGTGAAGAAGCAGACAAAAGGGAGCGTGGAGAACTGGTCAGGGTGGGAAACAGCAGAGTGACAAAGGCAAGCACAGAGAAGTCCAACTGCCATCCCTTCAAGATCCACAATCAGTTGGAGGTCTCTTGAGAGCGGCAAGGCCAGCTCTGTTGCCATGAGGAGAGCTAGGAAAGATGAGATTAGGTAAATCCAGGTGCCTAAGCAATCTGTTTAAATTCAGCAGGCTCTAAGTAGAATCTCCTCTAAATCTTGGCTTTCAGTGCTGGGAAAATGATGTCTCTGAGCCAGCTTCTTGGTTCTGGTAAGCAAATACGTTATAAAGAGCCTCTCAATTCCCATCATAGCTGAGAGGTCTATTTTCAGAGAAACAGCTTGGCCTTTGCACCCTCATCTGGCCAAAGAGGGACTGAGGAATTCTCATGCTTTCATTCGTCTACATACACAGTGATTATGAGTTGGAAACATGGGTCCAGACAGCACTAACGGCACTATGACCTTTCTTCCCAGCTCAGGTTGATTGCCAGATGTTCCAGAGGAGCAACTTTGTCCCATTTTCCCTGCATTTAGGCCACAGTTTTTATTTTCCTGTCTCTTTGGTTCAGTGGATTTGAATAAGTGGCTGATCACAACTTAAAATTCCTTTGCATGGAAATGGCATTGGGCCAATTGCCCAGTTTTGGAATGTTTTGAGAGCGGAGCAGATATAATTATTTTCAAATTTGGCCATAGTCCATATTTTATCCATATTTATCCATATTTTGTTGCAAAGAGTCTTGTGTCCTTCAGCAAGAAATCCCTTGGGCAGAGAGCGTATCCTCAGCAATTTGCTGTTTACCCTATACTGAGTGGAGTGTCGAACAGATGTTCCTCTGTGAGACAAAATGGATGACCCTTGTTAGTGATGCATATATCTCCCAAAATCATACCTCTGTCTCCTTGGCAGCCTGTCTTTCTTAGGAAATTAGAAGAACTTTGGATTGGAGAAGAACAGGCTTCCCAGGGAGATGGTTGAATCCTCATCCCTGGAGGTGTTTCAGAGAGGCAGAGGGGCATGCTGAGGGACATGGTTTAGCCCCAGGCTTGGTAGAGTTAGAGAATGGTTAAACTCAATCATTTTAAAGGTCTTTTACAACCAAAGTGATTCTATGACTCTGAATGTTACATTTTATGATCTCGTTCACAGTTTTTTTAAGCAGCAACTAATTCTTTATACAAAACCTGTTTTGCAATGGTTTGGATTAGTTGAGAGCAAAGATTCCTGTGCACATCATCATGTGAAGCAGGAGGGAGTTGCACTGCAAAGGTCTATCACCAGTCAAGTGCTTGTTTTTCTTAAATTCAGAGACAGTGAAGCATGAACCAGCTTTCATTCAGAAATTATGTCAGTGTTGTAACATATGACTGTTCTGCCTCTAGCATATCCTTTTGTGTCTTCTCTGATCTTTTTATCTAAGTTGTACCGTTGGAATTCTGTTGCTATAGGATAGCCTTTCGCAAGGTTGCTGCAGGGATGAGGAAAACCGAACCTGCTGGAGTAGTGTGGTACACTGACCTATTCTCCTGCATGTAGCCAGCTATATGCACGCTTGTCGCTGCTGAACTGTGAGTCTTCTGATCTTTTTTTTCTCTCCGTAAATGTTTTCAGATGCAGTTTGACAGCAGGTTACACTCAGAAGATTTCTTCACTGCAATTCTACGCCATTGAGACGTGCTTAAATTCTCCTATGCCTTCAGAGAGGCCTGTGTTACTTGCACATCTCTGGTTTTAACTGACAATTTATACACCACTTCTAGCTAGGCCACTTCTCTGGAGAGTGCCCTTTTCTCCATCTGACATAGATATAGACAGACAGAACTACAACTCTATGCCAACTGAAAAAAATCCCAGGGTGATAACCCCCTGCAGGACTTGACAAAGAGTCATTTGGTGTTCTGATTGGTTCTACAGAGCCAGACCAGTTTCTCCCGAGTCAGATTCTGTTACGTGGAAGCTACTGTGGTAGATCAGAGTGGATCTGGGTGGTTTCTTCCCTCTTGAAAATTATTTCCTTGTTGTTTCTCTTTGTACTCTGGTAACACCACACAGCTATAGGCATGCCCCAGAGCCTGGTGCAGTAAGTCTTTGAGGTGCTTTTAATCTCTTCTTTGTGTAGAAGGAGACAGCATTTATGTCTACAGCTTCTAGAGACTAATTCTTGCCCATGGGAAAGCCTCATGTATGCAGAGTGTCAGGCCTGGCTTTTGTGGGACAGGCTGGACCATTACAGCCTGAGCTGAAAGGTGACTCTTTTTCTGTGCTGAGGTGTCAGATAGCAGTAGGTCAGAGCTGTGTTGGACTCCAGTCTGATATTGGCCCTAGGTAAGGCTCCACAGTAGTCTCCAGGTTTCCCTTGGAAGTCAAAGCTTTTGGAGAAAATATGATGGTGAATGACGAGTCCCATGAAGAACAGGAAATCATCTCTGCAGTTGTGACAGCTGGTACTAGTGTATTGGAAATGCACAGCATGTGAGTGTGCTTTTGGGTATCATTTTTATTCCTGTGATTCTTTTTGCTTGATTTTACCCCTTAATATTGAGTTCAACCATCTGACCTCCCAGGATGCAAATATCACCACCACAGGACTTTTCTGGTGCACAAAGGTGTTGTTCACATTTCCCATTGTGTTGAGGCCACTTAGTTATCAATAAACAGAATCACTCTCTTGCCAATGTAACGGCTGCCAGAAAAGAAGGGTGTCCCAACAGATTGTGGGTTCTATAGGTAGCATACAGCAGGCAGCATTGATAACTACCTAGGCTTTGGACTTGTTAAAAACATTTTGAAGGTCAGGAATAGATCTGTGTATGACTGTGTGTATGTATTCAGGCTTTTCTTTCAAAGGACAAAAAGAAAATGAAGTGATGCTTGCTTTTCGGTGCTTGATGTTGTTTGACTACATGAAGATTGTTTTCTCCAAGGCTTTGTGTATTTTCTTTTCCAGCTTATATACTGCCCCTGTGTCATATTTGGATACTCCAGAGGAGTCCCAGTCCTTGGACATCTTCTTGGATATTTCCTTCTTGGACATCTCCTTCTTTGACTTCTGTTATCTTTAAATAACATGCTCAGTGCTGGCACTCTGTCAGAGTAGGATCATGCCTGTCTGAATCTTTTCTCATGGAAGGTTTAGTACAGCCCTAACCTAGTTCCAAATCTGAGGAGTTTCCTCTCATTTGCTTGGTGTGTATTCAAATGGATTATCCTGCTATGCTGAGTATAAAACAAGCCAAAGTAAAAATAAAAGATTCAGGCTCTGAATCTCTAGGATCTGGAGACCTCACCATCCTGAACCCCAACAGCAACAGAAAATTCTGGTAAATACAAAGTCTTTTGACTCCCAGGTCTTCCAAGTTTAACAAAATAGATGAGGGTATCCTTGCCCCTCTGTTTATGCAGTCCACCAAAGCCATTAGCTGCAAGTCTTTGCTCAGGTGGAAAAAGTAGCGAAGGATTTTGATGTAAGAGCACATCATGTTTCCTGAGTTTACCTAAGACTGCTGTAGTGGTTTAGCAGTGAGCTGCCCCCCCCACCTTTTGAAATAAAGCCCAGCTAGGACTCAGAACACTGGAAGTTGATAAATGAAGCTTTGTATTTACAGCTTTGCACAATACACAAGCAGATATTTACAATGTGTAACACATATTTACAGATATATACAGTGAAAAGCTAATACAGAAACACCACAGCCCTCCCAGAGACCAAAATCCCCAAGAGGGGTAACCAACCACCCCTACCACCTTTCCCCACTTCCCCAATCTTATCTCACCGCTTGTTGATGCTGCAGATAAGCTGAGGTAGATCGGCCAGGGGGGGGCTAGCAGTAGGAAAGAAGTTAGTAGTATTACTGAGAATTAGCTACCAAGGCAGAGAGATGAAGGAACCATGCAAGAGAAGCAGCCACAGCCCAGAGCGGCCTGAAACCGTCTGACTATCTATGTTTGGATTACACTTTTTAAAACATTTTTTTTTCTTTCTCAGTAAAGCTCTGGGTGAAGTGCCATACTGTGTTTTCCTCTCTCAGCCAATAGTCTAATTTCTCGCTCAAATTCTCCAGTTAGTTCAAACCAACACAACTGCATATAAAAACAATACTGTCTTAAAAAATGAAAAGCCTGCATCCTGCATCTGCTGAGTGAAGGGTTTTGTGCCTGTATTTTTTCCCCTGTGTGCTGGCAGATTCACAAAGTGAGGCTGAGGGGCTGTTGTCTCTGAGCAAAGCCATGTGCCTGTTTAATTTCTGTTTTCAGGAGCAATGGCCATTCCCCCTCCTTTGTGAAGGCTGCAGCCTTACCTGAGGGTGAGCACGCTTGCATACATGGCAGCATTGGTGCTAACAGAGACTGAGCTCAATACATTGTTTCTGTCCCATTCCCCCAGGGATGGGTGCTTAATAATTAATGCCTACTAAATATACCTTTTGGTAAAGGACTCTGAAACACCTGTCAGGCTGACTTGGACTTTGTGTAGCTGGTGGTCATTGATCCATCTCTGGCATTCAGTCTTCTTGGAGTGATAAAATACGTGCATAAAACTGGTGGCCCAAAACAGCTCAGGTCATATTTGTTTGCTGCTAAAACCTCCTCAACATCTGTCGAGTACCAGCATTGTTTTCTCTGCATTTAAGAATAGACTGGTGGGCAACAAAGCTGGTGAAGGGCCTGGAGAACAGGTCTGGTGAGGAGCAGCTGGGGGAACTGAAGTTGTTTAGTCTGGCAAAGAGGAGGCTGAGGAGACACCTCACTCTTTAGAATTTAATGAAAGGAGTTTGGAGTGAGGTGGGGATTGGTCTCTTCTCCCTAGTAACAAATTATGGAAAAAGTCACCTCAGGTTGCCCTGTGGAAGGTTTAGGTTGGATATTTTAGAAGCAGCTTCTTGGACAAAAGGGTTCTCAAACCCTGGAACAGACTACCCATGGAGGTGGTTGAAATTCCATCCCTGGAGGTGTTTCAGAGAGTCAGAGAAGTGGTGCTGAGAGACGTGGTTTAGCACCGTACTCAGCAGAGTTAGGTAATGGTTGGACTCAATGATCTTAGTGGTCTTTCCCAACTGAAACAATTCTATGATTGTATGAGTTACCCAGTCTAGCTTACCATCAAGGAATGAAGGCTGGAATCTGAAATGTTCACCCAGTGCTGTTTGCAAAGAAACTCATCAGCCAAGAGCTTGTGTTTTGAGAAGGCGTTGCTCTGTCATCCTGTATATGCTGAGCAGTTCAAGAAAGAGAGGGATAAAAAAATGACCCTATTCAGTCTAAGCAAAATGATAAAATTTCTCTTGAAATAGAGTTCTGCTTTATCTGGTTTTAGTGTTGATGGGAAGGGAGGTACACAGTATTTGGTACACAATATTTTCCTATTGCCACCTGTCTCTGGCAGTGCAGGACCTTCTTGAAAGTCACTGAAATTTCCCATAACGAATCATTACTTTGGATCTGCCTATTAAGAAACTCTGTTCTCAGCAGTATGGAAGATAATAAAAAATAAATTAAAGCCACATGTTTATAAAGCCCTTTCCACATCATGTAGCATTTCTAGTTGGTAAGTGTATTATGTTTCTTACTCCTACATATGGAAGATGCTTGCATCACCCTTGAGGTGTTGAAGAGGGATTCTTTGCAGGTGTTGCCCTTGGTGCCTCAGCTCTTTCCAAGCCTTTGTTCAGATCTCTTTCAAGCCTGAAAGGATAGGTGAATCTCTGTGAAAGCAGAATTCCAGGTGCCATTTTTCTGCATGTGTGACGTGTAACCCTCTGCCTTTAGCACCGAAAGCCTTCTTCAGTTTTCTTGGGGTGGTAGCTTCCTTCCTCATAACAAGTGCTTAAGGAAACATCTGGAGTCACCTGTCTGTGGCCTGTTGTTGTTTCCAGATGTAGTGGTTTAGCATTTACCTGCCCCCTCACCTTTATAAACCCCGGCTAAGACTCAGAAAAACACTGGAAGTTAATAAGTGAAGCTTTATATTTACAGCAATGCACAATAGACAAGCAAATATTTACAAGGTATAACAGATATTTACAGATATATACAGTGAAAAGGTAATACAGACACCACACCCCTCCCAGAGACCAAAATCTCCAAGAGAGGAGTAACCAACCACCCCCTACCACCTTTCCCCCCTTCCCCAGTCTTATCTCACCACCTATTGATGCTGCAGATAAGCTGAAGTAGATCAGCCAGGGAGATTAATGGCAGGAAGGAGTTAGTAGAGTTACTCTGAATTAGCTAGACAAAGAGACAAAGGAGACCATGCAAGAGAAGCAGCAGCAGCAGCGCCGAATGGACAGAAGCCGTCTGCTATCTGATCGTTTTCAGAACAGTTCTTAAAAACAGGTTTTTTTTTTTCTTTCTCAGTGAAGTGCCACACTGTGTTTACCTCTCTCAGCCAATAGTCTAATTTCTCACTCAAATCCTCCAATTAGCTCAAACCAACACACCAGATATTCCAGTCCCTTTATCATCCTTGTAGCCTCCATTGGGCACACTGTAGTATTTCTCTGTCCATGTTCAACTGAAGAGCCTAGAACTGGACATAATACTCCTCCCTTGACATGTTGGCCACACTCTTAATCTCCAGGATACTGTTTGCCTTCTTAGCTACAAGGTAACAGTGCTGTGCCAGGGTTTGTTACAAGGCAGGTGTCCTCAAGGTCACTTTATAAATACTGGGGCTAAGGGCTCTGCAAGGCCATTTGGAGCATCGAAACTATCTCTGCTCAATCCTACTCTGGAGAAGTGTCAGTCTTTTCCACTGCCTATATAGGGAATCCAAAGAGACAAGTCTGAATTACAGTGGCTGAAATTAGGTGCTGCAGAAGCTGCCATGAATACCCCTGCAATTGCAGCTACTACTCACCCAACTTCCAGTTTTCCAGTTTTCTCACCACTGTAATCACTCCACTTGCCTCAGCAGGGAAACCAAACCAAACCAAACCAAACCAAACCAAACCAAACCAAATGGCTATCTTTGTGGAAGATGGTTTATTAAGCCATTAATATTAAGTATTTGTTGCACCAAATAACTCTTAAATCCTCACCCTGAGAAGCTGTTGGGACATGTTT
This sequence comes from Psilopogon haemacephalus, assembly GCA_013396835.1. Classification (NCBI taxonomy): domain Eukaryota; kingdom Metazoa; phylum Chordata; class Aves; order Piciformes; family Megalaimidae; genus Psilopogon; species Psilopogon haemacephalus. Next base: position 23,681 of record VWZI01011946.1, read on the forward strand.
GAGTCACTCTATCAACTTGTGTATAATTGTATTTGTATGGACTGGTTACCTGTTGCTGGGGAGATTTTGGCTTGCTGAGCTGTATCTGCCTGCCAACCTTTACAGCCTGTGGCTGTCTTTCAAAGTTCACCTGTGAAGGTATCCACAATTTCCCTCTGTGTCTGTTTGAGGTCTAAATCAGGTAGCTTCAAAGAGGGCAATTGGAGTTGCTATGTGCCTAAAATGAGTGTCAGTCTCTGGCAATGAAAATTGTGACTTCCTGTTTGAAGCCACATCACCTTGATTGCTACAAAGGATATTTCTGTCCTCTGCAGAACAAGATGTTCTGGAGAGGGTCCAGAGGAGACCACGAAAATAATCAGAGGGCTGGAGCTCTTCCCTTGTGAGGACAGGCTATGAGAGTTGGGACTGTTTGGCCTGGAGAAGGGAAGACTGTGGGGAAACCTTATAGCAACCTTCCAATATCTGAAGGGGGATGCAGGAGAGCTGGGGAGGGACTTTGTAAAAAGGCATGTAATAGTAGGATAAGGGGCAATGGTTTGAAGCTCAAGGATGGTAGATTTAAATTGGATATTAGGAAGAAATTCCTTACAATAAGGGTAGCGAGATACTGGAACAGGTCATCTGAGGAGGTTGTGGATGTCCCCTCCACACAGGTTTTCAAGACCAGGTTAGACAAGGCCTTGAGCAAGCTGTTCTAGTTGAAGGTGTTGGCTGCTCATTGCAAGGGGGTTGGAGCTAGGTGATCTTTAAGCTCCTTTCCAATCCAAACCGTTTTATGATTATATGTTCTCTGCGAAGTAGTGTTGCTCTGAGAGGCCAGATCTGGCTAGTCCCTTACCACACTGCAGATAAAGATGCCACAAAAAACCTTTGCAGACTAGCCACAAGGAAGTAGGGAACAGGCTGAGGAGATGGTCGAGTGTCATTGCTATGGCATTTGGTGTCTAAAATTCCTGTGGGGAGCGAGTGACAGAGAGAGTCGTTGGCTGCAAACAACTGGGGGGCAGTAACCTGCAAGTCAGGTGTAGGAAGGCATGAAAACACACCTTTCAGCATAAGTAGAGGCTTTTCTGAAATAAAGATAGAACTTGATCTGCAAAGTCCGTATCCTTGGATTTCATGCTGCATGTTCATGTAGACCCCATGTAAAGGAGCAGGCCTTTGTCTCACACTTCCATCAGGCTGCTTGGCAATATGCCAGCTCCTGCAGTTTCCCTTGAAGGTGGTGGTTGTTCATTCTCACTGCGTAGATTGAAGCCGTGCTTGAGAAACCTTTGCGCTCGTTATTTTGTCATTGTGTTGAAAAGGTCTTCAAAACCTTGAAAGACATGGTGAAATGTTCCTAAGAAGGTAGTCTAGGTCTTATCTTTATTCCTCTACCTGTGGAAAGGGCATGCAATCAGACAGAAGAGTGGGAGATTGAAGGCATGTGAGAATTTTCCTTGCATGGAGTATGGAGCCATTCATGAACAGTTATCAGCAGACATAGCGAGAACAGGCTCTGAAAAACATCAGGCATGTTATAGCCTCCCAAAATCGACTGCAATGTCAGTGATAACTACACAAAATTCAAGAATATGATAGGCTTCAAAACAATTCTACTTAGAGTTGAAAGAGGAATCTGTTTGAAGCCACCTATGCTATAGCTGTCTGTCACATTGTCCCTTCAGCTGTCCTCCAAACCACATTCCAGTTAGCACAGCCAACGGCTGTGTCACCATGCTCCTGTGGTGATCTGTGGTCATCAGTTTCTTTATACTGAGTACACCAACAGTCTTGCTAGAAGATAACTGGCATTCTGACACCTGCCTGAATGACTGCTTCAAGTGTACGTTAATTATTTCTTCTGGAAATGAACCCTTATTTTGCTCTACTTAGAGACACTTGGGTTGGCTCTTAGTGAAAAAGTTCAAACCTCACTGAGTCCTGAACAGCTCTTGTCTAAACTAGCCCAATGACAGGGCTGTTAACCTGGTTTATAATATTCCCAGAGAATCTGAAACAGCTTCTTCCACTCTACAAGACAATTGAGTATTTAATGATCAATGTAAGTCCCCAACAGATGCTGCTGCACACCTGCTCTCTTCAGGCCAGCTCCTGGTTGCCTCCCAACTGACCTTGCTTACAGGCATATTCACTTTACTATTTGTACAGTTTGGTGCAATTCTTAGTCCTGAGGAGATTTAGTGAGCTGGATACCTCAACACCACACTCTGCCCAAACACTGCCTGCTGACAGGCCAGAACTGAACCCTTGAAGGATGTCAGTAGATGGCCATCAGTTCTCTTTTCTAGTACAGAAATCAAGTAAGATCAGAGAAACATGGACACTCAGACTTGCAGATGCATTATCTCTTCATCCTGGAAAGTGAGATTCTCCTTTTTACTAGCTCCCCTTTCACACTGACCACCATAAGCCAGAGAACTCTCAGAGGACACTCTTAGAGGTAAAAACATAATGTTTGTCAGTTGTTGAACTTCTGAGATGTTCATTCCTTCCCTTTCCTCCTACCCCAAGAAGTGAAATGTTTGTTGGCACTATCCAGGAATTAATCTGTTGGCATTTTAATATGCATGTGAATGATCATCCAGTTGCTACAATTATGCTGTGGGAATCTGGTTTCTAAAAATACACCAATCTCTGCTGTTCTCCAGAACTAGCACAAGATAAAGTATCATGTTCCCTAGTTGACAGTGACACCCAGGCTGAAGCTAATCAATACAGGTGGTAATGCATAAAGACAGCAACAATTACCATTACAACTGATTTGCTTTCACTTAAAACCATCACCTTCTAGCCTGCACTATCACATCTTCAACTGTATAAGGCACTAAAAGACAATGAAGTGCTTCTCCTTGCAAAATAAAATCCTGTTATTTCACTTGGGAGCATCTTTCAAAGAGCTCAAAGAGGTTGGGTTTGTTATGGGAACCTTGAACCAGTTCATACTCCACCAGGTGCTCAGTTTTATCACTCCAATTGAGAAAGATCTGCCTGTCTGCATCACTCAGCTTGGTACTGCTGTATTTTGTTGAGGGAAAACCTAGTGCACATCCCCTTTTGAATTCAACCTACAGCAGAAAACTGCCTGCTAAGAAATCTGACCTTTCTGTGTTCCAGCTTCTCTGCATTATTTAAGTTGCAGTTGAAAGCAGTGTGTCAGTGGAGTCTGCAAAAAAAGTAATGGGAATGCTATTCAATATTTATTATTTAAAAGAAAAATAATGTTTTGGAAGGATTTTGCATTACAAATAGCCCCTCTGATCCTAGAGGAAGCTACTCATTGTGTACTGCAGAGGAAGTCTCCTGTGGCTTCAGACCATTATGTGTCTTCTACAGACAGCAACCAAGGTGTACTTTATTTAGTGCTACTCAATAAAGAACTTCAAAGCACTGACAAAAGACAACTGCTGTTAATTGACTGATCCTTGCCATTTCTATAGATGTGATTTTGGGCCAGAACGGTTCTCTTTCTTAGACAGGACTGGCCACCTCTGAGAAAAGGCAGTGGAAAGAAGTGGAGCAGAGTGGATGTAGAAGCTGTATTCTGTACTCACACAATAACTCAGAGCTGCTGCCAGCTTTGCCCCTTAAAGTCTACTACATAGCCACTGGAGCTCGGTTCCTTTCTCCCGGAATTGAGGTGTAAAAGGAATCCCACTATCCTTGTTGTGGCCTTTGTACCTTTACATTCAAATGCTTTGTTTTCCTCTGGAGATTGCAGTGAATCTGTTGCTTTCCCCAGAATATTTTTTTCTACCTAAGGCCATTTTCTGTCCTTAGTTCTGGTCTGAACATCTTCTAGACAGAGATTATCTTTCTCATTGAACAGAATAATTATTTGTGGCCAGCCAGAAAAGAATTATTGTCCTCTTGGAGTGCACAGTTCTGTAGCTGCTACTGTAGCTTGTCATAAATTACAGTACTGTCAACACTGCTTTTTCTCCCATCACAAGGGCTTTAGGAGCCAGAAGGAAGCAGAGCCATTGAGCACTCACAGAAACCTTCAACATCATCTCTTATTGTGTGATAAGAGGCTGCACCAGAGAATGGAGCTCTGCCTCTGCTTGATCCATACAACACCTACCTGCCCATGGCCTCTGATTACCAAAGAAGCATAGCTGTTTATGTTTGGGTCAGATTACCTGCTACTGGAATCTCATTCCTTTCTCTCCAGTGAAGGTTTTCTAAGCTTTCATTAGTCTGGAGAAGAAGAAGCTGAAGGGAGACCTCACTGTTCTCTACAAGTTCCTAAAAGGAGGTTGAAACAAGGTGGGAACTGTTCTCTTCACCCTAGTGTCACGTGAGAGAAAGTGGCCTGAAATTGTGCCAGGGGAGGTTTAGATGGGATATCAGAAGAATTTATTTGCTGAAAGAGTGATGGGGTGTTGGAATAGGCTGCCCAGTAAGGTGGTGGAGTCACTGTCCCTGGAGGTGTTCAAGAAATGTGTGGACCTGGCACTTTGGGACATGGTTTAATGGCCATGGTGGTCTTACATTGGTGGTTTGGTTCAGTGATGGAGGTGTTTGCTCTCCATCTAGAACTTGTACAGAGGTCTTTAGCCAGTGCAGTGCTAGGGGCTGGTAGAGGTTGTTAGCAGTCAATCTCAGATACTGAGATGTGTTTTTCCCCACATCATTGGGTTGCTTCATGGATCGGGAAAGCTGACACGACTGCTAGAAATTCTTGAGCTGTTGAAAGAGTATTCTGGGGAAGA
>VWZI01011947.1:0-35331 GCA_013396835.1 Psilopogon haemacephalus
TCTTATTTCCATTTCACCTTTATTTATCTCATCTGCGCCATCGTCGGAAGAAGGGGGGCCATCGCGTTCGGGAAGTGGACCTGGGCTAGTTTTTGGGTTGAGGGTTGGAACTGGAGATATTGGTCGCGACCGCGGAGGGTTGCTGGTCCCTGACAACAGTTTTAGTCCCGCAAAACTATCACTAACCACAGTCTGTGTTGCGGCTCCCACACCCAGTTTCGGAGTGACCCTTAAACATTGCTGAGCTGCCCTCCATGTTTCCTGTTCCTCTAAGGCTTTCTTCAACGCCTGCATCACCCTGCCCCAACTTTTAAGACATCTGCCAGTGCCAGATGCGATAACATCCTCGGCCAGAGCACTTGTACATCTCCCCCAACATTCTGAATGCAAAATATCAACAGGACGATCAATGGTTTTCAATACTAATAACCGCCTAATAGCAGTGTCAAAATCTTTAACTTTACAACTGATTCCCCACTGTTCGTGGATTTCTGCAATTACCTTGCCGAGCGGTTCCATCCCAGCGGTACTGGGAGCGTCCTCCCCACCGAAGTCAGCCTGCAGCTTCGGTCGTCTCCTCCTCCAGGTGACTCCCGATTCCCAGCTTCTTTTCTCCCAGGGCTTCTGCTTCTCAGCTGTCTGAATTCCCGGGTTTCGGCACCACTATGTTGCCTGAAGGTGAGGCAGTAGTGGCCTGGTTCAGAGTGAGACCACGGCGGACTTAAAAACTGGCCGGACAGATCACACCTCACACCAATATGGTGAACAGCGAAATGCATTTATTTTCTGTGGGCGCATTCTTAAGTAGCCTCAGAGTGCCTACGTCACTTCCTACTTGACTACGTTACTTGGCAACACTATGAAGGGGAGGGGGCTCTAAACTCCTCGTAACAACCCGGGATCTTCCGCACGGTTAAGGCTAACTACAGTGAACTAACACTGGAAAACAATTTAAAACACAATGTAATGTCTGATAGAGTTAGAATTGTACTTGAAGCACTAGCTGCAACTTGAACAACATCATACTTTCATTCTGCACTGGTGATAATGGCAGGCAAGCACCAAAATACACAGCCCTTGCAGTATGATACCCAAATACAACTCAGTCCTCATTAGGTATGTCAATCAGAACGTAGTAAAGGATTTGAAGTCAACAAGTTACGATTCAGGAGGTTAGCAGCAGCATCAACTTCAGTATATGCCATTGTTGTTAGCTTCCCCAGTTATGAAGCTCTATGGATTAGCTTACGTCACCCTCATATGTTTGAGGATTAAGAGCACATTCAAGGTGATCACAAGACCTGTGGTCAGCATGTCACTTTAGAGCCTTGGTGGGCAGACAACTGATTGTTATGCCATGGAAACTCGTTGGCTTTTGATTGTATGTCTATACCCTTTACAGCATGTTGACTTCCCTGGAAAAAAAACAGGTGGGATCACAGAGACATTGCTGTGCACACTTTGAACAACACAGTAAGAAACTCATTAGTCAGAAAACAATTTTTGATACTTGGACTGTTTCCTTTCTGCATTAGGTCTATACTAAGTACCAGGGGAAACACCCTGAGTTTCTTTTTTGGATGCTCAGCAGAAGCATAGACTTTATATTTTTTTTCCCCTCAAATATTTTCTTCCTCAATATTCACAATTTAAAAGGTATCTCTCTATACACCTTCCCTATTTCTGACCTGGACTATGTCCTGCACTTCATACTTTTGTTGTCACACTTTCATGCAGCTTGCCAAATGCTTTAAAAGGTCTCTGAGTTTGTGAACTCAGGTTCAACTAATTAAAGTGAATGGAGAATTCTGAAGTCATGAAAACCATAAGACATCAATAAAACAAAGTCTAGTAGGTCAGTCCAGAAGTCAGCAATTCCATTTGCCAGCCACCACATAATGACAAGGATGAGGAAAGCCAAATAGCAATGGGAGTTTGTGCCAATAACAAGAAGAAAGGTCCACTCACATCAACATTCATTGCAGAACAGAGAGAGATATCCAATTTGTCTTTTGTTACCAAATCACAAACACCAAGACTGCCCTCTTGAATGGATATTTCTGATCTGTCATCTTATTTTCTGTGCCATTCCACACCCACCAGCCAAGGGCTTGACACAGTAAACAGACTACTGAGATGGCATGCAGCAAATTGAAGTTCTGTTTCTTTATTCCAGCCCTTTAGAAGGGTAACACTAGAAAAATCAGTCTCTGTCCTGTAAATTATACTGATCTTCACAGGAGATTAACTGATGGAAATTTTTAAAATCTAGGTGTTATTTTCTTAGTATGCAAGAAAATAACTTAATCATCTCGATAATGGCAAAAATTATACTCTCACAGATTTTTGCAGTATCCAACTGTTTCCACATCTAAGCTATTTTAATTGCAAATTTTGAAGGGCAGGAACTTTCCAGCAGCTCACAATCTGAACACAACAAATAACTAGAAAGAACAGGCTGTATTGTCACCTATCAGCAGCAGAGCTGAAAGAGAAGGGGAAATGTTCTTACTTGCTTTTTTGTAAGAGCTCTCCAACTCCACCTAAACCAATGCAGTCTGTGTGGGTGCACGTAGGTACAACTGTTGTGACGGTTTAGCAGTTACCTGCTCCCCCACCTTTTGGTACAAACCCCAGCAATGCACACACAAATATTTATGGTGTATAACAGATATTTACAGATATATACAGTGAAAAGGTAATACAGAAACACCACACCCCTCCTAGAGATCAAAATCCCTAAGAGGGCTAACCAACCACCCCTACCACCTTTCCCCCCTTCCCCAATCTTAACTCACCACCTGTTGACGCTGCAGATAGGTGGAGGTAGATCAGCCAGGGGGATCAGCAGTAGAAAAGAAGTTAGCAGAATTATCAAGAATCAGCTACAAAAGGCAGAGACAAACAAACCATGCCAGAGAAGCAGCCACAGCCCAGCAAGGTCTGAAATCCTCTGACTTATCTATATCTGGGTTACACTCTTAAAACTTTTTTTTTTTTTCTTTCTCAGTAAAGCTCTGAAGTGACATAACATATTTTCATTTCTCAGCCAATAGTCTAATTTCTCACTCAATTTCTCCAATTAGTTCAAACCAGCACAACTGTTTGGCATACAGAGGTGCTGTAGTTTCATATAAGCTTGCTGGTAAGAATGCTAAATGGATGCTACTGGCCTGAGCAACTGCACCTGACTTCCTTCTCCCATTCTATATTACATACGAGTTGCTTGTCTTTGTCATAATATGAGGTTTTCTGGCCTGTGAAGCACTTCATATTGCTGTTTATTTTCTGATAACTACTACAGGTTTTAACAGAGGATGGGTAATTTAGTAGATACTGCAAAGACATAGCAAAGCCATTCTCTGGTCTTAAGGAGCTCCTAATCAAAATAGAAAACACAGATGGGAAGGAAAAATGCTCTTTCTTAGAATTGCTACTTACATTTGCTATCTTTTGAGTTCCTTAGTTCTCTTGTTCACCCAGGTGCGTACTCCATGTGACCTTGGGTAAGATCATGTCAAACAACACCACTTGAGCACCACTACACCCCACAGAAAAATGGAGCACTTGCATGACGGCGCCTGTCTTAGACTGCTGCTATATAGTTATGCTACAGCATAGCTCCGAGTGCTCTGCCTTGTGCACTCGATTAAGTATAAACATGGCAACAGGCTGGAGGTAGTCAACTACACACCAATCGCTGTCCCAGCTGAGTGACCCATCACCAAAATTACTGCAAATTCAAACTTGGCCTATGGAGAAGAACTACAAAATAATTGCTTACAGTTAATCTAGGAAAGAAGAGGAGATGAAGAGAGGCAAGAACAATTTCAGAAATTTACAATCTCTTAAAGCTACCTGGATGAGATTTTGACAAAAATCATGGTGTAACTGGCTATTACCAGCTTAAAAAGAGGCTGCATTTATCTAGAACATACTGTGGTGCTATATAAGTTTGGCTGTATTGAGCAGCCTGTGAGGCACTTATTTGTTCTTTGTTTCTGATAGGTTATGAGGTGATTCATGGAGGGGGAGGGAGCAATTGCTTCTTGTTCAGAAAAGGTCATAGATTATGAGGAGAAAGAAATAAAGGTAGTCTACATACACATCACATTTCCTACGAATATACCTTCTTGGGGCTGAGACCACGTACACACACTTCAGCTAGCATCCGTAATGACAGGCATAAGCCTTTTATAGAATGCCATAACATGTCACATTTATTTATTGTAAGGAACGCAGAAGAAATGGACCATCAAGAGAAAATATGCAAGGAAGCCCAGAGTGATCAAAGTTTGCATTGAGAGCTCACAGAAAGCAACACAGAGAAAAATTAAAATTAAAAATGTCAGCAAATGAGCAGAGAGGGATTCTTCTCCTCAGCAGCAGTTCTATACTTTGCATTGACACTGCATCAAGGGGAAAACAGCTTCAGTCAGGGCTTTGGGGTCCATGCTTGGCTCTGCTGTCCTGTTCTATTGGTAGTCAGCAAGCCATGTCACCTTGCTTGGAAATCAAAGTGTGAGGTGGAAGCAGTTAGATGTGAATCCAAAAAAAACCAGAATAATGGGGAAACTGCAAGAAACTCCTGCCCAGTATAGTCCAAGTCTGTATCTCAGTTCTCTCTATATAAAATTATGGACTTTTTTACAAAGCAGTAATACTCTTTAATGCTACTTTTTAAAAAAATGTTGCAGATGTACCAATGAAAACACTCTCAATAAATAAATAAAATCTAGAAATATCAGTGTGCATTTGCTTAAAAGGAAGTTAAAATGGATGCTGTTTTATTGGAAACATATAACAACTTAAGCATTGCTTTTTCCCACTAATAGGCAGAGCAAAGTAATTACCAGCTTTTTCCACTAAGTTCATCCTGTCCAAATAGAATGCAAAGCAGCACAAAGCCTACTTCTGTAAGAGCCATTCCATAATGGAAAATGGGGCATTGCTTGTATGTCCCCATATTGAAGGTGGCCTGCTTGTCTGAAGGAATACTCTTGTGCTTAGTGAGGCAGGGAAACCAGAATTCTGCTGAAACCAGAATTCTGTTTTGCTTTTTAACAATGGAAACAAAGGAACACAGCACCAGATTCAGGAGAGCCATGGCACAAGGAGAATGGATAGCCTCAAAAAGTGACATCTAACCAGGTTGCTTGAAGTACTCAGAGCCAGTCTGACATTTATTGTGGCAACAAAAAACAAACACAAAACCAAAATGAACTCACTATGTTCCCTTCAGCATTGGCCATCTCTCAAACTTCAGTGCCGCAGAACATTGGTTTGCAGTGAGGTGTCTACAACATGTCTTGTGAGGAAGTTATTGTGCAGTATGGTGTCTCCCCATGTGCAGAGTGACAATACAAAGGCAGTACAAGTAATTCATTGTCCCTTGAAAGTAAAAAAAAAATAGTTGATATGAGGCACTCTTAGTCCTGGAGAGTTTAAAGGAATGTCCAGGATGGAAGATGATATAGGGTGGCTAATCCAGTCTAAATTTACAGCCTGTTGTCCTGAACATAACTTTCTAGTCAGAGACAAAACTCCACATTATAATCAATGTGGGCATATCATCACACCACACAAAATAAAGAGCAGCAAGAAATGCCCAACAAGTGAACAATTTTCACATCTCTCAGTGTAAGAATCACGGAACACCAAATGAAACAGCATAAACAAATAAAAGGAAGTGAGTTTTCACCTAACATCATTATATTATGGAACTCTGCTTTGTGACTTCACTTACATCAATAGTTTATATGATTCAAGATGTAGCTACACGACTGGCAGAAACATCAAATATTTTTGAACAATACTATATAATACAAGAAGCTGAAAAAGTGTATCAGTGAAGGATTACAGTATCTTTGGTACTGAACTTCTTTGTATGGATCCATCAGCCGCATAAAATCTAATGTGCTACCTTTGACCTGGCTTCACATGGGTTTTTAAGAGATATCCATTGTGAGAAATAATACTCTGGCTGTAGTTTGTGAGGCTGTAATACAGGATGCTTGGCACATTCATGGCTCCCACATTTAAAGCCATCATTCCAGCTAAAGTATTTCCTCTGTATTTTATGCAGAACTGTAGCTTCTCCCCGATGAGTGACCCAATAAACCAGACCTGACCCCAGTACCAAAAAACCCCTGCACCAAGCTCTACTGCTATATAGCTACTCACACACAAACAAAACAATACTTGCAAATACAGATTTAGAGCAATGTAACTGTCCCTCTCAACTACTTCAACTCTTTATTTTATTCACTGGCATCTCTGACTGCTGCCAGCACAATTATACTGAAGATTAGTTTTGCCCAAACCCCCTATAATCTTTACAAGCAGAAGAAATAGAACAAGAACAGCAAGTTGCAGTCATTGAAGAACCATTTTGACAGCAGTTAATTCAAGCTAATGAGAAATATGAGTCCAGATATACCTAACTTGGAAGATCTATCCTCTGGTGTTACGGATGGGAATGAAGACCCCAAGCTGTGACTTCCTACCAGCCTCTTACGATCTGAGTTTATCCTGAATAACCCCTAAACAGTCTGTGTAAGACAAATAACAGAATCACAGAATACAGCCAGTTGGAAGAGACCTCAAAGATCATCCAATCCAACCCTGAACCAAGCACTGAAGGGTCAAAACTAAAACATGTCCCTAAGTTCTAGGTCCATGCATTGCTTAAACACCTCCAGGGATGGTAAGAAATAAGATTGGGTTTTGAACTCTAATTCTTCAGTTTCAAGTAGTGGTGCAGTTTTGTAGTTTGGGTGCCTTAAATTCCTCTCCAAGGTACTGCCTGGTACGCTATCACCTATAACATTAAATTATGGTTTGTTACTTTTATCTACTTGCAAGGCCTTTCATTACTATACTCCAACTATCACGAAGACATCATGAAGGTCTTTGCGAACCTAGCCCAGTGAGTGGTGGCAATCTAGGACTTGAGCTCTTATTACTAGCTGTTTGTACTGTCCTACAGATTGTGTGCAGCACCATCACAATTGCATATGCTATATGATGCAACATGCTGAATCTAAATTGACACACACAGGCATGCACAGACAGAGGTACATTGCTATCTCTTCCCGTTATGAAATACTTGTATGAAAGCTGAGGTCTTGTAGTGGGTTTGCAGTGACCTGCCCCCCCACCTTTTAGAACCCCGGCTAAAACTCAGAAAAACACACTAGAAGTTAATAAATGAAGCTTATATTTACAGCAATGCAAATATACAAGCAAATATTTACAAGATATAACAGATATTTACAGAAATATACAGTAAAAAAGAAATACAGACACCACACCCCTCCTGGAGACCAAAATCCCCAAGAGAGGGAAACCAAATCCCCCCACCACCACCTTTCCCTCCTCCCCCCAGCTTTATCTCACCACTTGATGATGCTGCAGATAAGCTGAAGATCGGTCAGAAAGATTAGTGGCAGGAAGGAATGAATGGTTTTAGTAATTTTACTCTGAATTAGTTCAAAGGCAGAGAGACAAAGGAAAGAAGCTGGTGAAGTCTGCTCGACCCAGAGCCGACTGAACTGCGCAAGCACACTGGCTTATCTGGATGTTTTGGGAACATTCTCAAAACAACCTTCTTCTCTCTCAGTCAAAACTGGGTGAAGGGACACAGTGTTTAATTTCTCACTCTCAGGCAGCAGTCTAATTTTTCACACAAATTCTCCAATTAGCTCAAACCAACACAGGCCTTTTTAATTATTAGGGCACTAGTATCAGATTTATTTTATTTTTTTCCCAATAAAAATCTGCAAAAAACACATTCCTATTTCAAATTTCTTCTGCCAGGCCAATATTTTTTCCCAAGAGTTTTCTCTGGTTTTACTTGCTTAACAGCCAAGATCTTTAATTTTTTCCAATTCAAATCACAGGGCACGGAGGTTAATTCTTCAAGGTTCTGTCGGTTAGAATTGATAGTCTGCATGCTCAAAAATGTTTGAGTCTCTCCTATTGCTTTCCCAGTGTGTATCTAGCTTCAAAAACTAATTGCAGATGGGAGACAGTCTCAAAACAGACATATTTGTCCTAGAGATCTGGGAGCTTTTGTCCATTCAGAACTAAATGAACATTGTCTGTAATATATTCAAAGATATAATTTCCTTAGCATACAAAGTCCTGTCTGGCATCACCCCATGATGTAATTTACAATTCTGTAAACATTTCTAGTCAATATTAAAAGTGGAAGAAGTATGTGTGAAAATAAGCATTATATTTATCTTGGCCAATAAATAAAAATCATTACTAAATATTCTCTTTTAAGGAAGATGCAAATCAACAAGTTTTAGCCAAAAATTCTCAAAATAAAAAAGTTCCTCAGAAGATGAGTTTAAGCCACTTATAGGTCTCTAAACTTGAACTGATTTTCAGAGGTGCTGGACACATGTGACTGTCAGAGACAACACTGGCCACTAAAAGTGTGCAAGAACATTCAGCTAAATTTAGATGCCTAAATCTGAGCATCAGGCTTTTTATTGTCATATATCCTAGAAGTCTAATTCCTGTATTTCTCCTATACTATGGTTTTTGTTGATTTATTCTCCACCAGCTCATTTTTAACAATCCTTTTAATTCCTTAGTCTTCCTGCTATCCCTTGCATTATAAATGCCTAGAGCTCATGCAGTTGCCAAAACAACCTCAAATTTATTGCCAATCAAAGCCAGTTTTGGGTTTTTTTTCAGGTATTTACAAACATAATCTAGGATAGAACTGTAGCCAAATCTTTCTGAAATTCTGCTTCAGCCAAGCAATAAGATTTCTTCATTAGCCTTCCTCTCTCACTCTGGATTATAATTTACTTTTTTTTCTTATGATATTTTTTTCCTCATTTCAAAGCCAAGTAAGTTTTTTGTAATGAAGTGTAGAAGACTTCACTCTAACAGTGCATTGCCTTAAGTAAATGAGCTGGTCTAGCCAAAACTGCTACAGGACTACCAGTGTCCTAATTGAACTGTACGTTAGTCAGTGCTATGACATAATCAATATGCTCTCGATCTCTTCCTGAAAACAGAAAGCTTAAGCATCAGCTTATTAAAGCAATAAAAACACTAAGGAAGGTTAAGAGATAGGGGATGTCTTCCCATCCTTCTCAGTCTTCCTCCACGTTCCCCACCTGATGCATCAGCATGCAGCTCTCGCAGAACTTTCGAAATGCAGACACAGTCTTCACAGGAAATGTGAAGGAAGACCTAGACTGACCATTTTTCTCTATAATATTTCCCTCAGACTCAAGCACAGGTTCAATTAACACAAATTTACTGGCTATGTCAGGTTGCAGGCCACAAAGCAAGCTACAGCACAAATTGCTACACAACCTAAGCCCACGTAGCTATGCTTTTAAGATGCTATTGCTTAAGTGTGGCACATCCACAGCATTCCAAGGCCAATCTTGAATATTCCTCGTGTCAAATCAACCCTCACTGCATGACAATTTGGACTCCACAAGGAAGAGTTGTCAGCTGTGTCTGCCTGGTCTCAGCGACACAGCTACGACTTCTATATGGCACACACAGGATGGGCACAGTCATTTCCACTACACTGTAATGAGTATATTTGGCATATCCTTGGAAAAGGATGGGGCAGACATTAGTTCTCTCCCTTTCAGAGTTCAGACTTATTCATATCCAGGGAGCTGTGTGGAGTGCAGTTAAGCAGCCTTGATGCAGGGTAGGAAAAAAAGAATTCCACACAGTTGGACTTACACTGAAAAGACATAGATCAGGTCCTACTGAAAACTCTACTTAAATCTTGCTGGCAGGAAGACCAACAGAATATCGATTACGCTGGATTTTCCAACAGCCAAGATTTAGGTCTACTTTAGAAGAGATGCAATTACTAAAAAAGAGTGAGATCAGAGTTCATGAAAAGCACCAAATTAGCTAGCAAAGGAAACTCCCTGATGCTTAGATTTATCCCCAGGTTATATACTATGAATCTGTACACAGCAGTAAAAGAGCTGTGCCTACCAAACAATTTCTCTAAAATTAAGAAGTCCATGTCCAAACTGAAATGCAAAACACGTATGACTGAAAAGCTTTTATAAAAAAAAAAAANAGAGACCCAGCTTGCTAATCTATGAAACCACACAGAACAATACATTATATATAAGAGCAGGCAAGTTCTGAAAAAGCTGAAGGCTGCCTTATGGTTACTTGAGTTGTGACCACAACTACTACTTTAGTCATATCTAGCCATCTAACTACATTTTTGTTTATAACAATAAGTGTGATTGACTGAATGCTTTCAGGAATTCATTGATATGACTCTCAATTAAAGCAAGAATTTTCTACTTCTAAAAATTGTAACTGTAGCCAACCGGCACCAAATCAAAAGGGTTCAAATTTTGTGGGACCATTTGAGTTTTAAGAAGATTCATTACTGAGACAGAAGACACATTCCTAAGGCCACTAGAAATGGGACTTTGTTAACATCTTCACCTTGCTATTTCTATGCTATGGGGAAATGGAATCAGAAATATCTCCATATGGCTCAATTCTTTTAAAAGAAAATGTGAAGTTGAGGCACTTGGGGCTTTGTTTTCTTTTGTTCTGTTTGTGGATGGGTTTGTTTGGTTGTTATTTTTCCCACGTTTCAAATCAGTTAGGGCTGAAGAATTCCTTTGCCAAATTTCAGTAAGGACAGAGTTTATGTCTAACTTTTAAAACCTCACAAAAAACAAACCTAAAAATACTGATGGATAATAGAAATGCAAATGTTTGCAATAAGAAAATGAAAGTAATTACCCTTGTGCATCAGTAAGCATCAAGTAGAAAGAAAAATATGAAAGCTTCAAACAACCTTTTTCTAGATTTATCAACACATGATAAAGATGTAAATTTCCAGTTTACACACTACAATGTTTCAAAGAAGATGCAGCTTGTCACTATGTTGAATTGCACTAAGAGGATGGGAAAGTTACATGTTTATTGGACACAAACTCAAGAGATAAGAGTACTCTGCTCTGTTCACTGAGTATGATACAGTACAATATATTTACTCCATGAGCTACATTTTGTTAGAAGGCTCAACTTGCCCATTTAATTTCACTGTTCAGCATAATAAAGGTTTTTCCTAATTTCATAAATCATAACAGGCATGAAAGTAACCAACTTTTCCATTTTGAGCTTAGATTAATAAAGTGCTGGTAATTACGACATGATACTCAGTCTCCTGTTCAGTATTCATAGAATCAAGGCAAGCCTGGTGAAAACTCCAGTTTAAACAGAGAAACCTGAGCAGAGATATTGCTGTGATCATATAATATAGTTCAGGAATCCACACCATGCTAACAGGGTGGCCACCCTTGCTTTGCGTATTTGGTCAAGATATGCCTTTGCTAAAATGTTTTGTGAGATGCTTCTGATGCCTGGGATTTGCCTTAATCTGTCCTATTCCCATCTTCCATGATTTCTCTCCCATTGCCTAAAACATGCAATCTGTTATTTCTATGACAAAAGCAGCTTCTCTCTCTAAAGCAGCTGTCAGGTGTGAACACCTTGATGTGGACATAATCTATTTTTAACTGTTATCAAGTGATCTGACACCTTTGGAGGCAAATTCCTACAGACACTACAGAGAAAGACTGGTTCACAGTCAATGCGGACAAACGTGTGGCATACATTAGCAGCAAGAACACCATATTTTCATCACAGCAAGTCAAATACATGTTTTGGGGTTTAAAAAAAAAAAAAAAGAAAAAGAAAATCTATGCTAACCATTAAATAAAACAAGAAGAAATAGCCTATGAGTATGAACTGGAAGATTTAATGTTGCAGCAAATAGCACTTTGGTAGTCAATTAATCATTTGAAATGGAGTAGCTTTAGAAATGAAGCAGGTCATCTTTTAGAGCTTTCTGGAGTTCTCCATTTTGGGTTCCCCTCACTTAGAGCATGACATCAATGAAATATAATCTGTCAGCAAAAAAAAAAAAATCTTCCAGTTCACTGACTTTTTGTTGTTGTTGTTCCTTTCAATTTCCTCCTAGTCAGTTTAACTACACTTGTGAAGCAGAGGTGAGATATGGTTGGAAAAACTACACCAGGCCCACTTTTCAAACTGACTGCAATGTATTACAGCATACCTGTGGCTGTACCTTTGTAGAACTTTGATAAATCTGAGAGAAAATACAGACAAGCAACTCTGGAGCAATATCAGGAACAATATTCCAAAGATCACTTCAAATTATAAGATACACTTGTGACTACATTTGAAAGGAAACATCTAACAGCAAACAGCGAGGAGCTGTATTTGGTGCTGTCCAAACTCTAACGGCACTCGACCTTGCATTTAAAATACATTCTTGCCTGTTTAGGGATTATTCTTGCTCTACTAATCCTCTTTTAGGTACAGCAAAGCCAACAGCTGAATGTGAAGCCAGCAGTTTCCCTTGGAGAGGCCGCAGCTGTCACATCCAAAACAGCATTTCTTCCAAAATCAGTAAACAGCATCACCTTTAACAATCTGTTAGAGATTAGATTCCCAGGGTGCTACCTATCCTGGTTTATGTGTGATCATTGCCCAATTTGTTCTTATTATGTTATTAGTGCTGAAAGATCTTTTCCATTACATGGTGCAAGCTTTCAAGTTCTTGCTGGCTAAAAGCTTCAAAGCGAAAGGCTTTCAGCTCTTAAGGGAGAGGCCTTTGCAAATGTTTATTTTTTTATGGAATAGATCTGTTTTGCACAACAGCTTTACTATTTGGGTTCATGTCATACATGAAATAAAACTTCTAATATGTCCCAGATTTTTCTTCAACAGCCCTAAAAACATCTTAATGTTTAAGAAAAAAGGAAGCTGATAAATGTATTCGAAATCAGAGCTTTAAAAATATTCTAAATCAAATATTCTCCATACCAGTGGCAGGTACAGAAAAAACCCACAATGCACAGGAGTGGCTGGTGCTATTGATTTCTATAAATTAATATTAGTTATCAATTGAAAGGAGGAGGTGGTGATAACTGATAGCTGTTCCCTCCTGTTTGATTGCTATCCAATGGACAATGTGACCAGAGTTCATGCAAAGCACAGCTCAAACCAAACACAGCATTTGTCACAGTGCATGCCTGGATTGCCATGCAGGAAAGTCAACATTTAATAGCTATAGATCACAGGATGTCAGGAGTTGGAAGGGACCTAAGGAGATAGTTGAGTTCAATCCCCCTGCCAGATCAGGACTATACAATCTAGCTTAGGTCACAGAGGAATGCATCTAGATGGGCCTTGAAAGCTTCCAGAGAAGGAGATTCCAAAACCTCCCTGGGGAGCCTGTTCCAGTGCTCTGTGACCCTTACAGTAAAGAAATTCCCCCTTGTGTTGACATGGAACCTCCTGTGCTGGAGGAAACACTGTCTTTTTGTATTTTATTTTATCTCAGCACAGAAGATCTGCAGTAAACACGCTGGGTACTGCCTGCTACCTCTGAGATTCTTCACAGAACTGCAAGAGCCTTCAGCTTCTATACTGAACCTAGCATTTACTGTGGGACATAAAGGAATAAAATAAACAGCTAAAATATGTCCTTATCTCACTCAGGAACTCCTTATTCATACGTTGAGAATAAAGAATAAAGCCTAGACCACAATACCAATGTCCTTTAATTTGTCAGTAATAATAGTTTGTACTTTGAAAGCTCAAAGTCCTGTACAAGGATGAATAATCTTTCCAATTTTAGACATGACAGTGAAAGTGAGGTGATCCCAGTATTTTACTGAGTCTACAGCAGACACAGAACCAGAATCCGTGTCTCTAAGGTCCCTTTTCTCTGCCATATTCACGGCAGACAGCCAATTTGTAGCATTTTTGTAGGAAGATATCCCACACCAATGTTAGTATAAATAATTGCAAAACAAAATTCTTACAAGGCCAAATACTTGTGCAATTTTATGCCTGCATCGAGCTGTAGTTTTGTGAAATGAAACACAGTAAGAGTTTTTCCATTTCTGGGACCTTTGATTTCAGAAAACTGAGACCAATAATATTTAACTTGAGCAAAACATGGAGCACAGATGTGGAAACTTCATTACACGTGCCCTGCACTTCATAGGAGAGATGTAGTTTCTGTTACCCCAGTAAAAACTGACAACAATATCATCTCCTATGTGACAAATGCAAATGTCAGCCAGGCATTTCAGATTACACCAAAGCAATTCTGTATGAGACCATCCAATTATGAACTGCTGTTTCCAAAAGTACAAAGCTGTTCACGTATCCATTAGAGCCCCAGAGTGTCTTCTTGCTCCCTCCTGAAAAATGCAATGAACTGAAAGAAACTATGACAGTTCCAATGGGAGCAATCTTATCTAACTAAAGCTCTCAGGCACATGTGCTCATGTGGTTATACACAGAGAAATTAATATTTTTTTTAAATTATTTGGTCTTATATTGTTGTAAAGAAACATTCTTTTCCTTCACAGGTCAATACAGCACATTTTTGCTCAGCATTTGCACAAAAAAGGAATTTAGTGGCTTATATTTATTCAACAAAGCTATAATTTTGTATTAATAACTAGGAGAAAATATCAGAGAAATTCATCTTACATATTGTTTTGAAGCTGCCAATCATATGTATGACTGACAGTTTGAGGGCGATAGACTTCATCATCTGGACAGTCTTAAAGGTATAACTATAAAGTTTATTATAAGTTACTTTTTTATTATACGTGAAATACATAACATAAATACACTGGCTTTTCTGAGGTCGCTACAAATGTTCTTTTTCCAGGCTTTATGAGACAAGCTATTTGAGAGCTTTTGTGAGAACAAACTAACAACCCATACTAATCAAAAATTGCTGTCAGAGTTACATGATTAAACAAGTAGAATTTTAACAAACCTTGTCTTGAGAGTATATACAATACAGTATGGACATGCAAGTTCTATGGAATCTCCAGTAAGCATTTCAAGCTGAGCTGCAAGTACCCCTACATCAGCAACTGAAGTGACTTAAAAACATTATACATTGTTTGTAAAGATGACGACCTAGTGGACTCGAAAACTCAAAATTCCAAAACTCCGCTTAAAACAAATAAGAAGCCCCACTGGCTTTAAAACAATCAATACATAATCATGCAATATGGTATTTTTAGCTTTAAGGGATTTTAAAAAGTCACAGTCCACCAGTGTTATTCCTGTCTTAACATCAACAGCTGCTGCCAAAACCTACAGAAAAAAAACCATGTCATTCTGGAGCACCATTATTTGGCTCTGGTAACTAGATTGGATGCTCCTCCTCCACTTCAACACAAACTATTAATTGATTAGCATCAGTTATGAAGTCTAATTAAATTTAGACTGTCCTGAGGACAAATCCATAAAGCTTGTTACTGCTAGATGCTATGAGAACAACACTCCTACTAGCATATCAGCCAAATATAGAGCCTCACTTCAGCTGGGATCAGTTGAGGTGAAGCTTTCTTGCTTTCCCTGGCAGTTCCGCCAAGTCTAAATATTATGATTATCTGTTGGGATGGGTATTATCTTCTCTTTGCAGTATACAGTGATACAATGAGTTTAGTGAATCGTAAGAGTAAATGGAAGCACTGCTTCTTCAAGGCTAGCTAGAATGGCCAAGGTATGAATTACAATGACAGCACTACTGTTATCAACTCTATCATATATTTTTCTATAAAAGACATATATATATAAGCAAAGAGATCCACATACTGTTTATTCCTAAAGTGACTAGTAACTGATAGCAGTTCTGGAACTGGGTGGTGGATTTTCCCTGGCTCAATCCCTCTTTTTAGAAACAGGAAGGGCATATAAATATTCAAAGAACAGTGGTATTTAAACATTCTAAAATTTAGAGGGCATTTAAACAATACCCAACAATACCTGAGATAAATTTGGAAAAGGCACTTAAACCACTGTTCAGTATGACAGCAGATACCTAATCTTAATTGCATTAAAAGGTTCTTATAATTTTAAGTCTGAAGGTAGTGGACTGGTCCCTCTGGGTAGAAGGATAGGATCTGTGAAAAATCAAAATTCATCACTGCAGCGATGCTCACCAGAAGGCAGCAGTAAATCAGAGAGTTAGCGATCCACTTAACAGTTTAACCCAAAAGAGGCACAGGCTGTGCTGTACTGCATGTATAGTTTGACCTTCAGGTTCATGTTGTGCTGCACAGGTACCTTGGCTGCAAAATAAACATAGTACCAGAGGAGGCTATAGGCAGCTCCCACACAGTGCCAGTGATTACAGTACCTACATGCCTTGCCTTCACCTAAAAGTGCCACAAGATCTCACGTGAGCATAATTTTTACTGTCTAGCAAAAAAATGAATAGAATTGGTTTAAGAAAATCCTTTAAGATCTAAAAGTCACAAAACTGACAGACAAACTTTCCACAGACAGGATTTGCCTGGTGTACTAGACCCTGGTTGGAACCCCATCTCATGCCACACAATTTGAAGTTCCCAGTATCTGAAAGGATCTAAGACTTTGAATAGTAGTATTTATACATATGTAGCACACTAAGTGATATTTTACCAGGTCCAACTGCCCTTTGAACTGGCATCATAACAAACATGGGGGAAAAATTTAAAGATACTTGAAATTTTTCTTTCTTTCCAGAAAGGCACAGTTAAATACTTCACATTTTACACACGTACAAAACCATTGCTGATACTTAGAGCAGAAATATTCAGTAAGAAGGTTGATTTTAATCATGCCGAAAAGTGGTATTTCATTTTCATACACAGAATGGAAACAAAGAATAAGCAGTAATAAGTGTTGGAAAGGAATCTAACAGCTTTAGGAACACTTAAGTATGAGACGTCATGGGGACTCTTGAACCTGAGAGAGGAAGGAAGTACTGCCATCAGATCCTGTGGGGATGGCTGTGTGGCAGGTGAAAACACACCAGAGGAATTCATAACCAGAAATTAGAGTATGAGGTAGGAAGTATTTACTGGAGGAGAATTGCTGCTGGCACAAATTGCAAATGCTAAGGTTTCAATTTGACTGGAAAAAGCAGAGAGCTACCTCTGTAGATCATGTACAGTCTTCACATTCCAAATAGAGACCCTCATTCCTAAAGAACACCTTCTTCCACTTGAAAAGCATATTAGATTGTATTACTCACATTCAGAAGTAGGTTGAATTCATTTTAGCCCCAAAGTCTGATCAGTCTCTATATTGCCATTTTTTGTAATCCAGAATGAATTAAATAATAATCCAGAGAAAATTATATATTCCACAATGTTCCCATATTTTGATACATTAATCCAGTAACATGGTACTTTTATTTTATCTCCTGGAGAGATAGAAATGGAATACAGAAATAGAATATAGAGATACAGAAACAAAGAAATAAAAGAACACAGAGTAATGCTGTAATAGATCTTTCAGATCTAAACCATAAGTGGTTTTAATGCATGAAACACAACTGGAGACTAAAATGTAATTGATTTCTCTTGGGTATGAATATTGTGCCACTTAACATTTTAAGTTTCAGACACTAAGTAAGTTGAGTACTTTTCCCAGTGCTCGCATAAGATCCACCAATTTCCCTTATCAGGCACATAACAGGCTGAGAAGTTTTAGAATTTCTGTTTCTGCCTCTTCAGAGTAGATGGGGGCAGAGGAGAGGGGAGTAAGTCAATGTTTTGGCACTTGCATAAAGTCTGACAGTCACTAAAGCCTGAGACTTCCAGCATTTGCAGCAGGCAATGGGAACTCTAATGAAGCAGAAGGGGCCTGTTATCTAATGCCAAGTTTTGTCTGAGAAAGCCTTGCCTTCAGAAATCAGTACACCTTCTGTCTGGAATATCCCTGGATACCTTACATGGCATTTTGTCCCATTACTTAAAAGCTGTGTCTCAGCTTCTCAAAGACTCAGGAATTCCCTGGCTGTTGTCCAACACAGTAGTTCCAAGTCACCAATATCCTTCCCTAATAATTTCTAGAACATATCAATACAGACCCTAATTTTTCTCTTCTGATGAAGATGAAATCCAAAAAGTACCTCACTGCTACATAATTGCAGCTATAATAGCTATTAAAATTTGCATTTCTAATCTTAATTAACTACCTTAGTGTAATGGAGGGGCAATTAATTTATGTGAGATGTGCTTTTCAAAATTAATATTATTCCTTTTTATATTCAAAATTCTCCCCACCCCCAACCACTTATTTTAATAATAACTGGTTGATTTGCAGTGGTCATGGAATGCATTACATAAAAGAATAACTAGATCTAGAAAAAACAAGCAATAAATATAAACATTAATTGAACTGGAAGAGAAAGTACTTGTGGTCAGTTGTGCCAGTTGTGGTTAATTATACTGCTTGCCCACTAGATGGACTCAGGAAGCTCATTTCAGATTATGGCAGAAGGCTAAGTGAATTACAAGAGGCTCTAAGTATTTACTCTCAAAATATTACTTCTCCTGACTCATGGGCCTAGCAACAGATTAAGACAGTACCCAAACGCTTGCAGAGAATTCTGTTAATTGTTTTGTTGGCCAATGTAGCTTCTGATTCTTCCCAGGCTGGAAAAAGGGGCAGATGGTCTCTGACCTGGCCCTGGCTCCTCTGAACAATCTGTGTATCCCATCAAGGGCTGCTTGTCTTGGCAGGTGTAGGCAGGATGTCTTGCAATGTGCAGTCTCAGCATGGATGTCATACTGGCTATGCAGGCCAATCATGTGAAGGCATTTATGCCTGTTGCTGCTAAGCTCCAAGCAGGCAGTTCTCAGGCTATTCAGCGGAGCAGAGTTACAGCTTAGCAAAGTATATTGCTATAAAGCAACAAGGCAGTATCACTGCCAATGGCAGCAGGCAGCAGCAGGCAGATACAATGGTACAGTACAAATACAATGGCAAAGCACGTTGTGTTACCTACTCATCTCATGTATATCAAAGCCTGATGGACACAGAATAGCCAATCAAAATGGCAGTCAGCCAATCTTGACCATATTAGGTGAAGTCATAGGCTTGCTTTATCCAAATTAGGGAAAGACATAGGCCTTGTATGAGTGCAGACACAAGCCAAGTACATTAACTTTGTTTACTACAGGATGCAAACAAGAGGAAAACAAGTTTGGGCAAGCCATGGTCTCTCAGACTCAGTGGATCTAGGTTCTTTTGTCCTCTTTCCCATGGTTGCTTCTCCCCCAAAACAGCAGGAGGGAGCAGAAAAACGTCTGCACAAGCTAGCACATGTATAAGCCTATTTTTGCCTATCAGGCCTACCGTGACACCTAGCAGTATCAAAATCCTTATAATTTATATGTTATACTATGATCATATTATTGAGTCTCATGAGCAGGTTCTCATTGAAATAACTCTGTTCGTGTCAGTGGAATAGCTTGTGTGAATGATTTACCAGGCTATGATCTGACTAAATATCCCAGAAAGCTTTAGGAAAACTTTAGGAAAACTTACATTTGTTAATACAATATATGAAGATGTAATGAATAAAAATATATGAGGAGAAGAAATACAATATACCCTATCAAATACCTCCTCCTTAATATGTACATTCAGATAATGTTCTAATTTAGAACCTTATAAAAAGCTCTACACAACCAGTTAGCATTTAAATTAGTGCCAAAATACAATGCTTACAGCAGTGATAATGGCCTGTATTAAAACACTATAGATGTCTGAGATACCTTTGTCAGAGACTGGAATATGGTAATGAAAAGGACTAAGCAATTTGCAGTGTGTTCTGAAAGGTTAAGCATGCAGAGTGAAGTTTTCCATATCTGAAATTCTACAGCTTTTGAGAGGTTTTCCTTCTAATGTTAACTAAAAGATGGTCTTGCCACTTCTGTGAACATGTTCAGGAAAATTTACAGCATTTTGATTTGCTTGTAAGCAAACTCTTTCAGAGGATGTTGAGCAGTAACATAATTTAGAACACAAAATGAAATTCATCAAGGCAGTAGTCTGAGCCTGTTCCCATGGAAAGCTGTAGAAGTGATCCAATTTTTACTTTAAAACCCCTCAATTTATATACACTCAGATTTCACTTCAGTGTGGCATTTTCTAACTCCTCAGTGTCTGACTTTCTATCTTTATCAGGGCTGTTGGTCACTGATTTTTAATACTTAGGCATATACTTAACATTCAGTGACAATTTTATGAGGACTGTTTTGACAACAGTTCTCTAGCTATATGTCATGTGTTGACAAATAATTTGATTGTATATGCTGGTAATTTCAAGGTAGCCTCAACTCTAAGTCCCCATCATACATGTAACTGGACAGACATTTGCATTATCCATCTCCAGTATATCACAACCTGTGAAATAGTTATCTTCAAATCATAAAGTTCCAGCTCACAGAAAAATTATTACAATTAGTCTCTATGTGTTTGACTTTGTAAAATTAAACTTTATTCCATTTTCATTAGTCAAGTCTACGAGGTCATATAAAATCTGTGGCTGACAAAATGAGAAAATATTTAAAGTATTGGGAGGAATACTGGATCATAATTCAGAAAGAATTGTCCCCTTAAATCCACTTACTATTTCCTAAATTATGACCTAGAGTTCCTCCAAAACTGGTAACAGTTTCTGACTTTGTGTCAGCCATGGACTTCATAACTGCACCCATGTTGTTCTTGTAACAAGGTCACTAATTGAAATATTAGACAGGATTGCTCTCCAGACCAAACCTTGAGAAATAGCACTAGTAACTTCTCTTCAGTCTGGTTATTTTCCCTTCAGTATAATTCACTGAGTCTTCTACTTTACTCTTTATCCATCTCAGAGATTTTTAATTAATCCCCATCTTCTCATTCCCTAATAATAATTTCCCTTGGGGAACTATATCAAATACTTTGCTTTAATTTAGACAGATTAGGTTCATCGCACTACCCTTGTTTAAGAAGTCAGCTATCAAGATATTAAATTAGTCTGATAAAACCTACACTTGATTAAGTTATATTGCATGTTATTCCATTTCCATTTACCTCTGAAACCTTGATTTTCCTTCAAAATGTAGAACCTTTGCATAATACTGAGGTCGAAACTCATGAGTTTATGCATCACTCAGATGATTTTTACTCTCATGACCGTATCAAGTTTGTTACACTCCATATTACAGAAACAGTCATTTTGGTTCAGAGACCTTTAAGATCATTAAGTTCAACCATTAACAAAGCACTGACAGGTCATCACTAAACCATGTTCTGCAGCACCACATCTGCACATCTTTTAAATCCCTCCAGGGCTGGTGACTACAACAGAGCTTGAAAACCTTTTTAGAGAAGAAATTTTTACTAATGTTAAACCTAAACCTACCCCTGGTACAACTTGAGGCAGTTCTCTCATGTTATTTGGGAGAAGAGACTGATCCCCACCTGGCTTCAACCTCCTTTCATATAGCTGTTGAGAGCAAGGTGGTCTCCACCAAGCTGCCTTTTCTCCAGGCCAAACAATCCCAGTTGCCCCTTTCCTCATCAGGCTTGTGCTCTAGACCCTTCACTAGCCCCATTGTCTAAAAATACCAGTTTTCCTGCTGTACAAAGGCTTGCAGCTGCAAAGAACAGTGTAATATGAGGATACACAGTGGGCCATCGCAGAATATGCTGTAACAAGGAGATAGTGATTTCATGCAGAATTTAGGCAGATATTTAACCATGGTCCTCAATTGTTAGGATCTATACACAGAGGTGATTGCTATCTAACCCAAGCACGTATTGTGACACAAGTATGTGCTGCCTTTACAGTACCACCTGTGTGTACCCCTTGTAAGAAATTGTTCCTACAGAGATATTTAAGAGCATAACGCGCTTTCTAAACCTTGGTGTACCGCAAAGTTCAATGCTGTAGAGGTAAAAGATTGATAGATTTTTTTCATTTGATAGAATTGTCTAAAGATGGGAAGAGCAGTGCGGCTGGTGAACCTCACCACGGATGTGATCCACGCAGAATGCCATGATCAACATGGAAGGTCTCATACAATGCTGCACTCCTCAGGATTTCCACTATTCAAAGGGGAGTACAATTACAATCATCTTTTCTACTATTTTTATTATTTACTTAGTGAAGCAGCTAACCATCAATGAATGACCATGTCTTTCGTACTGAGATGCCAGAAGAATTGGGACCATCTTCAGCACTAAACAGTATTTTGCAAACAGTTGTGCTACAGCAGCATGAATCTGGGGTGACTGGAGAGTGAATAGACTTACACATGCATACAACAGTCGTCCTACACTTTCCCTACACCCTCACAAAGATTCGCTTGAAGGTTTTCTGGAAACTAGAAAGACTATGGAAATATTTATAAGATCAACTCAGCTGTGTCCAGTTCTGGATTCCCCAGTTCAAGAGAGGCTACAAAGATGAGGAACCAAAGAATGTCCATGAGGAAGAAAGGTTGAGAGCCTTGAAGCTGCTTAGCCTGGAGAAGACTGAGAAAACATCTTGTCAATGCTTATCAATATCTAAAGGGTGGAGGTCTATAGGATAAGGCCAGACTTTTCAGTGGTGCCCAGAGACAGGACATGGGACAACAGGCACAAACTGGAACACAAGAAGTTCTACCTAAAAAGGAAAAACTCAATTACTTTGAGGATGCCACACCACTGGAACAGGCTGCCCAGAGAGGTTGTGAAGCCTCCTTTTCTGGAAAGATTCCAAACCTGCCAGGACATGTTCCTGTACAACCTGTTCTGGGTGACCCTGCTTTGGATCTCCAGAAGTCGCTTTCAACCACCATCATGATGGGATGCTGTGAAATAGGCTTTGTCGTGATTTATCATACAATCATACATGCTGTGGCTAAGTTATATTATCCAAATTATTTTCTAACAATAGGGTCACACTAACTCTGAGTTTTTGAAGAGTTGATTTTTTTATTCTAGTTTGCTTTTTTTTCCCCCTCTCTTCCAGCACATTTAACTGACACTACACATAGCTAGATATAGTGGTTTTCTCAACTATGAAAACACTCGTTTGCTGTAGGAAGTACTCTGTTAAAGTGACTTGAAAGGAACAACCACCACCTCTTCCTCTGCTAAACTAAAAATGCAATCTCTTTCTGTAGGCACTATAATATCTAGAGCTACGCAGAAAAGTCTAACCATTGTGAAACATAACAAGTAGTTTCTATCTGGGAAACATTCTATAAACTCAGGCCAAAGCTTCTTTATGAACTACAGATTTTTAAGAACAAGTCACCAAGAATAAAAAAGATTTTGTCACAGCCTGAGTGAGCTCAGTTGCTCAACATGTTATTGGTATTGATTTGGCATTGAAAGAACACTGGCCTAACTCTTTCTTTCAAGAGAGCCTGACTCAGTAAGAAACATGGTAGCACCATTTAAGGCAGAATTGGAACAGTATAATAATGGCAGAGTTAGAGTTATTTCAATTCCTGTCATTGTCAGCTTGAAGCATTAAGCATAGGGATAAGTAAGGAGGAAAATATACTTTTGGGAGACAGAATGACTAGAGTTATTTCCTGACTTCAACCTACTCATTTTTAGCTGGTCTTTGATACACTTACAGTAAATTTGAACTAGTGGCCAATTCAAAGCCAATGTATATTGAAAATAGTAGTGGCCCAGCCCAAAATCATTGGAGAAAAGGCAAGAAGTGGATCCAAGAGAATTAATTAATCCTAATGATCATAAGCTTAATTCAACTATACTCCCAGATGTAGTAAGGGTAATAGGAAACATCAGAGATATCTATTAACCACAGCCCTTCTTACACCCCAGAATGGCATTGGCCTTCTTAGCCACAAGAGCACAATGCTGGCTCATGGTCAACCTTCCATCCACCAGGATTCCCACATCCTTTTATTCTTTACCACTCTCCAACAGGTCAGTCCTCAACCTATACTGATACCTTGGGTTGTTCTTTCTTAGGTGCAAGACTCTACACTCACCCTTCTTGCATTTCATTAAATTTCTCCCTGCCCAACTCTCCAGCCTAAGCCTCACTGAATAGCAGCACAATCTTCCAGTGTGTCAGTCATTCCATCTAGTTTTGTGTCATCAGCAAACTTGCTGACAGCGCACAGGGACATATTTCCCTGATTCTTGAGTCTCAAAGCAGTGCAACTGGGTCCACGAAAGCCAAAGAAACTTCAAATGAGCAACCAGTGTACATGAACTACAGAAGTTAGCATAGGATCTGTTTACTATAGTATAGTCACAACTGGCTGAAGCCTTTGCCACAGGCATGTAAAAGGGAGGGGCTATTAAATACAATTTCTGTCTCATCTAAAAACATGTTCTTGTTTTAAAGTTTTCATTCAAGTCATTCAGGCACAAATATCTCCTTTTTCTCCTTGATGCATCCTCCAGCACCACATCACTCTCAGTACTGCCCAGGTCTTCCTAGTTATCCAAATGTAATTGTTGCCAAAAGACTCCAAAAGTGCCACAATTTGTGTTCATGGTATAGTACAACTCAAGTCACAGATGGGCAGAAAGAACAATCATTGAGAGATAGCCAAGAGGATGTAATAAATTTGCTTTGAGTATCTGAGCTTTAGAGTAATTTTGATCTACAAAATACGGTGATAATCCCCCAACTCAGTAATCTAGCATCATTTTACATACTTGGCCAGAAACATGACAGGCCACTAGGAAGCTACAAAGATACTCCTTTTATTGTGCCAAATCTATGCTTGTCCCTACATTTCTACCCGGATCTACCTCAAAAAAGAGAGAAGTGAGGAGTATATATTGACACAGAAGTACCTCACTGTTGCCACAGATAGATGAGTAGCAAAGAAACACTTGCAGACAGACAGACCTAAGGTGGGCTCTGTTCTCCCTCTATCCTATGCCAGTCTGCACAACAGGTCAAAGGTCTGATGAGGTATAGTACAAAGTTGCAGGTCTGATTAAGCTTACTTCTGCTGATGCTGCAAAATACTGATGTTCTGAGGATTACATTTGAATTCTTAACTGTTGGGTTTACTTTGACTACAGATACTGATTCTTTTCCTTGCCTAACATTTTCTTGGCATGGACTTTTTACCAGTTACACCCTCACACAGCCATAGGGCTCATAGGCTAGTTGCTCAAGAGACAACAGACACTCCAATTCCCGAGGCTTATTCATACTTCTTGTGGCCATTTGAGCTAGATTTCTAGCTCAAACATAGAACAAAAAAAACCAGAAGTGGAACCTCTGAGTGGAGAGGTGAACATTCTAGAGATAGGCCATATAATAGCAACCGTGGGTAAGTTAATATAATTTCATTGGAGCATCAAGAGCCTTATGTCTGGAAGCACAGCTTGTACCTTTCCTTTGCTCCTTCTGCTGCACCCACTACTATCTTCCGCTGCCACTGTTTTGGCTGCTGCTGCTTTTGCTGCTTCACCGCTGCTTGACTCCTTCTGCATCCTCAAGTTTGGTTGGGGTTGGGTTTTTTGGGGGGGGGTTGTTGTTGTTTTTGTTTGTTTTTTTGGGTTTGGGTTTTTTTCTTGGGGGGTGGGGGAGGTGGGATTTACCTGTAGTAGTTTATTCTACTTATACAGTTATATTTACTTTAAACTGTAAGAAATATAATTTCTTTTTTTCTGACTTTCAAAAAAAATCTGTGTTGTAGTGAGTTTACTCTACCAGGGGAGGGATCCGCTCTAACCCAGTACACTTGTGCAGACTCAACAGGCATTCTCTACATTCACATTTGAGAGAAAAGAGTGGAAATGGACTTCTGTGTTTGAAAATCTACAGCTGTTTCTTTCTTCAGTTTCTTCAATATTTTTGAGAATTCTTTGGGTTTAGACCTAAAGGTCAAACATGTCCTGGATCTATAATCTAGGTAATTGCGGCTCCATTGCATGATCTCAGACATCTAAATAGAATAAATACAGGTGCTATAGGTGAGCATCACCTCTTGCTTTCAAGTCTTATCTTCCAGAAATAATTTCCATTACTGCTTTGTATAAAGACTCCTACAAAAAACTCACATCCAAAAAAACCACCTCAACAAATCCAACAACCACAGACAAAATGCCACCAAAAAAAACTATAACACGAACACCACACCCCAAACCAGTGCTCCTCTATTTTCCTCATCTCTCTTCTCCAACCATCTTTTTTTCTACTTTATTTAAATTCAGAGTGAAAAAACCCAAACCCCAACAGCTTCATTTCCTTTGAGACTCCCTCCACGGAAGGCAGATTCACATTGTGAGCCAACTGCCAGCACAGCTGTCCATTCCCATCCCCGTATCTTCCCATGCACGTATTGCCATCTGCAGCTTCCCATTTCCTTCCTTGCACCGGCCTCACAAATGGGCAGTCAGGGTTCAGTGAATCACATTATTTCAATGATCTGATAGAAATCACTTTGCTCTTACACACACATAAACATTATTTTTCCTTAGGAGCAACCACATGATTACACAATCACTATATCTGAAGGGGAACAGAGCTGCATCTTTTCAGCAGCTGCCCTAAGCATAATGTGAAGCTGTACATGGTGACCTTCACAACTTCTCACTTTCAATTCCCTGTATTAACATCCACTGTTTTTTGTCTCCAAATAAATTATTTTCCTTCATTGTCTAGGAGGAAGCTTTTTTTTAAAAAAAAAAAAATAGATATGGTTTGCAATTACTTCATTGTTTCCTGCATGCAAAAATTTACCTGGATGCCAACAGATTTAACAACCCAGTCTTACTCATTTGCGCGAGAGACTTCTGTTTCCTTAGCACACCATACAAGGCAACACAAAGCACAGATAGACAACACAAAGAGCTATAAGGCAAAAAAAAGTTCTTCTAAAATAAACATTCACATAAAGTGAAAACAGATTATTTCCTCAAGGCATCAATGCTAAACATGCTGCTTCATTTGAATTCAGCAGCACTTTTATTTCCACCATCACTTCCACCCTTTTTTCACATGCCTAAATAACAAGACTTAATCTAGAACAATAATCTATTCAGGCTGCTGTTGTAACAAAAAGCTGCCCCTATGGCTGTCTCTGAACCCAGCAGAAGCCATGTATCTCACAGGCTTAATGACAAGGAACTCTAAAGCCAGGCTTTTGGAAACTTAATTTGTCATGCAGGTTCTGGTCACATTTTATTTCTCTGGTAGTTATAAGCCTACTGGCAATTTGAGAGTAGACATCACCAACATAAAACCTATCAAGCTCCTATTCAATATAACTCCCCCAACTTCTACTAAATTAAATAAACAGAAATATTAAAGGAGTTTTTCTGTGTTTTATCAGTGTATCTAGCATTTTCCATATTGGTTCAGAGAAGCTGTTCCAGTATTGACATGACAAACATGTATAGTCAAATCTGAAATCTGAGAGCATTTCCAAATTAAAACTTAATTGGTTGCACTTCAGATAGGGTGGATGGGCAGGGTGAGAAGCTAGTATTCCTATCAAGCAACATGCTCATACCCATTAGTTGCAAGAAGGACTGCTCCAGAAGCGTCTGAAACAAGAAAACCTTTCCAGTAAAATAATGAGGAGTTTTGAACAGCTATCTCCTCTCTAATGAGTACAATTCGACCTTTATGAACAGACCAGTCACAGATCCTTTAGTCCTTGCCTGATGTATTTCCAGCTAGAAAATTACACCATATGTGCATCCTCTAAAGTGATTACTTGATCAAAACAATGAAACATGATTGTGCAAGGGAAGGGTCTACAGATCCACAGAGAGTTCACCTTTTTCTTATAAAGCCTCTGCAGCATTTAAACAGGCTGCCTTTTTATTAACTGCTGTCTCAGGTCACTATGGCAAGTCAACAGCTGAAACAAGAAAATTATCCCTTCTGATGAGCTCACTAACAAACTCACATTGAACATCAAAAATAAACATTTTGCTACCCATTTTTTTTGCCATAAATGTACTGAAAAGAGAAAGAAAATAAAAATTGTAACTCTGCAGTCCTCTACATGATGTTGAGATAAACTTTAGCTCTTCTTGCTGGGCTCCCTCTTCTGGTGTACACGAGGTAATTTTGTCACTTCAATAATGAGGTCTTCAGCTGGCCTGAACTTCAAGCTCCATTTCTGATATTCTTGCATTCACTGCCTCTTATGCAAAACATTCCTTCATTCTGAAACTCCATTATATTAAAAACTAGATAAATTTAAGCAACTAGCCATGATGCAATTCTGTGCTTTCCTAATTAACGCAAAAAGGCAGCGCTCACAGACTTTTTTCTAGACATTTTTATGTACACATCCAGCTCAGGAATTCTCAGCATAAGAAAGACATGGACCTGTTGGAGCAGGTACAGAAAAGGCCACAAAAATGATCCAAAGGATGGAACCCCTCTGTTGTGGAGACAGGCTGAGAGGGTTGAGGTTGCCTAGCCCGAAGAAGGCTTCAAGGAGGCATTACTGTGATATTTCGGTACTTAAATGGGCATACAAGTAAGATGAGGACAAACTTTTTAGCAGGGTCTGTTGTGATAGGACAAGATGTGAAGCTTTTAAACTAAAAGAGGAGACAGACTAGAGAGAAGTCCTTATTTTACAATAAGGATGGTGAAACAATGGCCCATGTTGACCAGAGAGGTGGTAGATGCCCAATTCCTAGAAACATTCAAGGTCTGGTTGGATGGGGCCTTGTGCAAGCTCCTCTAGTTGGAGATATTTCTGCTGACTGCAAAATGGTTGGACTATATTACCTTTAAAGGTCCCTTTCAATCATCACCATTCTATGATTTTATGTTCAGCACACCTAATTTATGGTTTGTTTTGGTATTTCTTTTTTAAAAGATTTATTCAAATGGGAAAATAAGTGGAGAAAAGGCCAGCATGGTAAAAAGGAAAAATCTTAGATACACTGAGCAGAATTCCAAGTCAGGGCAGCATGAAAATTTAAATGATGGACAATGGAAGTCCCCTTAAGATCCTTACTGCCACCAAGATTTGAGGGTGGACACATCCTGCTGTATTCCCCACTCAGGGAACTGAAATTACAACAGTAATCAAAGCAGTGATTTAAAACCTCCTCTACTCACCCTAACTAAATGCATCTTTGTGAATTTCAAGGGTCTTTCCTCCCACCTTTTTCTATTATCTTCTTCCATTTTCATACTGAAGAAAAAAAAAAAAACACAAAAAACCAAAAACACCTCACACACTCAAAAATCTAGAGCACAGACAGATAAACTTTTTACCCAGCAAAGACAGGTATTGTGAAATCATCGTTTTCCAGCCTACAGAACCCCTTATTTATGGGTTATCACTCTTTAGCTCCAACCGCTGAATTAGATTGTGTGATTTGGAGAATGGCATTCATCATTTCCATCTGGTCGTCAACTTTTTTCTGTTAGAGGAAACAGCAGTTACAGAAGTCCTTGACAATTATCAAGATGAACATGAGATGCTTTAGTGATATAACAATAAAGGTGCCTATTTCTGGGTTTGTTATATAGCTTCAGAGACTATTTCATAGCTAGGGAACCTTCATTTTTATTTTGAACTTCAGAATGTTTTCTGCACCTCAGAGTTCTGGCCCAGTTCTCAAAGAAAGGACACGTCCATTGTGTTCTGTAGGTGTTTGAGTTCCAGTAGCACTAGCAACAGAGAACTGAGGAATGAAAATTTCATAGCAAATAACAAAGCAGTCTCCCAGATCTGTGGACCCCTACAGATTGCTTGAGCATCTTTGGGCTGCACAATTTAAGCTCTCAAGTACTCCACCATCCTACTCAGACCTAGGTTTATTACATCGATAGTTGGTAGAGGTCAGCATTTGAGGCTCTGGTAATACATTACTTATCATTATGCAAAAGCATTAAATAATGAATAAGATTATATTAAAAACTGTTTTAATGTTACAACTAAAGAAAACCAAGCCAGTGAAAGATCAGCATGCATGATGATTTCAAGGACAGAAAGCCTTGTAACATTTCATTATGTGAGTAAAGTAAGGGAGACAAAGGTAACTCCCAACACAACCTAGAAGCAGAACTAATTCTGAGACACTAATCTGTTCTTCCATTCTACCTGCCAGACCTAGTACAGCTCATATTTCTGTTTTTAGCATACTCTTGCTCTGGTGTTGAGCTAACCAAGCTAACCAGAAGCCCTAAGGAAATAACCTATTCCTGGGGATCTGTTTTATCCAAAGCATTTTGACACAGCATACTGCGAGGCAGCAAACAAATGCCTGATCTCAGATGAGGTGGAACTGTTCCCTACCACCAGCTGTTCAGTGAGAAAAACACTTCCTGGGTTAGCACAGGTGCCATACACAAAATGCAAGTTTCAACCAGTGCTTCAATACAAGAAGAGGGGAAGTCACAGCAGTTGTGCTGGCCTACTGACCTGTGTCCCTGACCTCTGGACAGGAGACTGAGATGGGATGAAAGGACAAGAACAGGGCCACAAAGCACATGTTAGCAGCAGAGTGGGCTGCAGCAGGTGTGAAGGCTGCAAACAGCATCTGGGCTCTTATGTAGAAGACTGTTTCATTTCTGAACACATAATCTGACTGACACTCAGTTAACCTTTTAAAATGTAAGTGCTGTAGGTTTGGATTTAGCAGTATCTGGAAAAGAGGTGCACATTAAACTATACAGCTTATTGTTATTATTTATTATTATCCTAAAAAATGGAGAAGCTTTATAGATACATTGACTCTACACAGTCAATACTAATGAAAGCCAGACAACACCTAAAGAAGCAACAGGTTCTGATATCAGTTGCTCCTGCTGGCTTCACATAAGCTGGAATGCTTGTGTTTTGTTTCTTTTGAGAATAGCTGGAACATATCTTGTATTTTGCAATATGAACTGTTCACTTTCGCAGGACATCTCATTATGCATTTGTGAGACTGTCTTATTTGCTGCTTGTCTCTTCTGCATCTCAAGGAGTTTAGTCTTAAATCAGAGCTCTCAAGGAGACAAGGGTAGGCATACTGATGTATGAGGGAAGCTGAGCAAAACATTTTCAAAATATGACAAGCATCTTAAAGGTCCAAAAACCCAAGATGAACCTTAAACTCGTATGTGCAGAAGACAACACATTTGACAGATGTGAAATCCTTCCTTATATTCAATAAGCACTATGAGCATATTGGTTCCCATGGATCAGTACAGACCACAGAACATCACTTTCCACTTCGGAGAAGGGACTGGTTCTAATAACAGCTCCAAAACTCAAAACGGAAAAATTAACTCACGTAATTTTCTTAGAATTAAAATAGCTAATACTAAAATATATCTTTGTAGGAACCTAATATCTTTAAATATTCCTAGTGTTTTATTTTCACATCTCTCATTAAAGAGCACAGCAGAACCTTCTCTATATTGGGTCAATTCTCAGTTAGGATATCTGAATATTTTTAGCAACAAAACTTGAACAACATACTACATTGAAGAAACTTCAACTGAAAAATCCTGCAGTAGACTTTAAGCATAATTAGATTTCATGTCTTTATCTCTCATAGTAGCAGTGCTACAAAGGTCCTTAGCTGTGTCTATCACAGCTGTTACAGCAGGTTGCTGAGGCATGCCCTTTGAAACACCTTGGAAAAGCTTTAAGACTAAAGCACAAGATCTTCAGTTGAATCTAAGATCAGACAAAATGCCAGCATAGCACTGAGAACTCTGCTGTGTGCATTTTCCTTAATTCAGCAACTGATCCCAGCTTGTTGAACTAGTTGTTTTCATGCAGTTTGTAACAGCCAAAGAGTCATCAAGATGCAACAGTACAACACAAGTGGTAAAAGGAGGACATTTCCAATTAAAAAAAAAAACAACAAAACAAACAAAAAAAAAAAAACCAACCAACAACGGATGCACAGGAAAAGTGGAAACAATTTCACTGAGTTATGTACCTTGTGAAGCTGTTTCGGACACCTGTAATTCAAAAATCTGTAAGAATCTGGATGACTAAAGCAGAAAAATTAGCATATATTCCAGATTCAGAGAGGAATATTATATTAACCAGTTCAGAAGGGAAAAGCTTATGGCAGGACTGGCCACTTGTGACAACTCTTTTGTATGGGAACAGGAGTTTTCAGCTGTGTATGAAACTAGTAGCAGAATGGCCATGGATGTAAGTTACTAGAACCAGAACATATTGTTTGCCTGTTGAAATTTATGACATCAGAAGTGAAAACTGGTAGCAACAACAGATGTGGGAAAAAATGCTAAAAAACAACACAACAAATAAAAAGCACAGTTTTGCTTTAAGTTGAATGGCACCTTAGGAACTTTACCTATTTTGAGGGCAGATTAAATTTGCCCTCTCACTTTCCCACTCTTTTCACACTGTTACAATTGTAGACAGAGTAAGAACAGCATGAATGTGAAATGAAAATGGGATCATGGTTTGTAATGTTCTCTTGGGCAACAGTATTTTTCCCAACTTTTACAATCTCATACGTTCAGGGATCAGGGAACAGCATTCAGGACTTCATTTGGACTACCAAAGTACATCCATAATGGGCCAAAGGCCTAAACACAGCAACTCAGAATGGGAAGGTGAGCTGTGTACTCTTCTGTTTTGTGTTGAATTGAAGGCTAAACACAGCATAGAGTAATCTCAACATCAATGCATTTTTTTCAGGCCTGCCTTTCTCCTTAATTCAGTCTTCCCTCTAAAACAGCTTATTACTGTTCTGTTCCCCAATGCATGAAATCTGGCTTCTCCTCACTTCATATTTTCTTTAGTTATGGACTTCTTTGGTAATAATTCTATGGATTTCTTATTAGTGATGCCAATGTTTCATTGAAAATACTGCTAAAAATTCTGTTCTAAATGTATCAAATACAAACTATACCATACTTTCCATGCTAATTCAGTAAGTGTATCTGAGGAGAAAATGATCACTCACTGGACCTTCTGTATCAGTTGCACTACTGGCACAATTTCAGTGCTTAATTTTAACATAGACATATTGCAGACTCTACAAAGAGGCATGCATAGATTTTAGTTTTGGGAATTTTTTGTGGGTTTCATTTCATTCTCTTTTGCACATACATGGACCAAATGACATTTCTAAGATAATTCAGTCTAGTAGGCAGTATATAAAGATGCAGAAGGCTACATGTATAGAGAGTAGCTATGATATTGGTTCCCTTTTCATGGGTTATGTCTTATGTCTTTTTTGGAATTAATTTTAGGTATTGCACACTGCACAGATTAATATAGTCTAAGATTTCACTGCCTGTTATTACTGCTAAAAGGAATAACAGGACTCTGTTATTCTCCATTATATTTTAACCCTTCCCTTTTGCAAGGCAGAGGCAGCCACATTTTTAAATAGTTGCGTTACATTTCCTTACAGAATCACTGAATCACAGAAAATAGCCACTTGAAAGAGACCTCCAAGATCATCCAGTCCAACCCTTGACCCAGCACTGAATAGTCTTGTTTCTTTTAAGCCCATACTAACAAACCTCTTTTACAGGTGGAAAAAAAAAAAATATTCTTCACAACTACTATAAGAAATGTTGTTAAAATATATTTATATAATTTACTAAATGCTTCCAAGGATGGTATGAAAAGAGGAGTTTCTTACTGACACTGGTATGATCAACATCACCTTCACTCCTTAGCTATAAGAGCCTGCAGGGCAAGGACAGTCCATTGCCCAGAGAGCTGCCCAGAGACTCAAATTCGTATTTCTATCATTCTGCAAATTTCTTATTTTACCTTGGCCAAATTACACAATCCTGGGCCTTCTAAGTTATTTTATAATGAAGATTAGTTTGTGGCTATCTACCTGAACAGTTTCAAGAACCTATCCATTTTTCCCTTCCCTAAAATGCAGATGGTGTATCCGTCCCAACATGGATGTTAAGCTAATGCATGTTTTAAAGATAATCAGTTCCTCTGTAACAAGGGCCATGACTGACAAGCAAAAAATTTACTTAGGGCTTTTGAAGTATCTCCTTTGAAGAATTCTCATTCTTAAGGGCAAATTCATTTCTTGACTAAATCAGTACTACTATCATTAAACTCACAGAATTGCAAGTCTTAGCAAAAAAAAAAACCAAAACCCCACTTTTCCTACTAGTGCTTTGATTCAATCATTCATGTTTTCAAAAAGCCAAATTAGTAGGAAACATGAATTTAGTTCCATAAAGCAATTTCAGAGATAACAAGCACCTGCATCCTTATGACAGAGCACTTTGCAAGAAGACCTCTTTATTGCCTGGCCCACAATTTGGGTTAAGAAGCTTTAGTTCAGATGTAAAAACATATACATCAGGTATTACATTCTCTAGATACAGATGTCTTTT
This sequence comes from Psilopogon haemacephalus, assembly GCA_013396835.1. Classification (NCBI taxonomy): domain Eukaryota; kingdom Metazoa; phylum Chordata; class Aves; order Piciformes; family Megalaimidae; genus Psilopogon; species Psilopogon haemacephalus. The sequence goes on from VWZI01011947.1 coordinate 34,187, forward strand.
TCCCCCCCCCCCCCTCCCCGGGTATTTTGCTGGAGTTTAAAACTTCCCTAAAGGTAAGTCCATTATCTCCACAAGAACATCAGGCTTCTTTTTCTTATTCAATCCTGTTCACTGAGCTGTGCCATTTCTTGCAAATTGCAAAGAAGCAGAGTCATTCTAAATATGGCGCTACTGAAGTCACTCACTGCATTTCAATGTCAACATACATTAAAGCTTTGGGATTTCTTTCCCCCCAGCTCTTTACTATTGTTTCACTCTTTGCTTTCCTTTCTGAAAGAGGGCAGCCCATTCTGTACCTGTTTGACTGTGTGCATTGTATACATAAACAAAAATTAGAGGTTGAAGACAAATGTTTTAACCTTTTTGCACATGCAAGAGATAATTTCCTTTGACAGGACACTACTCCTCTCATAAATGATTGCAACGTTGGTTTTAAGTAGTTGTTTATCCAATTCCATGCTTTACCTTCAAAGTTTACAAGTTTCACTTTACAAAGAAATCTGACATTGATTCCACTGCGGTTTACAGTACTAAATTCCTAAAGACCAATGCTCTTGCAGCTGGCACAGAAGTCCTTCACTTATGCAACTCTAAAGGCTCTGTGCTGGTATCATACTTTGCTAACAGCAAATATCAAGGGAAGAAACTGAACCATAGAATTATTTTGGCTGGAAGATCAAGTGTAATTAACCACCTAGCACTGCCAAATAATTACTAAACCAAGTCTCTCAACACTACCTGCCTTTTTAATCTCTCCAGGGACTCTACCACTTTTCTGGGCAGCATGTTCCAGGATCTGACAACCCTTTCAGTGAAGAAATGTCCTCATGTCCAACTAAATCTCTCCTGGTATGACTTCCTCTTCTCCTATCACTTGTTACTTAGGAGAAGTTGTTACAAAGGAATTGAATTTTGGTTAACATTGAATTGCAATGAGGCCAGTATAAAATTATATAGAAAGAAAACTCCCCCACATCACTGTACATTATGCAATCATACAACCTTTGTCTTTGACTAGGATCCAGACATGGACCTCATGTAAAGCTCATATAGAACTAAGAACAGGGTTTAAGCTCAAAGATAAAGATACTACAACATAGAAAATTTCAGGGGTGTTGGAACAAACGGAATTGCTAATTATTTTT
>VWZI01011947.1:35363-110263 GCA_013396835.1 Psilopogon haemacephalus
GGGGGCAAGGGGTGGTGGTTTGTTTAGTTTTTTGTTATTTTTCTTTAAGTTTACTTGTATTTAAGATGTCTAAGGAGGAGAAAGAAGAAAACTAACCAGTCTGCTCCACACACTATGACTATTTTCATTGTAATTGTTTCCTTTTGTATTCTGTCTTAAAATGGCTGAATTTCCACCTGCTGCTGAAACAGCTACTGGTTTACATGAGCCTTAGAATATCGTTTTGACAACCTAAGCATGCAAACCCTGATTTTTGTGTCACCCTTTCTACATTTAAAAACCCACATGTCATTATGATTGCACATTTGGAGTTTTCTTATTACAAACATTTCACAGGTTAGCATAAGCAATCATTAGAGGAAGGACTAAAATTGCTCAGTGAAGCAGAAAGAAACAGAACCTGAAAAGAATACAGGTGATGCAGACAGGTAGAAACAGAAAGCTAAGTGAAAAGGCTTGAGCAAGTTGCAAGGAAAGTGAGAACCAAGGTAAGAAGGAAGAATAGCACTCCTTAGTCACAGGAAGCACCATGTTAGAATATTGCACTGGTTAAACAGGGTATACCTAGGTATCTTTTCAGACTCTCTTGGTCTTCTGGAGACAGTTTTGTCCAGGGACACAACTCAGCCACTTTCCTCCAGACTCAAACCATAACGAAAAGCCATGAAGATATTGCATTAAGGTGAAGAGTAGTAACTGGTCACATCTTTCTCTCCCCTCTGAACAGAGGTATCAAAACTAGGGCCATCATGAGGGCACATCTTTCCCCAAACATCTGAGCTATCTCTGTACTTCCTCCAGAATTTAATGAAGTCCTTAATATAAGCAAAGAAATCTCATAAAGAAGCCTCTCCTGCATACCAAGATAACTTCATATTTCAGAGAGTTCTGACCATACCCTGATCACATTATTAATCATAAAGGTCCCACAACAAATGAAATATCCTCCTCTTTGGGAAGAACAAAACAATACTGAATGGTCAATAGTAGGAACAGCATGAATCATAATAGCAGCCAATTACATCCACTGTTGTACCAACACAGTACTCAAAAACTGGTATCACAAGTTGTTTGATCAATGACTGAACCAGAAAGATAATCCAGTTCATCAGTAGAAGCCTAGCTGACTGACAGCTACAGCAAATGCCTCTGCTACAGGTGCTTGAAGTTCATTAGTATTAATGGCAGGTTCCCACTTGAAGGACTCAGTTACACAATCTCCTACTGAACAAAAGATCAGCAACAAAGATAATTCTCCTGAAATCTTCGTTAGAACATTGATGCATTGGGAATTAGATTTAATGGCATAGTATACATTGATGATTTGGACTGGTAACTTTAATTACACTCATTCACTACTTGTTAAAATCCTTTGTTAAAAATCTAATGTGTTTCAGTCAAATTCAAGAAGTCATCATGCTATTTCAGATGGTTAAGACTTAAGTATTTCATTACATGAAGAGAAACATAGGTCACCAGCTTTTACACAACCATTGAATGTCCTCTGTATGTGTTTTATTACAGTAGAAGTATTATTGACTTGAAGTCACATTTAAGCATCTTACAGAAGTGTCATGTCTTTTGCTAACTTTCATTTTCGTGTATCAAGTAACTCAGCTAAGAATTTGTTGCATATAATCATACAAATCACTTTAGTCCTAAGTGTCTTTCACAGTAACCATGCAATGAGGGTCAGCAATTTTATGAGAATACTCTGAAGAATTACAAGTGAAAAACTAATTTTAGCATTAAAATTCTTGCAGAAACTTCTAGAAGCAATGTAAGGACTGTCTTGACTTCTGCACTTCTGCTTCTGAAGTCCAATACTTTCATGTAGACAGATTTGCTTACATTTGTCATCTCATTAGCCAAGAAATTATTGAAATATCTTACAAACACTTACACAACTTCTATGCAATTTCTTCCCTTTCTGAAATATATTTACATTGAAAAAAAAATTAAAAAGCATTTTTTAATGCTTTTACAGATCAGGATTTTTTTTTTCCTGAAACATGAAAAAATATATATAGTAACATCTCAATTAACTATACTCATAATTACACTTAATGCAACTGAGAATAAAGTTCTGCTGAAACCCACTTGAAGTGATACAGACACCCTGACACACTGCTTTGCTGATTTAAATGGTGTCTTTAAGCATACTGCAATAAATCTGCAGTTTGCCTAACATTAATCAGAAGCATGCACTTGACCAGTGATCCAATGTATTAATCATGGTCTCTAATTGCTGTAAAATAATGAGCAGCCACAGACTGGGTAACATTTATAGTTTGTTGACAATGTCAAATGTCATCGCTCAATTGTCAAACAATTTTCTTTTCCCCTGAATGAAATCTTTCCCGCAAACTTAGTGGAATGAACAATATTTAAAACATCACTCAGGTGACATTCATGAGATATTTTTCTCATCATTCAGCAATAGTTTAATCACTTTTTCCATTTCATTCAACCAAATTGCCAGAAGAACAGCTGCCAGAACAGTTACATTGCAACATTTACCTTCACATGTGGTTCTCAAAAACATTATTTCTCCACAAAATGGATCACTGAAAATTGGATAGATTATTTCTTAAGGGCAACGAAAATTACATTTACTGCTGTATTTCTAGGTTTGTACATAGGATAAGATTTCAAAAGTAGGTCCCCGGGAAAGTAAATGAAGTAAAGCAAGTCCACTCCTTGTACAGAAAGAGCAGTATCTCACTTTAATTCCCTGCTAATATAATTTTGCCAAGATTTTTTTTTCTTAATTAAATCTGCCAATTCTGCTCTGTTCTGGTCCAAATTATGCACCCTACACACATTCTGAGCATGCCTTGATAACCACATATTCCATTATGTGTTTAATAATTGACCATTGATGCATTTTTGTCTGGAACTAATTCACCATTGTCGGTGTATCGGCATGAATATACAGTGAATTACAGATATGGGCTTGAAATGTTAAGGCCACACACTTCATTCAGCTCAGGTTTATTTCAACTACATATTCATGACAGGCACTGCTTGGAAATTAATATCCTAACTTGTACATGCTAGTATATACACACAATGATTTATTAGAGCAATGATTCATTGAAAAGCACTCTGAATCTCTACCTGGCAAACAGCACCCTCCTCAACACGGCTGACCTCAAACACAGAATTACTCCTTGCTGTGTTTGCAGAGATGTTTGCATATTAACAAATAAAAACAATGGCTGGAGCGTTTAAAATGTTGTTCAAAAAAGCCAGATACGCTCCAGCCATTATTCACACATATGAATATTCCTGTGGTAGAACAGCAAGCACAAGAAAGTCCCTGTTGTTCCATACAGATCTGTTACCCCATCACTTTCGACTCAGAAAAAAAATTTCATAACAAAGTGCTCATTCACAAGCATAGGACGTTCCATCTCACCAAAAAATAAGCATGTCCATCACCTCTGTTCTCACCAAACAATCCTAACTAAGGCCAGCCCTGGTTGTTGTGAACTGAATTTAGTCAGTACTAGCTGAGAACAAAAAAAATAGGAGTGAAAAAAAAAATACTCTAATGTTTTCAATGACTGGCATTTAATCTCAATGACCAGCATTTTTTCTCCATTGGAAAAAAAAAAAAAAAAAACCCAAACAAAAAAACTACCTTCAGTGTACAGTAACCCAAATAATTTTTCTTAGAATTATAGAAAGGTTTGGGTTAAAAGCAACCTCCAAAAATCATCTAGTCCAATCCCAATGCAGTCCACAGGAACACCCTCAATTAGATAAGGTTGCTCAGAGCTTTCTTGACCTTGAATATCTCCAGGAATGGCTCCTCAACTACCTCCCTGGCCAACCTGTTCCAGTGTTCCACCACTCTCAATAAATCTACTCTTCTCTAATTTCAAACCATTGACCCTTGTGCTATCAGCAGCCCCTTTGTAAACAGCTCCTCTCCAGCCTTCTTGTAGGCCCTCTTCAGGTACTGAAAGACCACTATTAAACAACTTCTCTTCTGATTTGTAAAGCCAAAAAAGTTAGATGTATTGGCCAGTTATGCAGTTCTTATAAGACACTCCCTTGCCCCCAGACACAGTGGTAGGTCAGTAATTTCCTACAAATTATTACAGACTGTGGGAAGTCTTAATGATTTCACTCACTTATTCCAAATTCGCTTGTCTTCACTTTCACCTTGGGTTACTTCTGGTCACTGCAGTAGGGAAAGATTAAAAAGTAATTAGCCAGGCCCTCATAGCTTTGATTAGATCAGTCAAATCTGGTCAAAGCTTGTTTCTATTTAATAATTTTATCTGCTATACTACATTAGAATATATACATGCTAACACAAAACATGTTATAATAGATGCTAAACAATAACATTCAATATAGTATTCTAAGATATTTCAGCTGGAGATTGTATGTTAGCACATCATTATTATCAGTGAGCATTTATTCTCAGAAAACTGCAGAGTATGCTTTCTTCCAAAATTTCTTGTTTGGGTTACCCTGCTGTTTTGCCTTCCATACAGCCCAGTTGTTTTTAATCTTAATGTGCACTTCAAAATGTATCAGAAACTCTTCCCTTACTTTGCAATTATTTATTTCTCCTCAAAGTTCTAGGAATGTGTTAGCCAACAAAGTAGCCCTTATTTGGCAAAATGACAAAGGGTACAGCGAGTATTTTTTCCCTTAAATATGCAGCCGCAGCTCAAGAGGTATTTCATTAAAATATATCAGAGTTTTGCAAAAGCTACCTACAGATATCTTGCATGCCCAGTCAGACAAACAACATACCACTGCTATTACCAAACCAACAAACCAGAGCTGCTTCAGTCTGTTAAATAGGTGCTGTTTGTCACCCACCTGTGGCTGTTGCTGAGTAGGTTAATTCCTCTACACATATGGAAATGAATTAAAGTCTTGTCAGTTGTGAGCTATTGGCCCAGCTGTAGCAGCTAGGCCCCTGCAAGTATCCCACTTGCAGGTCTGGATGCCGGAGAGGGAGGAAGGAAAAAAAACCCACAACAATGAAAAGGCTTGACCCAGGACCTTTAGGAATCTATGTTCATTGACTTCTAACACATTTGCAATGTCTACATTTCATTTCCCTGAGGGCTGCTGGTTTGACTACAGATCTATCCAAGTGTTAAACAGCTTTATTCTTGATTGGATACTTGTCTGTGATTGTATCTCATCTGCTGCTCATGGAGCCCTCAACAGGAAAAGCCAATATAGCAATACTCTGAAGCAAACAATATCTTATAAGATGTGGACTCAATTCACAGTCCAGTTTAAGTACTGGGAATGCCCCCAGTGATTTTTATAGATGTTTAATATGGTCCTGGTGTACTTGAAAATATTTCTACTCTTTCATACATTTCTTTGTGAAGAATACCTTGGAGACATACCATTGATTCCCAGTGATCTATTTTACTTCATGTCCACTTAACAAGATATCCTCTTTACCTATTTATGTGGCATTACAGCCCTGATATGTTGTACTTAAACATCTATATTTCTGGGTTTGTTGGACCCTGTGATTACAGATGCATGGGCAATAAAGATACTGAACATTAAGATCTTAATTACATAGCCTTTTTGTCCTTGATTTTTCTTCAGGACAACTAATACTCATTTATAACACAGAAAGTTTTTTTTTTTTTTTTTTTTTTCTGTTTGCACATAACTTTGTTAAGCTGTCACTGCATTTAGTAAAATTTATCTAGGGAAAATGTTCTAAGATACTGGTAGATAATGCGGGTTCTGCATTAGCTAGAAAATTACTGACATTTCATTGCACAAGGGATGCTATTTTCTAAGTGGATATTTCACCTTTTAAAGGACTTACTACAAGGTGGGCTACAGGATGTGCCATCACACACAGATTTTGTCTTTCATCAACAACAGTGGCAAGCAACAGCACTGTTCTAAAGCTCTAGAGACATTTCAGCTGCTGATGGCTTCTAAGTAGGGAAAATAAACCAGTAGTTTCTCATTCCTGGGTTGTTTTAGGCTTTTCATAGTTGGGATGCTTGATTCTCTGTTATATAAGTACCCTAACCAGGACTAAAATGAAAATGCACTCAGAAATATGTAGGAAAAGACAATCTCTATTAAAAGATTAATCTTAAGCCCTACTTACCATAGTTTTCTGTCACTTTCTTAACACATATACCTTGTTAATCATTAGCACATCAGAGCCAGCTCTTCTGTTTTTCAATAATAACTATGACAGTTACACAAGATTTTATGACTCTCCTAAAGGAAAAAAAACTTGACACAGCAGTAGTAAAAAAAAAAAAAACAAAACCCAAACCCAAACAAATGAAAAGAAACCACCAAAACCAAATCCCTAGGTCTGCTTTTCACAGAGCTTCATATAAAATACCGTTCTCTGCAAGAGTTTATTTCACCAGTGATCTCTGTAGGAAGAGCAGAGCTACAGATATTTAGGCACCGCCATCAGATTCTGAATGGCCTGTGCATGGACAAGCCAATTAGTGAGTAGCAGTAAGTCATCAGGAGCAATTGAAAGAAATATGCAGTCTGGCTTTCCCTTCCTCAAGAGGCACTTAACTTCTCATCTATTGCAACTGTAACTTGAAACTCCTCTGCAGTTGCCATCTGGCATGGAAGTGTGGATCTGGGCCTAAGTGAGGAACAATAAAGATGGATGAAAGCACTGATGCTTTCTACTGCACAATACTGTTTTGTAAAAGATCCTTTGTATTAAATTATACTGAAATCAAGATTTTGAGCATTATATTTATGCCTAATCATATAATTTTAAACTTTATATAAAACAGATAAAATTATATTATAGGCGAGTCATTAAAAAATAGACTGGTGGGCGCTGAGAGAGAGAAATGTTGCTGACAAACATAACAGAAACCAAGAAAGATAAATAGGCTTTAAAAGAGGTAAAATGTGATATTTATCTCACATGTAATTGTTATGTCTGAAAATACTGCAATTTAAAAAAAAAATGTATAGATAGAACAAAAATTGATTTTTTTCTTCTTATTAAACCTATGTTGTGCCCTTGAGATAGATGGCAATATTAGCTGCAGAGAAAAGGCAGCATCTGCCTGACGCGAAAGCTGACCATTGCCTGAGGAACACTTTCCACTGCCTGCTGAAATTGTACAGCTTGTACAGCTTTCAAAGAGCATGAGTACCATCACCACATGTGCAGAGAGTCAACTCTCTAGTGGGAACACTGGAAATGCACAACCTCACACTACTGACCATGTTGTCCACAACAATCTTGACATACTAACTGTAGGACCAGTTACAAGCAAGCAAAACCTTAGTCAATTTCTTCCTGATATCAGTAGGAGAGAAGAAAAGGAGGTCATCTGGGGAAAAAAACCCATAATGTAGTTTGCTCTCAGAAAATAGTAACAAACTTGAGCATTTCAGCAAGCCTGTGTGGCTATGACAGCAGGAATCGAAGCCTAGATTACCTCCATTACTTAGAGTGGGGAAATGATGAGTCCTTACAGCAATTCCTCTCAGATAGGCAATAATGAAACCCACATATTATACCAATTTTTCTATGTTACACAACTCTGTGCTATTCCAAAAATTACAGAGCTCCCTGAAAGATGATGGCTCTGTTTCACAACAAACCTTCAAGGTTTTGAAATCAATCTTTGTTCTGCATTGAAATAACACACAATCCTCTCAGTATCTTTGTAGAATGGAATTGTGGCAGGTACCAAATTCTATGAAAACCCACATGTTTTCCAGTATGACACTTGTTTTCTTTTCTTCCTGCCCTATCTGTATAATAGATTGCAAGTACTATTTAGTCACCTTATCAGAACAAATATGCCACCATGATATGCTTCAGTTTTGACTAGTGCTATATTTTAACTAAAAGTATTTTAATTATTCTGATCATTACAGGACTGTTCCCTGCACTTTAAACAGATTCCTAAAGCTGAAAGCTTTGTAACTCCTCTCACATATACCAGTGTAAAGTCAGAAAGGTTCTGTTCAGGGTAAGGCGAAAAAGGAAGCTACTGTGATCTATCAGTAACTGAATCAAATATTTCATTTTAATCCAATTTCATTCTTGCTAACAAGATGTGAAGTTTGTACTGTCCTCTCATCATAGTCTTTTTTTGACTGGGGCTTCTGCTCCAGAGGTTTTGCTGACTTGACCCTCCTTGTGTATTGCTCTGCTCCCAACACTACACCTGTCGCTGTTTCTCTCACAAGGCCACTGTCCCACTCAGCACTGGGACATCTGTCTGACCACACCTGCATGCAGAGATCCAACAAGTGCCAATACTGAATGACATCACTGAGAGAAGCTTTAACCTTTCTGGTTTACTCATGGGAACATTACAGCACCTCTGTACAGAAACATATTAAAGCAATAGTAATTTTTGTCTCAGTCCTTTCAGAATTAGAACAGAGCAAGGAGAACAGAAATGGTTTCCTTTTGATAGCAGCATTACTTCCACTTTCATCTCAGCAGAACTATTAAACCTCAAACTCCCAATGATGAAGAGGCATTAAGAGGAAAGCAGAAGTTTCACAAAAATGATGCTGCAGTTTCCAGTACAATTATTAAAAAACCCTGCAGGTAAAACTCTGAAGATTCCCTGGAGAGAATATAGTTGCATGCTAACATCCATCAAAAGATCACAGAATGGAGAATCACAGAATCAGCCAGGTTGGAAGAGACCTTTGAGATCATCAAGTCCAATGTATTACCTAACACCATCTAATTAACTAAACCATGGCACTAAGTGCCATACCACATCCAGCCTTCTTTTGAAACACTTCCAGGGATGGTGACTCCACCACCTCTCTGGGTGGATAGCGCAAAGAATTAAAAAATTAAAAGCAAGGTGCCAAATACTCTTATAAAATTCACTTGGAAAAAAGTCACCACCATGATTCTTGTATTAACAAATTTTGTTTTAAATGATCTTACAAAAATTCTCTCAGACTGCATCTATGTTGTTGTTACTTCCAGATACACTGCACAATTTTTGAAGGAGCCATTAAATTACCAAACATAACCCTAATACTGAGATTTAACCAACCAATAATGCCACTCACTATGCTGGAAATATAATATAGAATGTTATCTGAAACATGATAACAAAATGAACTCTTGCAACTACACTAAAATTCAAAACACAATCACTTAAAATCAATGATCCCATGAAAGAAACAAAATGATGGGAAGCCAATCTCTCCCAAGACACAAGTGATATATATGAATAGAATTTTACAGAAAGTGGAGGATTAAGGAGAAACACAAAAGAATAGAATAAACCCAAACCAATTAAAAATGCATATGTGACAGACTCTCTAATAAACAGGAAGACATGAACCACACATTTCATTGTGTTCACCTGTGACAAAAACCTACTTTGATCATCATGGAGAGTCAAACAAGTGATTTTTTTTATTTATCTGCCTTTTAGTGTTTATCTTCCAGATAAGTCATCCTTGCAGCCACATTTTAAAGTTTTATGATTATTATTTGAACTCTTTTGAGTCAGAGCTTTTTTTGTTAGCTTTCAAAAACAGCTTTGCATTCTGCCCTGTCTCTAACTCTGCTCATTTATCTTCAGAAGAATATAGTCACTGGAGCCTGCTCTGTTTTGTTTCTGTGCTTCAGTTTAGCCTTTTGTTTTCCACTGCTCACCGCAGTAGTATCAGATTTGTTAACGTTTGCCTTTAATTCTAATAGCAATCAAACAACTGAGTGATTTTCATTTGCAAGAAATTAACATTTTCTTATCCACCCGTGTTTGATTTAATGTTCAAACTAACTGTAACTGCAGCAGTTAAGTAATTTAGAAATAAAAGCTTATGTATTTACTTCATAGATTAAGCTGAATGAATGATCACCTCATTGTTCAGGCCAAGACTTCAAGCTAATGCTCTCTGATTCTGTTATGGAGGGTAAAGGTTAATGAATGCTTCTCCATCTCCTCCCAACAGGGGTTTTTTTTCAGATCTGAACTACACATCAGTAAAGGCCAGATGCCAAGAACTCAAAGATTATGCTGACTTGCTGAGCTGCTCTGTTGGCAGATTTTACGACTACAAGACCTAATTCTAGAGCCTCGATGTCCGTAACTTATGTAAGACCCTGGGAACTCTGGGTTTCAAGAACTGCAGCAAATGCCAAAGTTTCTACAGCTGCTGATTCACAGCATCTGGAACAACTGTAGCTTGGAATTTCATACTCATAGTTTAACACTTGGACATGAGTATTATAACCAATGGAAGAATAACAGAAAAGTACTGTTGCTCCAAACTCCTACTGGAACTACTCCAGAATTGAAACCCATAATAATAAGCCTAGTCTGACAAAGAACAGAAGCTGGTCCAGTTATTATCATTATCTTTAGGTAATTTTCAGAACATTACATGATTTTGCAGAGGTAACTTTGTCTCAATTGATGGAAGACAGATTTTTAATTAGTTCGTCTTTCATAATCATCGGAACTTCTTGTGGTAGTTTGTTCTTGCCTCACATTATAGCATTTCAGTGCTACAGCCCTTGCACACTCTCTTCCAAAATCATCTCTTTTGCACTGCTGTACTTCAGACACCATTTGCAATTTCATCCACTTCAGGAGTGCTCAACAAAGAATACAGAATACTGCTTCACTTTTTTACCATTAACAAGTTATTCTAGATACAACTGAGTTCAAAAAGCATTTCATTTATTACACAGTTTCTTAAAAGCTCTACTTTTAAATGGAATGCTTATTTAAAGGCAATAACAAAAATAATGCTTATCAGTACAACTATGATTTAGTTTACAACTAAAATGGCAAGGGACGGAACCTCAACTACTACAGAACAGTAGCCACCAAAATTGGTGAAGCCATATTAATTTGTGTAACCTTAAACACTCACACTTAGTTTTCAAGCTTGATGCATAAGATTTACTGTTGGATTGATAATTTGATTTTGCAAATGAAGCATAATCTTTCCTTTTATAGAGAATTTTATTTACTTCCAAAACACATAACAGTAATTCCAGATCTACAAAGAGGAGGTTTTAATTCTAGCTACTCTTTTCTGAGTAAGCATTATATGTTTAGCAACCCTGATCAGCAAAAATAAATGAACCATTATGCACTAGGATGTCATCTTCATGGTATTTTTCAAAAGGGACTTCTCTCTCAGAGGGAGTTCAGTCCAGTTCTGGACTCCTCAGATCAAGAGAGACAGGAAACTACTGAAGAGTTCAATGGGCAGGGGTGTGTGTGTGTGTATGTGGATGGGGGCTATAGAGATGCTGAGGGGACTGGAGCATCTCTCTGACAAGAAAAGGCTGAGAGACCAGGGGCTATTTAGCCTGGAGAATAACAGCCTGAGAAGGGATCTGAGGGATCTTCTCAGTGTTTAACAATACCCAAAGGGCAGGGTGGGCAAGAGAATGGGGCTAGATTCATGTCAGTGGTGCCCAGTGACAGGACAAAGGACAACAGGCACAAATTGGAATACAGAAAGCTCCACTTAAACAGAAGACAAAACCTCTTTCTTGTGAGGGTGCTGGAGCCTTAGAACTGGCTGCCCAGAGAAGCTGTGGGGTTTGCTCTACAGAATTTCCAAACCCACCTGAACATAGTGATCCTGAACAACCTGCTCTGGGTGATCCTGCTTTAGTAGGGTGGGTTAGGTTGAACTGAATGATCTCCAGAGGTCTTTTCCAACCCTCCAGTATACCATGATTCTGTAGCTATTGCTTCTGTAATTCCATGGATCACTCAGTAAGAAAGATTATTTATATATACACATTAGATAATTTCAAAACAGCCTTTTCATTATTACATAAACACAGAGGATTTTAAAGCCTGCACATCTAGAGCCCAGGCTGCTTATATGGATATATTTGTGCAGTTTTTCTGACCAACATTTTTCCTGTATTAGATGATTACTCCACCACTAACAATACTATCTTCCTAACATCTTAAATTATAAATTAAATTCTAAATTAAAACTTCATGGGAACAGGCCAGGACCCAAGATGCACAAGACAGAGACCTGGAGAACCACACAGCCACACACCGTCAAACACCAGTTTTGGCACTGCCCACACTGCCACTTGCATCATCCCACAGTAGCAGCTCCAGAGATCATCTGCTTGTGTGAGAAATTTAGCATCAGGGAGAAAGACCCAAACCCACATTTGTGTATGCTTGGCAGCAGAAGACATGATACTTCATATGCTTAACTGGATCTTTCTTTAAGTGTGTATCGTGTCTTGAGTGCTTATTTATGGATTTCAGACTTTGTAAAGTTATGCCTAGAGCGCATACCCTGCTTTCAGTCATAAGCCAAAGATCCAAATGCTGAAACCATGCCCTGGTCAGCCTTCAGTAAGGCCAACCAAAAGTGTGAAGCACAGCTCATACCTTCATGCAGCAGCGCAGGTTTACCCTTTACATGTGTATTTTACACGGCGAGGCTTAAAAATACAATCCAAATACAATCCCAATTGTCAGACCAGAAGAGTTGTTGTGCTTTCCCTTCACATTACAAAAACAGGACGTAGTGGGTAGATTCTAAAACTAATTGGTAACATTCTGACATGTTACAAGCAAATCTTGATTCTACATTCCTAAGAATTACAGCAAGTAAGCAAATTACTTTAAAATCTCTGGACTTTGCTTTTTCCGAGAATCTACTTAACATACATTTTATGAGGTGTATTTTTCAAAATGTTCAATAGCAGATACAGAAGGTGGGGTTACCAAGGCACATTGCTTAGTGGTGGACTTAGCTTAGCAGTGCTGGGTTAATGGTTGGACTCGATGCTCTTAAGAGTCTTTTCCAAGTTAAAAGATTCCAAGAGTCTGTTAACCTATGAGGCTACTCTCCAAATAGAAAGCTGAGCTTCTCTATTCCAAGCCTCCAAGAAATCTGTAAGAACTGGCAAACTCTTCGGTACCAAATCGTTTTGCTGGCCGGAAAGCACAATACTGGAGCCGCAGGGCCCATCCCTACAATAAGAAATAACAGAGCCGGAGTTCGGAACGTCACCCTGAGGCGAGTAAGAGAGTTAAGCCACCACCTACCCTGCCCTCCGACAAGGACAGAACGGCTAACAGCTCCCGACCGAAGCGCCATGTCCCAGGCGCTGCGCAGGTGGCAGTGTAGAGCCGGCCCCAATGGCTGGCGGTGCTGGGGGCGGGAACGGGGGAGGGAACGGCACTCTACCCAGCTTGGCTTTTCCCGGCTGAGGCCAACCGGCCAGGCCGCGGCGCCCAGCCAGCGGAAAGGAAAGGGAGAGAGGCAGGGGGTGGCGGCAACGGAAAGAAGGCGATTGGAGTATAGCACGGCAGAACTCTTCGAAACAGGCGCGGCCCATCTTGCGCTGTGGACGGGCGAGGGCCTCCGAGCCGCCGGTGCCGCTTGCGCTCGGGCTTCGCCCCTCCGTTGGCAGCCGGAGCGGAGGCTGTCGGCTCTGCGAATCCGCACCGCCTTTCGGCCGGGGCCAAGAGGTCCGCACGGCTTCGCGGGGTGCCCAACCCGTGTGCGTGGAGCGGAAGCAAAACCCTAACGTGAGTCGGAGGGTAGAGCTGGGCGTGCGGTAAGGGGACGGGGGTTTACTGGGGGTTCCTAAGTGCACATGTGTCACCAGACGGACCCGAGCTGAGCTGCCCGGCTGAGGCTGCCTGTCGGGTTTGGCAGCGGTACCGGGTTGTCCCGGCAGCACTGGGAAACCACGGAGACCGCTTGAGATCAGCGGCTGCTCTGTTGTACTTTACACCTCCAATGCACAATAAAGATCTATCCATGAAACTAAAATAGCAAGCTAAAGTTTTCTTTAAACTTATTTTTTTCATAGAATGACAGAATTATTTGAGTTAGAAGCTTATCTAGTCCACACCCCTGCAGTGCACAGGGACATCAGCAACTAGAGCAGGTTGTTCAGAGCCCCATCAAACCTCAACTTAAGTTTCCAGAGATGAGGCATCTGCCACCTCCGTGGCCTGTGCCAGTATTTCACCACCTTCACCATGAAAAACGTCTTCATTATACCTAGTGTAAATGTCCTCTTAGTTTAAAACCATCACCCCTGATCCTATCACGACAGACCATGCTAAAAAGCCTGTCCTCAACTTTCTTATTAGCCCCCTTCAGGTACTGAAAGGCCACTGGAAGGTTTTCCCAAAACAACTCCAACTCTCTCATCCAGGCCTCACAGCAGCAATGTTCCAGCCCTCAGATCATTCTTGCGGCCTCCTTAGGACCTGTTCCAACAGGTCCATGTCTCTCCTGTGCAGAGGACTCCAGAGCTGGATCCAGCACTGCAGGTGGGATCTCAGAGGAGCAGAATCTGCTCCTCCAATCTGCTGCCTACACTGCTGGGGATGCAGCCCAAGATAGAGCCAGTTACCCAGAACTCGAGTGCCAGCCAGAGATAAGTAAGAGAAGGATGCATGATTCATTGGGAGAAAAAAAAAAAAAAAAAAGTGGCTTTCATTGTGAAATTTACTTATCTTTCTTATCTCGAGGTTGTTTCCCCTCCTTGTGCCACAGATGGTTCTTGGTTTTATAAACGATCCCTAATGTTTGTTTTCTGTAAGCTCTGTAGCAATACAGTATTTGTTAGGAGTCACTTTTAGAGGCATTATTATTTGCTCCTTAAGTCTAGTTACATGGTGTGATTCTAGCAGTAAATTGGCTTCATGCCTCTAACTTCAGAAATGCAGATTTTAGAATGTACCGTAGCTATAATAAGCTAATTAGCATTCAGATGATCTGAAGGACCTTTCAGAAGCCCAGAGATGTCTGGGGAGGGGCACTGAGAACACAATAGGCAACAGGCCTGTCAAAGGGGAATTTGAGTTATTTAAGGCTCTGCCTTTTAAAATAATGAGGCAAATCAGATTTCACTGCAGTGATGATTTCTAAGGTCTTCACGGTATTTTTAGGTAGCTACTGCTTCATGTGGCCTAGCAGGATAAATTGGCTAGGTAAAGCTGTTAACCCCAGCTGCCAGCCCTGTCAATAGCAGGGTGTGCAGCCTGCATCTCAAGAGCCAATTTCACAACTACGCTTTTTTTCTCCATATTGTTGGTTTAGTGCAATGCACCATTCAAAAAGTGCTGTAGAACTCTGCCCAGCAAGCACTGGTTTGTTGGTTTTTTTTTAACAATAACAAAATGCTAAGCAATTAGCCACTAGGCTTAAAAGCTAGAATGGATGTTTTCAAAAACAGAAGAAATGCTGTCTTGTGTCAGACTAATAGCTTGTCCAGCCCAGTGATCTCTCGGAGGTGTGGAGAGAGAAAAGATGCAATTCAGGGAAAGTAGCCTGCCTCATTGTCTTGTGTTCCCTGCCACCAACCACAGCTGCTTCATTAGGGACACCAGACCTGCATGTATTTACCCATTTCTGCTCGTAGGTAAAACCTTTCAGTTTCAGTGACTTCGCCTCACCCTAGAATTACACGGAGAAGTTTTTAAGTCAACTTAGATGGTGCCTTCATCACTTCATAAAGCTGAGCTATAGCCTGATCTGGGCTCCTTCTCTTGAAACCTAACAGTCCCTGATGGTTTGGGGGGTTTTGCCTGTTGCAACAGTGGTAGCTCCATTCACTGGACTATATGAGCTGCCATTCCTGAGCTGAGACCAGAACTGCTCATAGTAGTCAAGACATGGGCCCATCCAGGTTTTCTGTAGTGCTAAAAAAACCCTATGTGGTAGGCTTGGTACTTCTCCTCATGATGCCCAGGATTTTGTTGGTATTTTGCCTGCTACCAAACCCCCAAAGTTTTTAAGATTATAATTATTAATGCTTATTCCACTTATTAGAAAAACATTAAAACATTTAGAGTGGTAGCAATGAGGCAGCTGATTTCATTTGCAGTGGTTTCAGAAGCTCACATCCTTCAATTCAAGAGAGGTGTTGAGGTACTGGAATGTGTCCAGAGAAGGGCAACAAAGCTGGTGAGGGGCCTGGAGCACAGCCCTATGAGGAGAGGCTGAGGGAGCTGGGGTTGTTTAGCCTGGAGAGGAGGCGGCTCAGGGGTGACCTCATTCCTGTCTACAACTGACTGAAGGGAGGTTGTAGCCAGATGGGGGTTGGTCTCTTCTCCCAGACAACCAGCAGCAGAACAAGGGGACACAGTCTCAAGTTGTGCCAGGGGAAGTATAGGCTGGATATTAGGTTCTTCACAGAGAGAGTGATTTGCCATTGGAATGGGCTGCCCAGGGAGGTGCTGGAGTCGCCATCCCTGAAGGTGTTCAAGAATAGACTGGATGGGGCACTTAGTGCCATGGTCTAGTTGACTGGATAGGGCTGGGTGATAAGTTGGACTGGATGATCTTGGAGGGCTCTTCCAACCTGGCCTATTCTAATCATACAGATCAGATATCCCTCAAGAGCAAGCTAAACATTGTGGGTAATAGCCAGGGCACACACATGCTTGCATAATTTCCTTGATCTCTTTGTACAAAATGAAGCAGTAGAACTCTGAATTGATTGTTTCATTAAAATATAAAGATAACAAGCAAAATGAGCTCTTGAGCATAGGATCCATTTACTTAAACTGCCTCACTGCTATGCAAAACCCCCATTGTTAGAAGTTTGCGTATTAGTATAAGAAATGCACATAATGCTTTTCACTTTGATGGCTTAAAAATTTAATTGCAAATAGCTGGCTCACTGTCAAGTATACTACACTTAGGGACACCTGGATGCTGCTCAGTTGGTGCAGGGGAACATGTGGTTTCAAACAGCAGCTTTATATATTCATTATTAACCTCAGCTGTTGAATGAGGTTGTTCCCTCTGGCAGAAACTAATGGGAAATGAGGACACATATCAAACACTTAACCTGAAGACTTCTATATATTGCAGAATTTTCTTTTCCTGTTTGGATGTTGTTATGTAAACCTCAAAGCATAGAAAGACAGCTGTGTTAGTCAAATTTGTAATTGTATTTGAATGCCTTACTTTGGTAAAAGGTCTTGTCTATGTAACTATAGAATCAGTGAGATTTCCTTTCCTAACTACAGTGTCAGGAGAGAATTACTTCTGATTAGCAAGTAATTGTCCTCTTTTTGAAACAGAAAAGTAAGTGGTTGGGTTGTGGATGTTGATGTTTTAACTTGGGTCTTCCTGGATGTTCTACAAATCCTGCACTACCTTGTGTTTACTGCATATGACTGTTTTGCTTCCGAGTGTTCAACAGTAGCGCTTTTAGGAGGTTCATAAGTTTTGCTACCTTTTAAAGCCTGCTTCATAGGAGCAGCTTGTAGTAATTAAAAATGCTTTCTTCTCTGCTTAGATAACTACTATTTGTGTGCGAGCTATAGCACTGTGGCTTAGATTTGCCTTAGGTTCTGCTGAATGTATTTTGCTAATTGTAAGGGAATTGCAGAAGTTGTTGATAGAAGAAAAAAATCACTCTGGCTTCTCAGAAGGAACACTTAAAGTTTTAGTAAGAGTTTGTTTTGACAGATAAAATGATGCTTTCACTAAATAACCAATTTTTGTTGTTTAAAAGTAGCCACTTGAGGTTGCAGTTCTGCATGTATCCTTTCCTAGAAATCAATATATTGTTCTTTGTGGATGACTGACTCATACATCAAAATACAAGTATGTTTCTTACTTCAAATATTTTATACAGTAGCAGAAGAAGAAGGTTGAATAGGTTTTTGATTAGTACAATTTTCCTAGAAAATTGCTGCATGGACAAAGCTGAGGGAAGAACAACCCCAAAATTGATCTGATCTTCTGCCAGAAGGAAAAAAAACCCAAACATAACAAGAAACTCCCATTCTTATGCATTACTGAAGACATTTTCACAAATATATAGCAAAAAGCCCAGGTGATTTTCATAAGGTTCTATAAGTTGCTGCTCTAGTGAAGACTGCTGTGACCTTGGAGGTAATTAGGTTTGGGCACATCTTTGAGGCTGATTTAGAAACTGTGATGGGACTAAAAGGCTAGTGTGGGGACTGGAAGGGACAACTTTATGCTTCTGATATGTAGAACCTGATAGAAAATATGTATCCTATGATAAACTTTGCCACTGGATTTCAGTGAAAGTCAAAGAAGTGAAGTGAGTGACTGGAATTTAATAATATGATCCATCATGTGGCCCTGAAAAGGCTATTTTGGAGGATTAGACTGTCATATTAGGCTGTGTGTAATATTTATGTGCTCCTTGTAAAATTTTTCTTGGCTGGGGTGAGTAACTCTGATAAGCAAATAAAATATCACTCTATACGTTTTCACTTTTTCTCTCCCCCAGATATTTATGATATGTTTATTATTAAAGTGGAAGGTGGGGATATATGGGTAAATGTTTGTCACTGTTTTGAAGGATTGATTTCAGTGACAGCACATGCTGAGAACTTACTGATTGGAGTAACTTTTGTTATGGCAGTGACTATTATTAGCAATAGCATGAGAAAATCAAATATCCAGTCATATTTTTAAGCAATATTTGGATACTGTAGTTTGCTTTGATTTGGGTTAGCTACTAAAATGTACTTTTTATTTTCTGACTGAAAATCTGTCTTGCAACTGTAACATCTTAGTGTCACCTGGTGTAACCCTGCTGGGTTCAGTGCAGCTACATGAATTTATATGAGGTAATAGTGTCGCCCAGTAAAAGAATTAATGTGGGCAGCTTTGAACTTGCTCAAATCTAAATTTCATCTAAATTAGTCTAGATTCACCCTCACAGGAGGAGATAACATTTTTATCCTGTGCTAGGATTCACTTTATTTCTGCTCTGTACAGAAGTTTTACCTCAAGGGTGAGTCTGCCTCGTAGCATGTGCATATCAGTGTCTTGTCCTCCAGTTTACTAATTTAACAGCTCATGAATCAGACTGCATTGCTCAGCACTCCATTGTGCTTCTGATAATTAATCAGATACAGCTCTAATTACTGACTTTCAGCAGAACTTAACTGTGGTCATCTGTAATGTCACCTATTATTGACATATTGTAGGAATATAGACAATAGAAAAAAAACTTGCAAGAGTCACCTGATGAAAATTATAATGAATTTTCTGGCTTAACACCTTTTTTACAGTGACCTCATTTGAAGACATCTGCCCTTGTATGTACAGCCACATGATGTACTCTGTTGTTGAAAGCTTTCTAAACTGCAGATGCTTACCTCTAAGGTAACAAGCATTTATAAGCAGACTTGCTTGGCCAAGGCTATTGGTGCATGTGCCCAGGGCAGAGCACTTGGTCTTGGAAATGCTCACCAAGAGGGGCCATAGATAGTTATTGCAAGAAACAGAAACATCCTCCAACTTGTCTCCTTCAAACCTAATTCTTGAAGTCATCTCTTTTATCATTAAAACCAATAACTATGATGTTCCAAAGCAAAACCTTAAAACTGTCTGGCCAGGGTGACTGTGCTTTCTCTTGCTGAGGACAGACAGCCAAAATGATAAAAGATGTGTTATCTTTCACTGGTCTGGTGAGAAATACAACAAAAGGCAGTGTCTGTCATGTCAGGAGAAAAGCAGAACTAACAGGAAGTACATTCATAAAGTTTACTGACTTCATTCAAAAATCAGGCAGGATTTTTTTTCGTTATAAAAGAGTCAAATATTATATTACATTATGTTGTTATATTAATCATATCAGCAAAAACCACTTCAATTGCCCAGTATGGCATCTGTGTCTCTTGCTTTAACAAGCTTTTTTTCACTAACATGCTATAAGTATTTCTGTTACAATTCTGAAATACAGTTGCTGGTTTTATCTAATGGGATTTCAAGCCCTTTCAATTTGGTTTGATCCTTTGAGGTGCAAATACAGACATGGTGCTGATGTAGCAAACACTTGAATAGCAGAGCAGCCTCTGCTAAAATCCTCCTGGTATTAACCAAGGCAGCAGGAAATCACCTCAAACATGTGAAGATAGTTCAGATGTGCAGTGGTTACAGAAGCTTGGGAAAGCCTCAGTATGGATGATTTTCTTCCTCATGTATCAAGAAATTGAGTATTTATGTGATTCTGTGAATTTAAATTCAGTTGCCAGTTAGTGACTACCCAAACAATTTAAAATGTTACTGTTCCACTTACTATTTCTATTGTTTTGAAAAGAAGTTTGACAGTTGCAGTAAATAGAGAATTGTAGGGGTTTGCCTCTTTCATTATCAACATCTAAAAATTTGTTTTGTACTAATGAGAGTGACTGTAAAAGAAAGAGATTGGTTGTTTTCCTATAAGATGTAATTTACCAGTGCCACTTTATAAGAGTATGCTGAGAAAATTAATGTGAAACCAAGAGCCTGCTCTCGGAAGTTTTGGTTGCATTCCTTCTCTGGAGCTTGTGCTTAATTGATGTCTAAATATAGTGGGAATGGACACAAAATTGTTATGTAGGACAGAAAAGGTCCTAAAATTTTATGTGCATGACAGTGTCTTATTCCCTGTAATATGTAGGGTATGTTTATTAAAATAGGGGGGATCCTGGTATTAGAAATTCTTCCAAATAAATGCTCTTCTTCGCAGTTGGTAGAATATTTTCATGGAAGACGGTGTAAGTACAAACATGATTCCTTCAAAGAATCACCCTCAGAAGTTTCTTGAGGTCATTGCTTACTGATAATGGAGCATTTGCAAGTATGTAGCTTGCACACAAAAGAAGTTTGTCACAGATTTAATAGGGAGAGCTAGTAGGGAGACATGATGAAGATGCCTTACAGGTACGGACACTTCAGTTAAAGTATGGGTAAAATCAGGTCCAGCCTGTTAAATAGTGGAATGTTAGTACTAATTTCACAGTCATGGAAGTGGAAGCACAGAGATGAGAATCTGAATTGTAGAAGTGCTTAATAATTTATGCTTCTGGTGATTCGTAACATCATTGCACTGCAGCACTCCTAAAAGTTGGGCACTAAGTTGATCATGGAGAGACAGTTGGCTTTCTTCATTGCAGCCCTCGTTTAGATGTCTCACACCCTGTCCTTTCTTCCTCTCTCAGTCTATATGCATTGTGCATTTTTAATTCTCCTTTCCTGATGGAAATCAAGATACCCATTTGACTTAATGGGAATTCCTTTATACAGCCTTGAAACAAGACTGGATTAACAGCTGAGTCATTAGTATACAACTTCTTCAAAAGTACTTAAGATTTTAGCTTGACTTGGGAGCAGCAGTAGGAAAAAACACTTGGAGGTTTCATGGGGCAGCGTTGATGGAATATGCATTGTGTAGGACAATAGCTGGGGAACAAATTAATCACACATTATTTATTTTACAAAGTACCTTATTGATGTTACACTTGGGTGACATTTTGCAAACATGTAGCAACTAATAGGTACAAATTGATATTAGCATATTTAAATTGATGCAAAAATGACTGCTTTCTTGGT
This sequence comes from Psilopogon haemacephalus, assembly GCA_013396835.1. Taxonomy (NCBI): domain Eukaryota; kingdom Metazoa; phylum Chordata; class Aves; order Piciformes; family Megalaimidae; genus Psilopogon; species Psilopogon haemacephalus. Next base: position 56,700 of record VWZI01011947.1, read on the forward strand.
CTGTAGGCCATTTGGCAGGAGAGAGAGTCTAGTGTAATCTGGGCTGTCTTAATGGGTTATTTTTAGGGAACACGCGAAATAGAAATGTGTTCCCCTGGCACAATGTGCAGACTCAGTAAATGCTTATAATAACATAGTCACCTGCTTGCTTGTGGTTTCACCAGTTGACTACAAACTAGTTAAAGACCATCTGCTTCATGTGTAGGTAAAATGTATATGACTTTGAATAGAATGTTTGTAGAAGCCTGTAGCTGTAGGAACACTTAATGGTGTGACTGTCCATTGCATAAGATGAGCAGGTCAGCAGGCTTTCTCTGAGGTTTTATTCTCTGAATTCCTATGGGAACATAGCTGAAAAATCAATTAACTCTCTTTTTTTTTTTTTTTTTTGTCTATTATTTTGGGTGGTGTCTAATGATTTTAACCCCCTAATTAATTAATGCCAACTTAGACAGTGGCCGAATCAGAAGATGTTGTTTGAAATCTTGAAAGTTGAATAAGTTTAGGCTACATCATGGCTGGAATAAAAATGCTGCTGGTTTGATTTTTACTTACATAGTTACATATATGTGTGTAGGGTGTCTACAGGTATGAAAATATCTTAAGAAATGCCCTCTACTATATGCTTACAACATTTTCCTTTTTTGTTGTTTTGGTTTGGATTTTCAGTTTGTGTCTTGTTACAAATTACAGGTTGAAGTCTTTTCCTATAACCTCTGAAGTATAAATGACTATAAATGAATAAGAACTGCAATCAAACCATTCAACACATCTGGTTTAGGTAAGAAATAGAGAGGTCTATAGAATTAAAAGCTTACTTTCAAAAAAACCCAAATTTTCATTCCATGTATAGCTTTCATTATAGCAAAAGAAATGCAAACTATAATTCCTCTGAATGGAGGAGAGTGTATCAGAGCATTAAGAGCTACAGCTGCCATTGACAGGAGTAACAGGGAAGAAAGAGGGTATATCTTCCTCCCTGAACACAGATTTGAGTGAGGTGCTGACTGATACTGCTTGGCAGTTGGGACTGTTGTTTGGCTTAGGTTGTCAAACAAGATTGTATAAGCTTGTTTGCAGAGGTGCGTACTGAGGAATGTCATTGTAAGAGCTGTCATTTGAGAGCTGTGGTTCTAAAACATTTCTGCCTCTTAGTCTGGAATGAATTGATTTATTGGGAGTTCAGCATCAGCTGTTGCAACAGAATTCATTTAGCAAGAAGTTGGGACTATAGGAGAACAGTTAGATGTTCTAGCAATGATTTCCAGTTCATCACAGACACTAATGTTTTGCTACCTGTTTCAAGGCAAAAAGGCTTGTCCTCATGCAATGAAGATGCATTTACAGACCTGCTTATATAGATCAAAAGAACACCCTCAGAGATTTCTTTCTATAAAAAATTTCTTGACTGCCAACTGTCACAAGTGAGAATATTAAAATTTGTAGCTAGATGCACTAAATGCTGTTAAATGGTACAGTCCTAGGCTTCAGAGTTACAAATCCTCTGCAGATGCATCAATACAGTTGGCACCTGTAAAACATCAACTTGACATTGACTTAACCATTGCTGGGTTTTGGTTTTGGTTTGGGGTTTTTTTTAAGAAAAGGGGGGAAAAAAAGGGTATATAAGAAATGGGAACAGTGAGAAATAGTCTGAGCTACACTGTTTTGGTACACTTCAGATTGAGAATAGGAATTGACTAAATAGAGCACAGAATCCTTTGGATTCATTCTCCTGAATTCAATTGGTTAACCCAGGACTGACTTCTGAAGTTTGGGATGCAGATGTTCTCTGGAGGAAGACTGTTTTACTTGGTGGAGAGGGCTGGAGGCCAGGGGAAAGGCAGAAAATTGTGTATATGTGATGTATGAGTGTGTAAACATTGTAGAGACCTCAGATTGGAGGAAAGAAGAGAGCCCTATCTAAAAATGGGATTCACAGATATGTATGTACGACACAGCTGTTTTTATCATGCCAGATATATTCTGTATCAGTTTTATAAAGAGCTATGCAAATAAGTAGCTCGAAGCACAGTGACTAATTTAAACTGATTTCTGTTGCTTTTTTATTGAGGCAGCTGAGAGTCTAACTAAATTATCAGAAGGTTGTTCGTAAAAGCACCTGCAAGGCTTTTAACAGTACTGCTCTCCACCTGTTTACCATATTCATAGCTTCTTACTGTCCCTGGTGTTTTTCTGTAACAGCTATAGTTGATCCTCCCTGCTCTTCCCTGTTGTTGATCAACCATTGTTGCCTCAGCTGCGGATAATCTGGCTAGAAGTATTTCCTAGCTGACTGATAGGCCACCAGCTCAAATCTAAGGAAGTTAGATGTAGGTTTAAGTGCTGTGTGGGGTTTTGCCATATGTTGCAAGGGTCCACTATAAGAACTTACTTAAAAAATGTTATCTTGCTGCAGGACAAATTTATAGAGAATGAAGCCTTTCTTTCTGGACAAAGCTGGTTAAAAATATAAAAACGTGAAAAAGATGACAGTAGTTTTTAACAGTGACAGTACAAATTTCTGGAAAAACTTTCTAGCCATCCCTGTATGTGGAGAAGCAGAACTTGTTGATGCATTCCTAATGAATATGAAAGAAAACTTCTTTTCTGAGGTTGTTCTTCCTGCATGCTGTGATAATAAGGAGGACTGCTCTACTTTATCAGTGTTCAGGAGTGGAGAGTTCAGAACACAGTGCTTTTAGTTTGAGGAAAAATGGGCAGGCTGCTCTTTGTTGTGTTTGTATTTTATTTTTTTGGGTGTTTTTTTTTTTTAGGGTGGACTTTTAGTGTTTTGCTGTCAGAATGAAGAGCAGGATACCTGTCATTCTTCTAGCCTGTGGCTCCTTTAACCCAATCACAAACATGCATATGCGTTTATTTGAGCTGGCTAGAGATCATCTGCACCAAACAGGTCAGTAAGGTGTTAGGACCACACAAGCACCACATCTTACTGTGAAAAAGAAAGAAAGAGTTTCAGTGCACACTGTTAATAAGCTATCACTTTACAGCTGGCTTGATCTTCATGCTATTTACTAATCATTCAGTATGAGGTTTTCATGGCATATTCTATATAGGAAGTCAATCATTACCTTTTCCTTTGACTGAGTACCTGGTCATAAGCACTGATGCAAATGAATTGAAAATTTTGTCAGCAGTTTTAGGATTGTATTCATGGAACAGGCTGAGCTGTGAACAGTATGCTTAATAATTTCAAAACTGGGAAGAAACATTTATGTTCGGATTTCATGCTTTTATGATACATTGTGTTTTAATCTGAAGAAGCGTTACAGTTGGTGATTTTGATAGCTGAGTGAAACTGAAGAAAAGATAAAACATCAATTATTCATTATCCATCTTCACTAAGATGTACAAGTTATCTCCTGTAGCAAAACAGTTCCCTCGTAAAGGAAGTCAGAAAAGGTATGTGTCAGTGGGCTGGAAAGTTTCAGTAGCAAAGGAGAAAAGCAGGTAACATCATGCACTTAAAGAAGGATCAGAAAAGCTCCTGAGAAGCAATGAACTGTAAGCTTGATCAGCTCCTTAGCTGCTGAGGCTTTTTTTTTTTGGTGTTTTGTTTTTTTTTTTCCCATGTGGCAGCTAAAATATATACAGGTGCTTCTGGAAGATGTTGGAAGGGAATCCTAGTTTATTGGATCTTGGCAGAGAAATTCCTAAAGAGGTGGTTCAGTAAGAATCTGAACAGAAAATAACAGGGAAAGGAATTTGGCTGTCAAATTGAGGGAGATGGTGAATCTGGTAACCCACTAATACTACTGTGCAGTAAAAGCAGCAGCTACATACTCACTACCCACTGTGAGAATACTGTGGCTTTCATGAGAAAGAATTTACATAGCCAGCTCTGATGACTGTCTGTGCAAGTCTCTGTTGTAACTACAATGCCTTTGTTGCTCCCTCAGGACTAGAAATAAAGGGTTAAGAAAGGAATTTGAACTGTCTTTTCTTACTGTAATTATGTAACTGCTTCCCTACCTATGTGTAGAGCAGAAGGGAAATGTGAGACTGAAGTCATATGTTATAGTCCAGTAACTTAGTTCTTTACCTTGAAAGAGGGATTGAACTGGGAAATGAATTGTGATTCTGTCTGTATCACAGCATATTGTCTGTTCTGCTCTTGGGTTCTCTGACAGTGCACCAACCCGTACTCAGAGCAGTTTGCTTAAGTCCAATAAAAATCAGACCAAAACCGAAAATTTGAAAGGCTGGAATAAAAGTTGTGCATTACATTGCACCTCACTTACATCAGTCTTCATTCCAGATAGATGTGACTTGATTTTTGACTTAGCGTGGAGTCCTACTAGAGTAAGTACTTCATGCATTAAAGAAAAGATTTTGTATCTGAGATGCCTGCAGTCTTACTCAGGATGTCCATAAACTAGGAATTCTCAGTTAGCTTGTGGAAGCTTTACTCATCCCAGGTAGAGGCAGCTTTACTTGAAGCAACTGTAAATGTAGATATGTATTGGTACGCGGTCTTGCTTGCCATGGTAAAGACAGATTCTTAAACAGAAGGGGTTAGAAATATTTGTAAAAATTACCAGTTCTAGGTGCCTAGTTTATGGCAGAACCATTCTCAATGATTAAATTAATTAGTCATTCTCCCATGTTACTGCTTCTGTGGTTGCACAGGGAAGGAGAGGAGAAATTGAAGCTTATTTGTTGAGAAACACTAGTTGCAGACTGGGGCTGGAGGACAATGGTTATACATAACTAAAGCTTGTGTGAAGTGAGGTATTGGTTTCCTGTGTTCACACTGATTCCCCTCTCAGTTATTGGTCTGCTGCATTCACACTGATCCCCCCTCTCGGTGAGAACAAAGCACTTCCAAGCTAGCATAAACACAGAACGTGTGAAAAAGTAACTTGGTGAAGAATTGGCATGAGCATTAGCATGGTGAAGAGTCTGAGGACAGATTGAGGGAACTGGGGTTAATTTAGTGTGGATAAGAGGAGGCTCAGGGAAGACCTTGTCTTTCTCTATAACTACCTGAAAGGAGCTTGTAACATAGTGGGAGGTCAGTCTTCTCTTAGGTAACAAGGAACAGGATGAGAGGAATGGCCTCAAGTTGTATCAGGCGAGATTTAGACTGGACATTAGGAAAAAATAATTCCGTCAAAGAGTGTTTAAGTCTGACAGGAAAGGCTGTCCAGGAATGTGGCGTCCACTGTCTGTGGATGCATTCAAAAAGCAGGTAGATGTGGTGTTGAGGGACATGATTTAGTAGTGGACTTGGCAGCATTAAGTTAATTATTAGATTCAGTGGTTTTGGAGGTTTTCTCCAACCTTCTATGTCTCTATAAAGGGTGATGTTTCTTAGGCTATGAGAATTAATTACTTACAGTGCTACTTCAGTATTTCTGCTCAATCACATATCAGGCAGAACTGTGCAATAGCTTGGCTGAAGTTGGCTTTGCAGTCAGGTTTTACTGTTATGAGTGACATGACTGTCCCTGATGTGCATCCTGACTGACATCTCCAGTAATTCTGTCTGCCAGCTTTTTGCACGTCACTTCAGTTTCAAATGCTGTCTAATCTTATTTTTCATACATCCCTATTTTAAGTAGGGGTTTTTATTGAGTTTCTGAAACTTTAAGCAGTATCTGCAGTTTCATTGCCACGCGTCAAGTAATTCATCCTTTTGCTGTTAGTATCTGTCAACAAACTTTGTCATGACACGTAAATACAGCAATCATAGCTACTTGTGACTGAATAATGATTGTCTTTACCTGGCTTTTGTCTCTACTCATGTGAATTTGACTCTTTACACATCTCTGAACAAAGCTAGAATTTTCTCAGGTTCAATCCCTTGTTTTAAAATTGTTTCTTGAAATTTACACTGGCTATGGGAAATACCTTGTCTAGTCTATTAAGATGTAATGCCAGATGCTTTTATTTGGCTGTATTTCTTATGTGACCATAGAGTCCAAAGAAACAGTGCTAGAATCAGCCTGTGGAAGGTGTTTAAAACTTTGTTTCCCAGGTATTGCTAGTGGAGGATATTTACATCTAGATAAGACCAGACGAAACAGAAGGTACAGGAAATGGAATATGAAATGAGAGATATTTCTTTTTGTGACAAGACAGATGCAAGGCAGAGGCAAAGGAAAATGAGATAGCATCTTAAGGAAACTTGGGATAAAGTCTGGCAAATCAATGGATGGCATCAAATGCAGTGCTGGGCAGCAGAACTGAGAAGTCCAACTAGTAATGGAACAGGCTGTGCAGGGGAGGTTGGGAGTCTCCCTCTCTGGAGATACTCAAGAGCTGCCTGGATGCATTCCTGTGTGATCTGGTATAGGTGATCCTACTTTGATGGTGGGGTTGGACTCCATGATCTTTCAAGGTCACTTTCAGCCCCTAACTTTCTGTAATTCTGTAATTAGTCGCTCACTGTCCTTTAGAATTTTATGTTGTTCAAGGGCAGCATCTCAGTAAAATTAACTGATACTTCAAGAAACGGGTAGGGACAAGTTTTAACAGCAGCCAGTCAGCATAAACACACAGACTTCAAGTTGTTTTCCGTTAGCAATTCTGATAATAGGGATTTGAGAACAACACAAATAACCATGGTTTGATGGTAGTCTTTTGTAGTGTATATAGCAGTATAGATCAGTCCTAGTTCCTTACTACATATACAATAAATATTTGCAGACAGGTAGTTACAACAATCTGAATTTCAAAAATGAAAAGGAAACAAATGCTTGGTTCTCTGCTTTGTGGGGTTTTTTAATTACATGATTTAAGCAAGCAGTGCTTGCTTAAATAGAGTGGTACTTGGTTAATTGTATTAGGCTTTAACCTTGAAAGAAGCATGAAGAGGGACATGTGTGTCTCAGCATTCAGAAAAAGCTAAAGCTATAGAGAGCACTTTGCATATCAAAGAAGTTAAAGCATGTATCTTGAGTTAGCTCAAGATATGCCACATCCCTCAAAACTATGCTTCTGTTGGATAAAATTTCTTTTTCTGAATACTGTTAGCTGTGCATATAGTTTAGGTCCTGGCCTTTTCCTGAATTTAAGGAATGTTTTTATAAGTGGAAAAAATGTAGGTGTCTTTCTATTCCATAAGTTCTGTTGTCTTACTCTAAAATGTACCAGGTTAACAGGTAGGCATCCCCTTCTGGCAGTGGCATTTGATTTGTTCCTTGCATTTGACTTTAAAATCTTAGCTGTCTGTTTTGTAGCATCTCTGAAGAAAAGCATTGCTTCCAGTCATGTTATGTGGCAGAAGTCAGTTTAGATGAGAGAATCTCAGAATAGGGTGTCCTGTGAGTAGAGCTACAATAATTTATTATTCACATTGTTACTCTCAGGACAATGGGTTTAACCTTCCTTTTCATAGCTGTCAAGAAACTGCCTTTCATTCTTTTTGTCCAAATCCAACAAACTCTGTGGCAGTGAAGTTGTATTTTGTACAAAATGTTTGTTGTAGATGTGGTGTGTGGAGATAAGTCAGCATTTATTTGAGGACTGATCATTGTGTGTGCTTACTTAGCTGCTGGAGTTCCTGAAGTTGCCATGTATTTGAGTGGCTGGCTGACTGCAGAGGTAAATTTGCAGCCTCAGGCCCTGTAGTTCACTCCAGACGGCTGGATATGATTTATGTTTGTCTCTGTACTCATATGACATCTGTCACTACAGTATTTGCACACCTCATCTAATTCAGTGAGTGTATCTTTCAAGCACTCCAACATGGTGAAGGTGAAGTCATCCATCCTATTGGAGAGATAGCCTAAAAGATTGTCCATTACTGCTCTGATGCATTTGTTGTTTATGTAGACTTCCAATGCAATGATTGCTGAATTGTTTACCCCTTTGATTTTTCTTCTGTAATGCAAGATGGGATCTTTTTGATATTTAGTTAGTAAATTGCTTTGAACTCAAATATTTGGGATTACTTGTATCCATTCATTACATAGTGGATTTGTTTTCATTTTTGCCCCTAGATGACATCCGAACATCCCTCCACCCCTCTTAATTTTAGCCTATAAATAAAGTTAACATTTCGGTTTAAATGGAGCAATGAAAAGTCATTGCCTTTTTCTTCTGGCATTATTAGGCTGAGATATCTGGGAAGATAACTGTTGATTCCTTGTGGGTTCAAGGGAAACCATGACTATAACTTCAGTACAGAATCTATTTAGAGACAGTAATAAAATATTCTCATTATTTGTTCAGGTGGCAGGTTCCCATGTGCATCGTGCTTGTTACTCATCTCCTGTGAATTATCTCAAATAGTTACTGCATTTGACTTTGGTACCTTAAGTAGTAGTAACCTTGATTTTTCTCCTCCATTTGTTTTCATTTCTGCTTTGGAATAAGCTAATATCTGAAGCTGTTATCTTACTCAATTTGTGCAGTGATAGGCCAGACAAGAGACTGAAATCTACAGCTGACAAGGATAGAGTTTCAATCATTCTTGGCTAACATTATCTCACAGTTTTAATTTTTATATTTAATATATTAAGATAGGAACTGAAAGGTAGGAAAAAATTCACTGGGAAAGAAAAACCTTTTATTAAAAGTAACATATTAATGAATTTAAAACATAATTTCATTTTCTTTTAAATGAGAATTTGTTCCAGCATTCTGTAATATCAAAGTATCAGAGACTAATTGCTGCTTATATGTCAAGTGAAAATTTTTCATATCAAGAAATGGACTTAGTTATATCCATATCTTTCAATGTTTCTGGGAGAATTTGTTTCTCTGTTGATTATTTGAAATATTTTAAACAGGAAAGAGTTTGGAATAACATTTTAAAAGGAACTAGTCTTATAAATCTCACAGAATTTTAATGCTGTTTTTTAAGTCCAACTTATTTAAGTTCTTTTGGAAAAAAAATTTACCCTGTTACATCAAAAGTTGAGTTACTAAACTGTCATTTTCTGTTATTAAATTGTCATACTCCAGTATCAGAATTATGAGTCCAGAAATACCATTTTCATTACAAGACACTAGAGCAAACTTACTGTGTTCTTGAAGTTTCTCTGTTGAAACAATTGAATTTTTTTAAAAAGAGGATTTTTTTTTCTCCTTCGGTGTCATATTTATCACAGTTCTTTAAAACTCAGGTATGACATTTGTTTATTTGCAAAAACTTTCTTCTCTGTTTCTTGAGGGACGCAGCTCGTATCAATGCTTTTTTTCCTTGTTATTAAAATGAGAGATACATTTTTATTTCCTGCTTTGAGGTCAGTACTGCACAGTCTTAACAAAAAGAGCTTGTGGCATTAATGATTATAATGTTTTAAAAAAGTGGAAAAATAATGGGCATATTTTCAAATCAGATTAACCTGCTAAAACAGACAGGAAGGGTTGTTAATATTGCTAAACTGAAGTTTTGACCATGGTATTGTAAGCCTCCATTTTGATTCTCCTTTAGCTCCATCTGTGTTCTTCAGTCTTCTTATTTGTCTGAACTGCATGAATCACAGCTGCAGTAATACCCTAAAATTCTTGCTTTAGCACAATGAATTTGATAAATAACAAACATCAGATGCTTAAGAACAATGCAGTGGTCGACTACTTAATCCATTGCTCTGGCTGTATGAAAGCTGTACTTATTGGGATATAAAACTGATCATAAATTATAATCATCTATACTTGCTTGAAAATTGTAAGATCATCCAGCTTTCCTTTTTTGAATCATCTAATAGGATGAACATATTGCTACCAATTGTGAGCAGTTCGGAGGAACAAGAAGGCTCCTTTTAAATGTAATTGCTGCTTTTGTATTAAAAATAATACCTAGATCAGGTCATTCATAGCCTCTTACAACTTCCAAGTTAACCATGCTTTGAAGAGGTTGGAATAGATCACTTCCCAAGGTCACATCCACCCTGAATTTTCAAGATTCTGTGAAGGTTACTTTTCCTGCCCCCCCCCCCCCTNGGCATAATGTCTCCTGTTAATGATGACTATGGAAAGAAAGGCTTGGTTTCAGCAAGGCACCGCATAGCAATGGCTAAACTAGCACTGGAGACATCCGATTGGATTCGGGTTGATCCATGGGAGAGTGAGCAGGAGACATGGACAGAGACAGTAAAAGTATTGAGGTATTTACATTTCTTTTCTTTATGAAGTTGCTGATTGCCAAAAATCTGTCAAGTTACCAGTTCAATGCACAAAACTCATTCAGGCAAAATACCCAAGCAAAACAGGATATGTGGATGGCATCATCTGCTGTGAGACAAAGATTAGACCTGTGAGAAGTGGAAATTCACATCACTTTCCTTCAGAATGTCCGTGTGGTCAGTATTCCCCACTGGAGTCTTTCCTTCTCTGCTGCAAGGCAGAGGCTTCCCCCAGAAATGCAACACACCATGCTACTGCACTTGTAATTTAAGTAGTTGGATGCAAGTGTAAAGCCTCTGACAAGGAAGAGTCTTGCAAAATTTTAGTTACTGAAGGAGTTCTGCAGTGGTGTTCCTGTTAATTCTCTTATTTTTAAGTCTCCAAGCAAGTAGAGATCTTAATCAGAAAGTAAGCAAGTTTACAAACAAACCTATTCTTCAGGAGCATTCCTAGTCCAGATGAGCTCTTTTGGCTTTATTATGCCAGCAGGTTTATCTATTGATGCATCTTTGAAAAGATTTCATATTTATTTCTTTCCTGGTCAAAGAACCAGTTGCTGCCCTCACTATAAGGTCCTTCAGGTAGGAAACTTTAGTACCAATAGAAAGAGATTTTGCTATTGCAAGGCGAAAAACGTACTGTACCTAAATGTCTCTTCTTATCAGTATTTTGAATTGCACACTTAACTACAGCAGAACATTGTGTCCCACATGAATGGCCTTTTCCTACAGTACTCGTTTTACCTGAGTGCAATGAAATTGTCATATTTCATCAAAATCTGTGGATTTTGCAGAGGCTCCCAGATAGTTATGACACAAAACAATTCATGTCCCACTTGTGGTAGTGCTATTAGCTGACTGTTCCACTGAGCATGGAGATTTTGGGAGATTATCTCAAGGCTGTTTTAAGAGAGGAGCAGGGAACAAGAGCTATTTTCCACTTGACTGCTGTTGGTGTTGTTAGTAAGCAACAAACTACTTTCATTCTCTTGAGCTGTAGATTTGATTGTGGAGCAGATATACTTTGAATTTATTTAAAACTGGCTAAGACCTCTCTTGCCCAACTACCATTAAATTGTGCTCGTGATTTAATTACATCATTACTCAAAGCTTCCTACACAGTTCAGAAAGTGCTTGATAAGCTGAAAGATTATTTTGTCCTTTTTGGTGTATCTTTAAAATACTGTGACCCTCCCTGCCCCAGCACTTGAAACAGCTGTTGAACAGACAGTTTGCAGCACATGTAATGTTAGTTCTGCAGTGAGCTCTTTGCCAAGAGCTATTTTGCATCGTAGCTCAAGAATGTCAGTCCATGGTACAAAGCTAGTGTACTTTATACATAGCATCAGCCTGTTTACAAGGTAGGATTTAAAATAGAAGTTTAGGGAGGTATAAAGGCCAAGTTACTTCTACCTACTACCATTATGTCCTTCCCCTCTTGTCTGTGTAGCTTCTTTAGATAATGGTTGAGCATCAGAAGTTACTGGAGATACTTATGCAGCCTATCTAGATGTTTATTAGGCAACTTATTCCTGTGGCTAGAAGTATTTGCTTGATTTGAGAGTGTACATTTAAATCACTGAACTACAAACTAATTCTCCAGGCTGGGCATTCAAAAGGCTTTGTACATATACTGAACTTAGGCTGTACCTGTAACTTGTAATTTTTGCTTTGAAACAGCTGTACAAGACCTGATGAGTGCTAGTAAGACACCACATTCAGTCTGTGTCTGTCTGTCCCAACCATGAACTTGTTTCCTGAAATAATCTTGGCTCATGACAATGTGAAAAAGGCCTCAGGATGATGCAAGTCAGGGACTATTCTGAACATATACTGGTTTGGAAGGAAGCGAGTTTAGGTGTTTAGATCTAAAATTGGCCTCACGATCAAAAAAGGGACCACTACCATCAGTACCTGTATTAAAGTGGGGCATTTATGATCAGGGGCAGCAATAAAATGAAGCCATATAAGCCTAGGAAAAAATGCCCAAAGGATCCTTACTTGCCTTCAGGTGTCAGTAAAATTAGAAGCATGGCAGATGTAGAAAATCATAGAATCATAGAATGGTTTAGGTTGGAAGGGACCTCAAAGTTCATCAGGGATGCCTCCCACTAGAACAATTCACTCATGGCCTCATTCAGCCTGGCCTTTAACACCTCCAGGGAGGGAGCAGCCACAGCCTCCCTGGGCAACCTGTTCCAGTGTCTCACCACCCTCACTGTGAAGAACTTCCTCCTAACATCCTGTTTAAATCTCCTCTCTGCCAGTTTAAACCCATTCCCCCTCATCCTGTCATTACAAGACCTTGTGAATAGTCCCTCCCCAGCCCTTCTGTTGTCCCCCTTCAGATACTGGAAGGCTGCTATAAGGTCTCCCCAAAGCCTTCTCTTCTCCAGGCTGAAAAGCCCCAACTCTCTCAGGCTGTCCTCAGCAGAGCTGCTCCAGCCCTCTGATCATCTTTGTGGCCCTCCTCTGGACTTGCTCCAACAGTTCCATATCCTTCTTGTGTTAGGGGCTCTAGAACTGTACACAGTACTCCAGGTGGGGTCTGATGAGAGCAGAGTAAAGGGGGAAACTCCCCTCCATTGCCCTGCTGGTGGCACTTCTCTTGATGCAGCCCAGCACACAGCTCCTGTCTGGGCTGCACATGCATGCTGCCTTCTCATGTGGAGCTTTTCATCACCCCAGACCCCCAGGTCCTTTTCCTCAGGGCTGCTCTCAGCCATTCCCCACTCAGCCTGTATTTGTGCTTGGGATTGTGCCAACCCAGGTGCAGGACCTTACACTTGGCCTCACTTCATGAGGTTGGCCTGGGCCCACCTCTGCAGCCTGTCCAGGTCCCTCTGGATGGATCCCTGTCCTCTAGCAAGTCGACTGTGCCACACAGCTTGGTGTCACCTGCAAGCTTGCTGAGGGTGCACTCAATTCCTCTGTCCATGTCACTGAAAAAGATGTTCAACAGCACTGGTCCCAGCACTGACCCCTGAGGGATGCCACTTGTCACTGGTCTCCAGGTGGCTCCAGGCGAGCTGTTGATCACCACTCTCTGTGTGCAGCCATCCAGCCAATTCCTTATCCAGCAAGTGGTCCACCCATCCAATCTATGTTTTTCCAGTTTGGTGACCAGGGTGTCATGTGAGACAGAGTCAAAGAGTTTACTCAGGTCCAAGTAGATGATGTCATTTGCCCTTCCCTTGTCCACTGCTGCTGTGACTTCATCATAAAAAATCACCCAATTTGTCAGGCATGATTTGCCCTTGGTGAAGCCATGCTGGTTACCACCAATCACTTCTGCTTTGTTTCCCATTTGCCTTAGCAGAGCCTTCAAGAGGATCTGCTCCATGATTTTGCCAGGCACAGAGGTGAGACTGACTGGTCTGCAGTTACTGGGGTCATCCTTTTTTCCGTTCTTGAAGATGGGTGTTATTTTTGCGCTCTTCCAGTCAGCAGGAACTTAACCAGTCTGCCATGACCTTTCAAATATGATGGACAATGGTTTAGGAACTTCATCTGCCAGTTCCCTCAGGACCCGTGGGTGGATCTCATCAGGCCCCATGGACTTGCACACGTTGAGATTCCTTAGGTGCTCACAAGCATCATCTTCAATTATAGTGGGCAGATCTTCCTTATCCCAGTCCTTACTTTTGCCTTCTGGAATTTGGACATTGTGGTTGGAGCTCGTGCTGCTAAAGACTGAGGCAAAGAAGTCATTGAGCACCTCAGCCTTATCCATATCCTTTGTCACCAGCTCTCCATTTCCCTTCTGGAAGGGTCCCACATTCTCCCTAGTCCTCCTTTTCTCACTGATATACCTGAAGAAATTCTTCTTGTTCCCCTTAATGTCCCTAGCCAGATTCAACTCTAGCTGTGCTTTAACTTTCCTAGCCTGATCTCTGGTTGTGTGAACAATTTCTTTCTGAGATGTATATTTTGAGTTTCTCAGGATTGTGATTCTTTTAATTAAAGGGAAACTCACAAGGTAAAAATGCAGGGAACATCTTTTGTGAAACAGAGGAAGCTCTTCTCCTCAACAAGAATGGCTCCTCCTTAAAAGCTGAGCACATGTCGTAGAAACATCATCATGAGGGAATTGTATTTCATCAAGAAATTAAATGTAGTGATCTAAGTGTGATTTAATCCTGTTTCACACAGAAACCTCCACACTGTTTTGAAAGTAATGTTGCTACTCAAATTGCCACAACAGTAGAATTCTAAGAAGGAATTGAAAACAAGAGTGCAGCTACAGAAATTGCTTGGGAATTCTGGAAAATACTAACTACACTGATACTAATATCATGGTAGAATGAATGTGCTAATTCTTAACAAATTGTATTCGCATCCAGAGTGCATAAAAGCAGACTGTGTGCTAGGTAATCGCTTTGTGCATCTCTGAGAGGATTACCTCACACAGAAGCCTTTATTTTAAATGCAGGCACCATTACAATGAATCACTCAGATTCCTCCAGTCCAAGAAGGAAGTAATGAAAAACAAACAGCCCATAGAGAGATCTGCAGAGGATTCCCTTTCCTGCCAGTACTCAGGTTGGTTCATAACTGTAACCACAACTCTTTGTTTAGCCTTACAAACAATACAGTTTTACCAAACTAGACTGATGAAAAGGCTGACTATTAAGCTGGTAGGTTTTGTGGGTTGGAGCTGCCTGCCAAAACCAAGCCATACCAAATGCTATTAGGGCTGCTCTGCAGTTACTTTATTGTGGCTCACACATAGACAGGAGACTTATTCTGGAATTGTGTTAGTTCTTGGACTTATAAGCATCAGTTTAGATGTGCTAGAGCTGTATGTTGTGGTCCCTTTGGTTTTGCAAAGCACAGAATATATGAATAAAAAATACCAAGAAGTAAAAGGATTACTTAGAATTGTAATTCTAGTTTAGGCAATGAACAGAGTATGTGCATACCACAGCAGTGATGCTGCTGATGCATTGGTATTTGCTGCAGTTCTGGACAGAAATGCTTCTGTTGACAGTAAAATATGGCAGGTTCTTGAAACCCTGTCTGCTTTTTGATCACATCCCCTAACCCTTTGACTTGCTAGGATGCTGCTAGATTTTTTTATATAGCACATATTTTCGTGTCATATTATAGGACTTCTTGGATGTAAAAGTATACATTTATGTTGTTCATGGTTACACAAAAGTTTCCAGAAGGTGAGTTGTTTTGTCTTTACATAGATGATAAGGGAAAAATATCCCAAACCATTTAGACTATGGTTTAATCTTGTGTCTGATGCAGGTTACTGATTGTTGGCATGTGACTAGTCAGATTATTCCACATTACTTTCACACTGATATTCCTTAGTGTGGCAATAAAGTCTAGTTTCATTTTCCATTTCCAAAAAATTGGGTTGGCTATTTTTCTATAGTTCTTTCAAGCTCTATAGCATTTTATGTAAAAATGGTCAAGAAAACAAATGTTAAAAATAGTCTTCCTTTCCCAGAAAATAGTCTCAGTTTAGAATTCATCAGACATCTTCACAGGATTCCTCTACAGTCATAACCAAAAGGCATAGCAAAAATGAGGTGAGAAAGAGGCTGGCAAGAAATAAGCTCAGTCTAGTACATTGTGGCTGTATTTTCTTTTATTTTTATTCTGTCTGACAGCTATCCACAAAGAACAGTCCATTACTTTGAACAGTGAAAGGCTAGCATCTTGCTGTTACTTAGTTTCTGTGCTTTCCGTGCTTTCAGTGCTTTGACTGGGCAGTGATACAGATTTGGCTTCATCAAACATGTGGCCTACCAAGAGGGGAAGGATGGTTTCATCCCACTTCCTTTGGCCACTAGCGTGGTATGGCATGGACAACAATCAAGAGCTACTGAGAAGTGCAGAGCAGAATAGAGTTCTTTCCCTTTATAAGAAAGAACTGTTGTTCAGCACAAACTATATAGTGACATGCAACTGTTACCAGTTTCTCCTCCCTTCTCACCCTTCCACCCTCTCCCTAAAACAAAATGTGTTGAATTGGGGCCTTCTGTGACAAGTTTGTGGAAAGGTTCAATCACCTAATGGAAGCATTCCCAAAGTTCAGCTTCATGGCTGAACTTAGCAGTGGCAAATTTCAGAATTCTGTAATTAGTGTTTTTCTACTGTATGCCTGATAAACTCTAAGTCTTCTTTTCATGGTGATGAACCTCATGATTTTTTGTTCCACATGAAATAACCATCTCCTTTAAGTATATATTGAAAACAAAAAGGCTCACTGAGGGTAGGTATAGACAAACAACTGCAGTTTTAATAGACTTTAAATAGCTGTTTGGTGAGAGTCATTCACAATGAAGCTATAAAAAACAACACTACAGAGTTCTTGTTCTCTGTATTTCAGTGTCCAGGAATTTGTCATCCCTTCTTGATTCACCAAATACAGCTTCATATGCAATCTTTCTTCTACTTATAAGGGATGGTTGCTTGTCTTAATTTTTTTCAAATTGAAGTCCGTGCACCTCAGGCCTCTCAGCTGCCTGACATGAACAACTTTGTTGTTGCTTCTTGAATGTTTTTCACTGGCATATTCTAACAGCAGTCTCCCTTAAATCCAGCTACTTTATTTGTGTTAATACTTACTTATCCTTTAGCTTACACTCTCCTTTTCCCCTGCACAGCACTTTAAAGAATTGCAATTAATTTCTGTGCACTACTATTAACTGAGCTATGCCAATCGACAGCAAGCAGAAGTTCCCCTGATCCAGACATACCATAACCTGAAATAAAGGCTGATTTACTTATTAAAAAATGGAATATTGCATCACTCATTTGGGGTTTATGCCATTATATGTAGTGGACACTGCAGATCATCATTTAGCAACGTGTCTTTGAAAAACCAAGGGCATTTTTTTTCTCATTGGCACAGACAATGTAGAACAGACAGGGATGTATTTAGTTGTGCAATTGACAGCCTATTTGTAAACCTTGAGATCTGTTGTTTTAGCTTCCGGTAACCTAGGACTGCAATGTGTGAAAGCCCAGCAATACTATGAAAGCCCTGGTGTAACACTGGCTTTCAGACAGCTTGGGTCACAGGACAACCGTTTTATTGTGGAGGTTGCTGTAAGTGAAAAAACAAGCTGTGACTTAAAACCCAAGTAAGGCTCTGGAAAGAAATGGACTGGAAATAATCTAAGCATGAAGTGAGGCCAAGGAACTGGCATAAGGAAGTAGATGAGCAGAGGATGGCTTGGAAGAGAGGAAGCAGAAAAGATCAGCTTCCCATGTTGTGTGAGTTTTAAGGTTCTTGATGTCGCGTTGCTTATCAGCTGTCAAGAAGTTCTGGGACATTCTTTGAGAGTCCAGTACTTCTGTAGCCCTGGTCCCAACAGCGAATCACAGACAACTGTAGCAGGTGCTTCTACAGTACCTCAGGATGAGAGCATTGAATCTAAAGGTTCCAACCTTGCAGGTGCAGGTATCAAAAATATTATTGAGGCTTTTGTGGAAAGGAGGCCCCAAAAAATCACATAATTATACTTTTAAGTATGTGGACAGTCTGTGAATGTTTCAGATCAGCCTTGTCCCATACAGTTGTCCTCCTGTGGTGATTTTGCATTCAGAGCAGAGGAAGGTGCAGTATAGTACACCGTCACCTCTGTTACCTTTGTGGAGGTCAGAAGGTGTGTATTGAGGGGTATTAGAAGAAATGCTTTCTGCAGTTAACTCAGTGGTGTATATTAAACCTCTGGAAAATTGAGTCAGTATTAAAACACCTAAGATACCCTTTTCATGCCTCATATTTCTCAAATATCTGATTTAAAGTGTTTGTATAAGAGTTGCATATGTGCCAATAGTTTACAATCGCAAATAAATGTAAAATGGAGACAATGCCTCCATCTTTTCCCTTCATTCCACATGAATGCAAGGCTGTGAAAGTTGCTAGTCAAGGTTTGTAAGTATTTGGATGGTATAATAAGTTCAGTAGAATAGACTTTGAAGAAAGAGAATTCTCTACTAGGGCTTACGCAGTAAGCAATTAAGACAAGGAGGAAAAAAGAACAATGTACTAATCAGATATTGTTCTTGGTCATTGTTCACTGTACAGCAGATCTGGCTTTAGATCTTTGCGCAAGAACAAAAAGGCCATGGCCACATGGCACAAAATATTATATGATTAATTTTCTGCTTACCTGAGCAAAATAAACAGAACAGGCTGAAGTGTAATGGCCAAATTCAACCAAGGCCAGTCTTTGTGCTGCGGTAATTCTCTTTATTTGCTTTTTTCCCCTTTCCACTCACTTGAGTGGAGGAATAATTCTCATTTAAAATGGTACAGATAATATTTGATGTGATGTGAGTGATGCTGAAGTACGTGATAAATTGTGACCAAACATATACAACTTCCAAGCTGACTTTTTTCTTGCAACCTTTTTGAAAGAAAAATGGAGTGAGGGTAAATTTTTTTTTTTTATATTGATGCATTGAAACAGAATCTAAGTATTAACTTCCTATAAAAACAGGCAAGTATAGAAATATCTCATTTCTTTTTCTCTTTCCAGTTCTACCAGAACTGAAGCTGCTTTGTGGGGCTGATTTTCTACAGACATTTAAGACACCCAATCTTTGGAAGGAAGAACACGTCAGAGAAATAGTGGAGAAGTTTGGGTTGGTCTGTATTAGCCGTGCTGGCTCTGATCCTGATCAATATATCAATGAATCAGACCTCTTAACTAAATTTCAGCACAATATCTTTCTGGTGAAAGAATGGATTCAGAATGAAATTAGTGCCACACAGATACGCACTGCCTTGTGCAGAGGATTAAGTGTAAAATACCTCATACCAGACTCAGTTATATCCTACATTGCACAGCATAATATCTACACCGATGAAAGTGAGAGGAAGAATGAAGGTGGCTTGCTTCATCCTCTCAAGTTGCACAGCACAACAGTAAATCCAATCAATGACTGATGTCTGCTGTGAGTGCAGTGGACCCACCTGATGTGTGTTCATGTGAAGTCCTTGAGAAAGTTGCTTCTTGTTAATAAAGGGAATGTACATCAGTTCTTGAATTCATATAATATTTAAAATTCATGTTTTTGTATGAGCAGAATAGCTTAAAACATATAAAGAACAGCTTCTTTGTGAAAATAAATAAATGTTAATCACAGTATTACTTAGAGGTCAAAAATACTTTCCTGAATTTCATTTCAGTAATCCTACAGATAGTTTTAGCATGCACCTAGTTTAGCAGCAGAAGAAAAATTTTATATATATATATATATATATATATGTAAATACATATTACCAGTAAACTTTGACTTTTTGGGACCCTGAACAAGTTTTTTGGTTTTGGCAGTTTAGACAAGAGATAGAAATAAATCTTGCTTTCATGCCAGCACTTAAAAATGCATGCATCATTCGTGTCACTTTTAAGCCTCCAGATTCATGAATGACAGACAGTCCATTAGAAACTACTCAGTGAAAAATAAATGAAAATAGCAGAGGCTGTCTCAGTATTCAAACCCTAATAATAGCCAGAAAAATCCATTCTCTTACGTTATTTGCCTATTCTGCTGATTCAGTCTATTTCATTTTTGACAGAAGATGTCTCCAAAGAATATGGAATCTCTATAAAATGTTATTTCTGTGCTTCAGCATTTAAATTACCTGAGAGCATGCATTCAGTAGTGGTTTAGCTTTTGTCAAGCTACAGCATCAACCACTGCATCTTAATACAGGTTTCCACATAACTGGTCCTTTTTGAGCCTTCAGTTGGCCAAATAGAAGCCACTGGTAGTTCTCCAGAATTAAGGATCTTGTTGGAACAAGTTAAAAGTAAGGCCAGATAGAAACTGCTGTTACTGAAAGAGTCTGTATTATTGTGTTCTGAAAAGAAGGGCACAGAAAGTAGCTGGAATATACTCAAAGAAGAAGGATTTGCCTCAAAAACTACACCAGGTAAGCGTTTGAGGGTTTTTTGCTAATATCCTGAACTAAAGCTATATTAAAGTTTGTTGTTTTTTGTTTTTTTCTGAGTGGTATGAAAAATGAAGAGTAGTATGATTAAAAGTGGACCTTCAGATAATTGGTCCCCTTACAGAAGTTACATGAAAAGTGGATGTTTCATTCTGTTTGAATCAAGTCATCCTGCTGTCATTAGAAATTTTGGAGGTTCAGCCTTGTGGAAGGATTTAAAGGCAACACTTCAATAATAATCGGATTAGAAGGATTTGCATAGCATCATGGTCTAAAAAAACCATAAAAGAAACCAGAGTTCAAACTTGTCTCAAAGAAAGGCAGTGAGCTGTGTGGTGCAGAATCAACACACTGTTCTGAAGCTTTGATTTGGACAGTTACCTAAAGCTGGGATGCCTGCAGATTTCAGTGGCTACTGGAAAATGGTCAGCAATGACAATTTTGAGGAGTATCTGAAAGCACTGGGTAAGGTTACTTTCATGTTTCTTTAATAAACAGTAAGTGCAGTGTATCTCTTTTTTCTTGTACAGTCATAAATCATTTGTGTGAGAAAGTTTTTTCAGGAATGCACTTAAGTGTCCTGTGCAAAGTTACTTTGTCTTAAGCAGCCTCTACTTTTTATTGTATTGAAGCTTTCATTAACAGAGATTACACTACATAGCTTGAAGAGGTAAGTGGCAGATTTCAAACTCAAAAAGCCCATGATTTCAAAACAAGTAAACTTTTAATGTCTAGTAAAGAGGCAATAATGTATTTAGCATATTTTTTCTGTGTTGATATTTGCTATAAAGTACTAGGATTTCTATAGAAAAAAGGCCTTGTAACTGACAAATCCAAATGATATTTTTTAGCATTCTACATTGTCAGAATATCAAATTACAAATTATTACAGTTAAAAGGATTACCGTGGACTTTTTCCCTCATGAGAAAGCAGGTCTGAAATATCTAGACACTTATTTATGTTTGTTTAATTTAGTTCTCCTAAGAGCTACAAGTTTATTTTTGAGGTGGAATTTCCAAATTAAAATAATTATTTTTCTTTTTCAGATGTTAATGTTGCCGTAAGAAAAATAGCAAACTTGCTAAAACCTGACAAAGAAATCCTTCAGGATGGGGATCATATGATCATTAAAACGCTAAGCACTTTTAGAAACTACATCATGGAATTTGATGTAGGAAAGGAGTTTGAGGAGGATTTAGCTGGGGTGGATGACCGCAAATGCATGGTAAGAATTAGAACTGTAACAACAGACACAAATTTAGTAGTCTGAGGCCTTTCACAGAGCACATCTGTTAACTGTTTTGTGTGGCTATCCCTAAAGTGATTTCTGTGCTTCTCAGTTTGCTGAGGTGTGCACACAGTTTTTGATGTGTGTTTACAGTAAAGGAATGGTAATTCTGATCAGGAGCACAAAACAGTCTTATCAACAAATGAATGTTAATTCAAGTGAAGTGTTACTGAATCACACAGGGTTATTTGTTTGTTAACAAAGAAGGTTAGCTTCAGACTTTCAGAACCTTTTCACTGAGCAAAGTTTTACAGCAAAGGAAATCCACTGAGTGCAGGGTCAGGCACTATTCCTCATGTGTAAGAGTGGCCAAGAGCTTAGAAACTGCAGCTTTTCTTGCTCCTTTTTGTTGTTGTGCTCCTTCCTTCCTAGGCGTACTTTTTAGAATAGAGGTGTTAATTAGCCTACTGGAACAAATCTTATTGCAATCAATAAGCAAACATGGAGGACTCTGCCTTATGAGCTCTTTTTCCTTGTCAGGGAGACAATATTTTCTAACTTATGACTGATCAATACCAATTAACAACAGAAAACCTTGAGAATATCAATTTTTTTCCTGTTAGTTGGAAAGTATGATGCCTACAATATCCTACCAGAAACAAGTTGATAAGAAAAAAATATTTCAGGAGAGGCTATAGAGGGGAGATCATATAAAAGAGAAAGGATAGGTTTCAATTGTTGGAAAGATAGTGCCATTTAAAACTGGTACTGTTCTCTAACACTGGGATATGCAAATTTCCACAGGAAAGAGAAAGACTGTGAAGATGAGAAAATAAAAACAGCTATCTAGTGACCGCCTCAACTAATCTCTCTAGACTCCTTCTTACAAAGGGTTAGAAGCATGATAGAGTGTAGAATACGAAGTTCACAGAAGGAAGAAGCACTGTTTGCTTGTGTTAAGAAAATGCTCCAATGTCATAATGCATTTTTGACTGCTGGAGAGCATGAGGAGAATGAGGTACACTGAACAGTTACAAGCCCAATGAAGGAATTAGGGTATCAGAAGATAGCAATGATCAGAATATCTGCTTAAGTGCCAAAAATGTCTGAAGACCTCAGTGTTTGAGTCAGTGAGATACTGGTTTGGGAATGTCAGAACTGTGTCCATCTAAGCATTATTTGTATTTGAGTACAATTAAACTCTATTTAAAGGAGGATTAAAACATTTTCTACAGGGTGGAAAGAAGTAACTTTGCTCTGAAGCTGTCTAGTGTATACCTGAAATGATTTCTTGCAAATTGTGTCCAACGACCACTGTGCCAGACAGTTAGATTCAGCAGATAGGAAAATGTAGTCCTTGGCTAGTCCTGATTTTGAAATGATTAACAGATTAAACAACTCTTAATTTCCTCATGAATGCAGTCAATATTTTGTTACTTGTAACAGGCCAGAATTCTCTAGACTATTTTACTATATTGAATGATGGGGAAGAAATTAAAATGTTGAACCAGAAAGAAGAAATTGAAGAAAGATTATTCTGGTTGCTACAACAGCTATTTGACTTCGAGTGGAATGTTCTTCACCCTGTTTCCAAGAGTTGCTTCAACATTTTATATGTTGGTTGCTTACTGCAAAATTCTGAGAGTCTTGGAAGCAGAAGCTACAGGCGTCCTCTTCCCTTTTCCCAGAAAGCCCAAGGCATAGTCACTAACCCTGATTGTTTTATTGAGTTAGGCACATCACACTAAAACTTACAGAAATCCACCATCTGTCTTTAAGACCTCCAACAGCATATGTCAACTGCAGTTATGCAGTTAAGGTCACTGGTTCTCTACTTGCCTTGTAGCAATGTCTAGAACTTCATAGTTCAGTTTTCTTATTCTAGGTTTATACATGAGGCCTCCGTTTTCTCAAAGGCAAAACAGTACAAGAAGCTGTCTTTCTCATGCTGCTTCAGCCCAAATCTGATAACCATAATGTCAGGCAAAACTTACAGTTGTTAAGTAACAAAGTAGCTCCAAGGGTCCAGAAAGAGTCTCATGAGAGAGGGGTCATGGAGGTGATATAAGAGATACTGGACCACTCCCTGAGCAGGCTTATGAAGAAAACCACCATAAAAGCAAAGGTTGAATATCATTCTTAATGTTTCCTTTTCTGTAGCTTGCAAAACTGTGTGCCATAAATGGTTTAATCATTAATAGTCACCCTGTGTAATGGGAGAGATCGTGGATCAATTATTGTCATTTGTATTGTGGACTGAGCAGACCACTGGACAAATTTTATCCAAGTAGCTCAATGTATGAGAAGTACAAAGTAACATGGATAAGACAAATTGCAAATTAAATATTAATCTATATAGCAGAGCAATCATCAGGAGACAGAAAGAACCTTAGAAATTATCCATCCAATAGGCATGGATATTTTTTTTCCTTTTAATGAAGAATGTATCATCTGACTAGAGTTAACAGATCTGTAAAAATAACATTGGTACAGTGAACAAGTTAGGTCTTGTGTATAACTCACTGAAATTATCTTCACCTTTCAGTTGTAAAACACATCTTCAAGTCCCTCAGGGTAGACTTTAACTATAATAATTCCAAATCAATACTGTCTGTGGTGAGTAAAGGCTAAAGACAGCAGGAATTGATATTCCTGTGACAACACAGGCCCTCTCCTTCCTTTCAGTAAGGACTTTTTCAGTTTTTTAGTTGGTCACTTTGGAAGCCAGGCTGAACTTTCTGGAACAGTGAGTTAATTGAAGTGGATAACTTCATTGGTTTCAATTTCTCCTGTTTTGCCTTTAACTGTTGCTTTCCTGTATTCAGCATGTTCTTTGGTGATTCTGTTTTCTTGAGGGATACAGGTAGCAGCAGTTAGTGACAACAATTCCTTTAAGATTTGGTTTCTGTTGGGAAGTGAAAGTGTGCTACTTTGGAATCTTGAGAAACCTAAAAGCCTTAATAGCATAGTTAAGGATACCATTTTTTTTCCACAAAATTTTTAGATTAGGATAATTAACCACATAGATGTGTGGGCACGGCAGAGATCCCTAATCACAGCACAAGGTAATTCCAAGACATTTGACACTCAATGCATTCTAAGTATTACTGCCATCCTGTATGGAACCAGCTGCAGCACACCTTACATTTAAGAACTGCAGACAACATCTGCAGTCAGTTCGCTCCATAGTGCCACCATGCTTCTCCTGGAGTTTTTCCCCAGAGATTTGTCTCCCAGATAAATAGCAGTTTCTCTGGTTTTGTGCAGTTTCATGAATGTCGTGTTTCTGCAAGTTTAATCATGCTTAATATTTAGGGTTCTTAAAAACGGGGCAGTTTGAACTACAAAGTAAAATGAAAGTTTGATGTATGCAGGAGATTCTTTTATTCATTGCAAATGTTACAGGGCACCCATTAGATGGTGCAGAAAGATGTTTAGAACATTAATATTGAATTAAATTATTTCTCAGCATGTGAAGTTTGAGTTGAACTGTCTGATAAAGTTTCTACTGCTTTGAAGAGTTTGTTCATGGTTTTAATTGGTAACATTTATCAGACATATGGTGAACAAAGGAAGTTAAAATTAAATGGGTAACTATAGCTTTGATATTTTCTGAACTGAATATTTGATCCTGCCATCTTCATTCTCAGTGAAGCTCCAGTTTCATAATTAAATTTCCTCAATTTTACAGATATATTCTATAATTACTGGTTGTGATTAGTTTAGTGAGCATCCTGAGTATTGCACTAAGTATAAAATCTTGTTTCATGCAAATAAACTCTACTATGGAGAAAAGATACCATTCACAAAAGAGGTAACATCTTGCTGAAACAATGTTTAATTGAAAATCATCTCCAAAACTGTCATGTTCATCACCAGATATCTTTGCCTTCCTTTTTCATCAGTAATAAAAAGTGAAGCTAAGGAAACACCTGCAGTGTGAAACAGGTACCAGTAAACATAAGAACAAGGCAGGATCTGACACTGAGCAGGGAAAGCTTGCTTTATGTACCTTCACTCTCTATTGGCTTAGTATAGCAGTGAAAACTTTCTTTAAAACTTAACTGTGAAAAAATGAAATGCTGAAATTTTATATTCCAAGTCTTTGCACCCAATGAATCAAAGCAGACAGAGAATGGGATAGCCCAGATTTTAAAATTACTCCTTTAAATTTTTTACTGATGATTTTGCTGCTAAATCAGGTGAAGGTTTTGCTTTGTTTTTCTCTGCTGTTAAAGTGTTTGGAGAGACTAGACTGCTTTAGCTCACACTATCTGGAATGGATAACTAGAAGCAACATTAGTTGCATTAAAATTGTATATTTGGCTAAGCAAGTGAAGATTGCTTCAGTAATTCAGAGTCTTGTGCTATGCTTGGATATGCTCTTTGGCATAGTGATTTTCGTCTTAGATGAAAGCAGGAAAGAAAATGACAGTGACTGAGGACTGGTAAACAGATAAACCAGCAGGAATTTGGAACTGAAAGTAGGAAACCTTACATGTTAACCAAAATAGAATACAACAATGGATGTGTTACCAAATGGGTGTTTAGGTTCCATTACTGGAAGTAATGGAAAAAAGAATCTTGCTGTGTTGGGGTAGGGTGTGGGGATTTGGGGAGTTACGGAATCCAGTCGTCAGATCTATCATATGTCTTATTGTATTAATTGTTTTCATTGAATGTTTAAGGCAGCTACATAAGGACTGTTCATAGGCATCTGACTAATCCTCTTGTCACATAACAGTGCTAATTGCATGTGCTGTATCCTAGAGAAGAGGTAAGTTCTGTGGCTGTTTTCCATAACAAACATCTCTCATGTGAAACCGATTCCTCGCTAGTTTGTTTTCAGGAAAAATGCAATGAAGTTTAGTTGTTCTTGACTGCTGCAAGGTCAGAATAAAGCCCTGTTATAAAATCACATGGCTTATGAAGGTTATTTAACTACGTAGACAGGGTTACTCTGTTCCACAAATGGAATCCACAGCTGTTAATCTAGTTTAGGTATTGGAATTATGATTTGCTGCCAGAAAAACAACAACCAACAGTCTATCTAGCACTTGGGATTTCAATAGGGATTCCTCACAGGGTGAGAAGACTCAAAGTAAATTGTGCTGTCTAGTAAGGTGCAAGGTCAGCAATAGGTCTTTACTTGAACCTTCTGATTCTACTATTTTGTTTCTTTTACCTATTCAATTCACGTCTGTTTCTTTTTGGCTCATATAGTGTTACAGAGAGGTGTTTTGATGTCATTGTCTTGTCTCAGGTCTGGTGCAGTTTGGTACATTTCCCAGCTTCTCATTGGAATAATCGGTCTTTTTAGACAATTTAAAGGAATTTAAAGGAGGTAGTCTTCATGTAGTTTTCTGTTGATACTTCATAGCCTTTTACAAACTGTTGTCCACAAGTGAGGAAGTACAATCCTCCAGAGAAGAAAGGTCTGCTCTTGGATCTGTCTCAGATTCTCTAAAACTTTGGTTCATTCTGTCTCTGTGCATCAGTAAAGAGAAACCATTTCCTTTGCTCTGCCTTATTTCACACAGTCTGGTCTTTTGGCATTATTGCTTATTACCTATAAGTGATATGCTCAGCACATTTGCACAATGAGATGAGATCTCCAGAATCTTCTACCATATAATTTAAGATGTCATTAACTTTAAATTCTGCAGTGCTGGATTCATCTCTAAAACCCAAGACTGATCAGAAGCTTTGAGCCAGTTATTCATAAAACATTTGCTAACTTACTGGAGCTCTGTAGGGAGGTGGGTTTGGATGAGCTTAGCATTTCAGGTTTTTGTGTATCCTAAAAAACTCAGATTTATGAATGCAGAAGTGCAATCAGGAAGAATCAGCTGAAAACCTGTGAACTTGACTTACCAAACCCAATTTTGAATGACAAACTGTTACTCTTATGTGCAATTGTATCTTGCTAAACTTGTGCAGTGGATAAATCAATTATTACACGTTAATTTAAACAGTAAGTGTCTTAGAATCGATTCTGGTCCTTGCACAAAGTGAATTGGATGTTCTGCTTTGTATTTTCTCTGTTATAGGATATATAAAAATCTTTCTATTTTTGTATTATTTGTATACAATTTTATATCAGAAAACAAGACCCACCATTCCTAAGGAAAAAACAAAAAACAAACCACAGCATTAAGCACTGTCCAAAATACTGATCTTGTTCATCCTCCCACATACTGTCATGTGTGTAGCCTGGAGGTTTGGCACATCTATTCCCTGGAATATGCCTGTAGTCATTGCTTTCCTTTATTGCTTTTATGAGCAAGGAATCAAAATGGGGAATTTGAACATTTCAGATTTGATCCTCTCTGACAGCAGTTTTGATCTAGAATTTGTCAGTCCAGTCCTAAGTCCCTGTGCTAGCAATGGAAATGCTGCTTCTAAAAGTGTCTTGTCTTTTAACTACAGTGAACTTCAGTGAGCTTGTCTGTCAGGTACAGAATGTCGATGTTCCAACCTGCTTGTCTTTCAGTACAGACACATTTCAGAGTCCTGCAGCTATAGATACCTGTTAGGAGACGTCACTTCCATTGTTTAATCCTTCTAAAATCATGATTACAGTTGTAAAATGAATGACTGGTCATTCTCATAAGCAGAGAATTACTGGACTGAGATGGAGCATGGAGCGCATCATGCAGTTGTAGAGCACTGCAGTAATTTTCTGCACCATGCTATAGAGTCAACGCGCTGAATGGAAGAAAACTAGAACTAGCACTGCTGTGTTTTCCTACAGATGAGAAATCAATAACATTTTTTATGAAAGGTAGTAGCTGCAGTTAATATTTGTGAATGCAATGTGTTGAAAATATATGTAGCACTAAAATTAAAAATGCTTATGGACTACTTAAAGGGTTGGGGTTTTTCCCATTCACCTGTAGAATACATTATGTACCTCCAACTGCAGAGCATGTGACACAAGCAAGCACACTAGGAACAGCCAAGATAGGAGTAAGGAACATTGTGCAGAACAGCACTGAATGTTTTTGCACTTAGCTTTGCATTTCCCAGTAAGGTCTATCTCACAAAATAGTTTGAATATTTCAGTAAGTTACAAAAGTCAGTGTCTCTGGCTGTGGGTCAGTATGACTTGTCACTAGAAACTGGAAGCAATATCTATTTTAATTATGCAAGATATCGCTGCTGTTACTGCTACTAGAGAAAATGCAAATGCATAGTAAATGAATTTGGTTTTACTTAATATTTCATTTAATAGATCTACCTTGTCTCATAAATGAATATGGTAAATAGAATACTTCATCATTTCTTCTAGTTTTACAGTTCGGAAAGATTGTGTTGCTATGCATACATATTTAAATCTTCATAAACACTAATAAATCGTAAAAGGAAAGTATCTAAAATACACAAAATAGTTTTAGACTACAGAAATCACATCATAAAACCAAAGAATATTTGAACATTTTCTGTGTTCTCAGACTTCAAAGGCTTCTTCACCTCCCAGAAGAACTCCGTCCTCTATTATTATACCTCAAGAACAAGAAGTATATAATCAGAAAGATATGGTGGTTAGAATTTTTGAGAAATGTTAAATGGAGGCAAGAGTTACTCTTATTTATCTCACTCCATTAGCTTTTCTTATGCATCTTCAGTATTACTTTTGTCACTATTGGCTAATCACATTCATCAATATTTTCTGTTGATGTTTCCTGCAGAATTATATACACTCGATCTAATAAGTATTAATCTTAGGTTTAAGCATGACCAGGTAGTAAATAAGCAAAGGTTAAGCTTGCTTATGATGAACTAGAATGTGTGCTGTTTAGCTTAAAGGAATAAATTGTATCTTCGATTTCTCCTTCGAGTACAAGATGCCCAAAAAGGCTGGAACCTGCAGTTTTAGAGAAATACTACATTTTCATCTAGCATTTTACCAGCAGGAAACTGGAGTTTTCCAGTGTCCTGCATTATTTGTCTACTTCTCTGCCTTTTGCTTGTGGAGGAAAATGAAGAATTGGAACTGTCCACCTGGGGATACTGCGCTCCCCAAACTCTGGCGGAAGTTTTCAGTCATTATGTCTGTAATCAGGCAAGCCTTAGGTAATGTTATTATCAAATCGATGGTAAACAAGGTTAACTATAAACTTCTTTTTCTTAGAAAAACAGAGCTTTACATAAATAGAAAATAATATTTTTTTCTTGATAGTGTGTGCTAGGAGAGAACAGCAACCAGGGGTTCATAGAGAACTGCCTTTCTGTCCTGTTCATGTGTTTGACTTCTAATTATACAATGGCAATATCCTGATCCAGTCTTTGAAAATGTTTGCTCTTAAAGACATATTTACCAACATTTTCCTTACAGTGGTGTTTTGGGAATATGTTTTATGTTCTGACTCAAATACTTGGGAACAGTCCAAGACAAGCATTGCCTTATCTTAGCTGTTGGTGGAATATTAGGAGCAACCAGTGCATATGTAACAGCCATAGCAACTCCAACCTTAACTAACACTCAGTGCACTTTTCAATAGAGGTGTTTGGAAGGGAAGAACTTATTTCAGTCTGAGTTGGAAGAGAAGTTTCTGTCTTCTGTGTCTTATATAATAAAAGACATTACAGTTTGACGTAAAGAAAAGATAAAATTGCTACTGATTAATCTTTCTGCCATAAAGCAGTTGTTCCTTCTAACAAAGAAGAGGACATTATGTTCTCCCACACTATATTCTGTCCTTCATAACCTTCATAGCAAAATAGCCGTGTACAAAAATCAGAAACTGTATGGTTTACTCTTATCCCTTTAGTATTTGTATTTCTCAAAGGGAAGGCAGAGAATGATAGCCAAGAATACTGGCTGATAAAACAGCTTGGTTAACGGTCTTTGGTATTGTACTTAGGCATTATATGTGGTTATCACCAAATTCCCAAAAGCAGTATCTAATCTTGACTGGAAAACAAGAAATCCAGGGGAAAGAAGTGTGTTGTTTTCTGAGATCAAACTATTTCAGTTGCCCTTGGAGCCTGTAAAAGTTAACATTTTCTTGCACTGCTAGAAAGATTTATCAGTTGCTCCTAAGTGAACTAATCTAGTGAATATTATCAAGTCTATTACTTTCACAACTGATTTTGACTGTGAGTGATACTAATAAAGTTGGATCTTACTTTATTCTGGTATATTGCCTTTCATAAAACTATGCTGAGCTAATACTCAATGGATAAATAAACGTGTTTACTAAGCAAACTTGCATATATAAATGCTGCTTTATTCCACAGTACATGTTACATGTGCATTCTGATATGTTCTTCTTTTAGAATCATCAGAAATTCTTAGCCATGTTAACCTATAAATTAAATATTTTTCACTTGGACTGATATTGTTTATCTTCTCTCTCCAACTGGATGTCTACAGACTCAAAACAGATACACACTTAGACTTTAACTACAACTTTTTCCAGGTGTGTTGTTGCTGTGTTAGCATTTTATACATGAAAAGGATCTGTTTTTTTTAAATGTGCTCTAGTACTTGTATTAAATACATCATTTTACAAGAGTGAACAGAAGAATCTGTGAAGGCATTTTCCAAATCAAAGCAATTCTTAGCAAGGATACAAGTTTGTCTTTCCAAGACAACATATTGTGCTGACAGACTATATGGGATCAGTAAGCATGCCCTGCCTATGATTCTCTTCCTAGTGATTCATTTTCCATGCATGCTTAGTCTAAAGCTTCCCAGGGGTGGAGACTGCTGGCTGCACTCATTTAAAGATAGTGGCTATCATGGTTATCATTTAAGAATTAATTGTTTGTGACATATACAAATGAAATAAATTGGGCTGCATAGTTCTTGAATGTTGAACTGGTTTTAGCTCCCAGAATGACAATTGTAGGCTGATGATTTTTCTCAGGAACTACACATGATGGATTCAGTAAATTTTCCTTTAATGATAGATCAGAATTTGTCTCCTTTCCATATCTGACTACTCCTACATGCAATGGCTGATGACTTGTACAAGGCAAAGAGTATTTCCAGATTTAGCCCTTAGATTTACTTCAGACAAACTGATATAAAAGCCATGAGCTAACACTGATGTTAAACTCTCCTTATGGAGCATAAATTGTCACTATTCTCTCTTTAAATATTTTACAGAGTTATGCTGCTTTTTATGTTGGTGAGATCAAAAAGGGAAATTAGCACTAAAGACTAAGCAGAGTTGCAAGCTGTGGGATTCACCCCTATACATTTAAGAGGTGTTATGAGTCAGGTTCTACTGAACCACTCAGGACAGCAGCATTCAGAAATCCTGTAACACTTTACTCTCTCTCTTAACCTGCCAGGCCCGGTTCCAGTGTTTCTGCAGCTACAATTACAAAAAGCAAGGTGCTGGCAAAGTTACCAATTTTCTAGTACTTTCAAACCACTCTCCTTGATGGCAGATTAAACCATGGGAGGAAAAGATTTCAAAGCCTTGCTCATCTATAGCTGCCTGTTGGTTGGTACTTTTTTCAGGTACAAATCTGGGGCATCCTTCTTACAGTGGAGAAAACAATCTCAAGTTTTCAGCTCCTTTTGAAAATACAGTGTTAGGTTGCACATCTCTTCTGCTGTTTATCAACAGGGAGAGTAAGAGTGTGCTCTTACACAATGATTTTTATGATAGTTCTTTGTTCATTTAAATAGCTTTATCTTACCCTTCCAGGGTTTTATAGACAGTCAGGTAGCAACTCTGTATTTAAGCTAATTTCTTTTGTAATTATCCTAAATATTACAATCCTCTACAATTACTCTTCATATTAATAATTTCTTGTATCAAAAGTTATGCTTCTAAGGGAACTAATCATAATACCAGGGAATACCACAATAACACTGAGCATGTCTATTTTTCAGACTACTGTGTCATGGGATGGAGATAAGCTTCTTTGTGTACAGAATGGAGAAAAAGAAGGTCGTGGTTGGACTCAGTGGATTGAAGGAGATGAAATGCACCTGGTAAGATCATGTAACAAGTTTTAAATACCAGCCCATTAAAATGGTTAGATGTAGTGCAGCAGGCTGTGTGCTGTGTTATCTTGTCTTACTTTGACCTGATTATGTATTGGTGTGACATTTGGCTTGTTTCTGAAGCAACAGTTTCATTTGGAGCCATTACAGTGTTATGTCCCTTTAAAAAACTGTCGGATTTCAAAGCAGAACTCTTTGTGTTAAGTGTCTATCCAGACAGTCCAGCTTGAAATGTTTACACTGAGGAAGACATTTAACAATGTCCTTTTTACAGTCTGTGAAATACATAGTATGGGAGCTGGTGAAATTATACATTCAACAATAAGCCATGAGAGGAAAATACACCATTGTTGCGTTAAAATAATTGCTGGCCAGACTACATTCTAGCTCAGAGAATTAAAACAGCAATTAAGTTTTTTAAATGTCATGTTCTTTCAGATCATCATTTTTATCTTTCTTGGCAGGACCTGAAAGAAGATGCCTAATCTTTTGTCATGTAGTTATCATCACTCTCTCATGAATTTCGGTAAAAGGCAGCTTCCTGCTGAGATAATAAAATTTAGCCTCCATTTCTATTCACTGTTCAGTACTGTTAGCATTCACTAGCTAAAATTATTTTCTCTAAATATTCAAATCAGTTATGAAATCTTTGCAAAAGAACCCCGAACTCCATACTGCCACTAAAAAGTTTTCAAGAAGTATTAGAAATCATGAAAACTAGTTTGGGAAAGGAACGTATGTGGCAGATCTTACTGCCTGTACTACATGCTTCATAGAACACAAGTAGAGAGAAAGTTACTGTGTAAATGCTCACTTAGCTGAGGTTAGGGCTCACTGAAAGGAGAGAGGAAGCAATTAAGAGGAGACTGCAAAATTTCCCATATATGTATTCCCTCTATTTATGCACAGATACTTAAGTATTTCTGCACTGCCTCCCAGCATCACAACAGTTGGTGCCATGACACCAAGAATCAGCCCTTTCACAGTCTCTGCTAACAAACAGGTTGCAATTAGGCATATAGTGCTTGGCCTAGTTCAGCTTACACCCTCCTGCACTCAGTCCTACACATCTGTGCAGTTATCTACAACTATACAAAGCAATAGCACTAGCTGCTCCTAAATTTCTCTGTATTTGCACCTTGGTTTCTGTCCCTGGCCAGCTCTGCAGTCATCATCTCTCCCATCTCCTGTGTCCAGCACCAACGTTTTTAGCCCTGATTTCTCCTCTTCTTACTCTGATTTGTGCTTTACTATACCATACAACCTAGCCACAGACTTACAAGTGAGACTACTTTCTATACTTGGCCCTGCCAAGAGTTTAATTTTAGAAGTCTTAAATTCACAATCAGTGGCACTTTAGGTATCCCAAGGTATCCTGGCTTATCTGAGGCTGCTTTTTCAAAAGGCTGTGAAGAGTTTTGTATCACACCTGCCAGCTTGTGCAGGCATCCATGCAGTCACTGCCACATGTACAAATTAGCACAATTGGTCTCATGTACACAACAGTCAGTACAAAACTACTTCATGCAAAAGGAGTAGCCACATATTTTAGATGGCAGTCCCAAATATTCCAATCTTATCTCTTTATATTTCAGAAATGTCAAAATATGTCCTCTTTATTTCTTTGAATCCTTGTTAATGTAACTGTTTCCATTAAGCTTATAGTAAAAGAGTCCCATTTAGTATCTTATTTTTGACCAGCTAAGATTACTAGGTCCTGTACTCCTGAGAGTCCTTTGATACAATGGGCAGTTACCTCTAAAAAATTGATACTTTGATAGCTTTATGATCCTGTTGAACTTTACACAACGAGCCAAGTGTTAATTTAATTTTTTTCCACAGTTCTGCAGAGAGTAGTACCACATCATTTAGTAGTTTATCACCTCCTATTTTCTCCATTTCATTCTATGGTCTGTACTTTGTAGTTCTTTTTCCTCCTTAGATTCTGGGTTATGTGAGTGACTTATTTGGCCACTCTTCATTTCCTTTTGAGTTTTATTGCCCTTTTCTATTGTATTGATTGCTTCTGCTCTGTAAGTTTTTGTCACTGTCAGCAGATCTCTTAGCCCTTAATGCACACTCCTTCTTCTGGGTTAACTATACAGAAGTGTACAAAACAGGTCCTAACTAAAATTTAACTAAGGTACTATATTAGTCTGCTTGTTTCATGAGTTCATCATGAAGCACTTTGTCTTGCTCGTGCCTAGCAGTATAGGCCAGTGATGTTACTGATTAGTGTAAGGTCTTTTTAATATTTTGCTTTAGCTAAGTCCCCCACAAAGAAATGCGCATAACTTCCCAGGAAACTCTGTCTCTTTTTTTTTTTTCTCAGAATATTCTGACAGCATTATTAAAAGTCTTGCCTTGAAATAGAAGGTACATCCCTTCTGCTAGCTCATACATAACGTTTTGTCTATGTCCCTTAAGAAGTTTTACCCTTTTTTCTCCTTCCACCAAAGCCAGTCAGTCGCTGCACACATCCCTGCACATACAGTGTGTGCTTCTCAAGTCTAACTTAAATAGTTTCAGGAACAGAGAAGGTTAAACTGCATCTTCAGTGAGGTTAGGTGAACAACAGCAGGCCTAGCAGATTAGTATGCAAGGTGTAAATATCACTGCACCCACTTATGCACAGTTCACGATGATCCAGTGATTAGTAAGCTGGCATTTTTGAGAAGCTCTTGTGATCACAAACAGTAGAGAGTACCCAGTATGTTGCAGTTCAGTCCCAACACAACGGCTGTGCTCAGCCTA
Source organism: Psilopogon haemacephalus (assembly GCA_013396835.1). Lineage (NCBI taxonomy): Eukaryota > Metazoa > Chordata > Aves > Piciformes > Megalaimidae > Psilopogon > Psilopogon haemacephalus. Next base: position 91,674 of record VWZI01011947.1, read on the forward strand.
CATTGCATCTTCTGTACACAACTACCTGTCCTTTTCTGGGCATAATCATAGTGGGCTTCCAGCTGATTTCTAGTTTTGTCATCAACCCACAGATTCAGAACTGGTTCTTGAAATCCATCACCAAATAGAGAAAGCCTAGTTCAAAGACCTAAGGCATTGCACAAACTACAAGTTGAAAATCTGCCAGGAATATATTTGACCCTTTGAGATCTCAAATCCAAAAATAACTTACTCCAAATTTCACCAGAAAAAATCCAAAACAGATTATTTCTTTTAAGGATTGGAAGTGGGCTGAAACACGTACAAGCTACCAAGTGTGATTTGATAGAAAACTGTGGGTTCAAATTAAGCTGGACATACAAATGAGTATGTAATATGTATGTCCCATGTTACAATTGTAATTTTTAATTACTTTGTCTTCCTAGGAAATAAGAGTGTGTGGAGTCAAGTGTAAGCAGGTCTTTAAGAAGGTCCAGTGATCCTACTGCTGCTACAGAGCTGAAGAACAGTAGAATTTACACATACCACCAAATCTCCAAATGCTAGCAATGAACATCATCAGAGACAAGAGCAAACACAAAAATGAAGATCACATTAGAACTGTAGAGTTAGAATGAATAAAATATTTTTGACAAATAATTTTTAAGAAATAACTGCAAATAAAACTATTTCTAGAAATGCCTATTAAAGATACTAAACACTAAAAAAGTGTGCATACCATACTTCTTGACCACACCAGAATAGGACTGTTTGATATAAAATAAGATGCTGGAATTTAACACATTTTAAGCTAATTCTTTACCTACAGTTGAAATCACTCTTCCATAGGCTTAGTAAGGGGCCTTTAACTACTCTTGTTCTCCAGTGCTGAACTGTAGTTGTAGAGATGAGAAGTTTGTAGTAATCATAGAATCAGTCACGGTTGGAAGGGACCACAAGGATCATCTAGTTCCAAACCCCCTGCTGTCGGCAGGGACACCCTACCCTACATCAGGCTGGCCAGAGCCCCATCCAGCCTGGCCTTAAACACCTCCAGGGATGTGGCCCCAACTACCTCCCTGGGCAACCCATTCCAAGCTCTCACCACTCTCATGGTGGAGAACTTCCTCCTCACGTCCAGTCTGAATCTCCCCACCTCCAGCTTTGCTCTGTTCCCCCAATCTCTGTTACTACCTGATAGCCTAAAACGTCCCTCCACAGCTGTTTTGTAGGCCCCCTTCAGATACTGGAAGACCACAATAAGGTCACCTTGGAGCCTTCTCTTCTCCAGACTGAACAGCCCCACCTCTTTCAGTCTGTCCACATAAGAGAGGTTCTCCAGCCTTCTAATCATCCTCATGGCCCTTCTCTGGACACGCTCCAGCGTGTCCACATCCCTCTTGTAATAGGGGCTCCTAAACTGGATGCAGTACTCCAGGTGGGGTCTCACCACAGTGGAGTAGAGGGGGAGAATCACATCCTTCAATTTACTGGCCACACTGCTCCTGATGCAGCCCAGGCTCTGGTTGCCTTTCTGGGCTGCAAGTGCACACTGCCAGCTCATGCTGAGCTTCTCATGCACCAGCACCGCTAAGTCCCTCTCCTCAGGGCTGCTCTCTAGCCAGTCACTGCCCAGCCTGTATTTGTGCTTGGAATTGCCTTGACTGAGATGCAGGACCTTGCACTTGGCCTTCTTGAACCTCATGAGGTTGGCTTGTGCCCACCTCTTCAGCCTGTTCAGGTCCCTCTGGATGGCATCCCTGCCCTCCAGTGTGTCTGCTGCACCACACAGCTTGGTGTCATCTGCAAACAGCCTGAGGGTGCACCCAATGCCTCTGTCCATGTCACCAACAAAGATGTTGAATGAGACTGGTCCCAGGATTGATCTCTGAGGGACTCTGCTTGTCAATGGTCTCCAATTGGACATGGACTCATTGACAGCCACTCTTTGGGTGCGGCCATCAAGCCAGTTCTTTATCCATCTGGCGCTCCACCCATCAAAGCCACGTTTCACCAGCTTGGAGACAGGGATGTGGTGCAGGACAGTGTCAAAGGCTTTGCTCAGGTCCAGGTAAATGACATCAGTTGCTTGCTCCTCATCTATTAATGTTGTGACCTGTTCATAGAAGGCCTCCAGGTTTGTTAGCAGGATCTGCCCTTGGTGAAGCCATGCTGATTTTACCAAATCACCTCTTCACTATTCTCCTGTTTCGGTAGTGCCTCCAGGAGGATCTGCTCCATGATCTCACCAGGCACAGAGGTGAGACTGACTGGCCTGTAGTTCCCCAACTCCTTCCTACCCTTTTTGAAAATGGGAGTTATGTTCCCTCTTTTCCAATCAGTGGGGACCAGACTGCCAGGACTTTCAGAATATAATAGAGGGGTTTAGCAACCTCATCTGCCAGTTCTCTCGGTACCCATGGGTGTATACCATCAGGTTCCATGGACTTGAACACTTTCAGGTTCTTCAGGTGATCAAGAACCTGATCTTCACTTATGATGGGCAGTTCTTCCAGTCCCTGCCATTATCTTCCATGACTCCAGGAGTGTGGCTGGAGGCCTTTGCAGTGAAGACTGAAGTAAAGTAGTTGTTGAGAACCTCAGCCTTTATGTGGCTTACATTTAAATCTTGATTTGACTGAAGCTAGTGGGAGTTTGGCCATCAGCTCAAATGGAGCAGTACTTCACTGAATGCATTCCACCAAAACCACAATTTAATTTCTTAAACTAAGTAAAAGTATGGATCAAAAGTCTGGAAAAACAGTATTTATAGAACATGGCCAAGGGGCAGTTCCTTAGCCAATATATCACTCTTCATTTTTTCCCTTATTCTGGAAAAAATAATAGATCGCTGCTAGCATCTCCATAAAATTGTATGCTTAAATTACGGCTGAAGAGTTGACCTGCTGGAAGGCAGCTCTGTGGAGAAAGACCTGGGAATCCTGGTGGACAAGAAGTTCACCATGACCCAGCATTATACTTTTGTGACCAAGAAGAGCAATGGTGTTCTCGGGTACTTTAAGAAGAGTGTGACCAGCAGATTGAGGTGAATTCTCTCAATCTTCTGTGCTCTAGTGAGGCAGCATCTGGATTATTGTGTCCAGTTCTGGCCTCCTCACTTCAAGAGAGACAGGGAGCTTCTGGATAGAGTCCAGAAGAGGCTACAAAGATGATGAGGGGACTGGAGCATCAGAGTGATGAAGAAAGGGTGAGAGATCTGAGGCTGTTTAGTCTGGAGAAGACTGAGAAGGGATCTGATAAATACTCATCAATATCTAAAGGGTGGGTGTTGAGAGGATGCAGCTGGAATCTTTTTGGTGATGCCCAGTGGTAGGACAAAGAGCAATGGGCACAGCCTGGAACACAGGAAGTTACAACTAAACATACTTTTTTTTTTTTTTTACTTTTTACTTTTTTTTTCCCCTAAATTACTGATTTTATAACCATGCAGACCATTCAGATATCTCTCCACTCTTCAACCACAAAGAAAACAAGAGAGCAGTGGAAAATAAGTTATGAACTCCAACTTCTCATTTATAACAGATCTGATTTTTTTTTAGACCACCAATATTTTCCTTCTCAGGAAAACTGAAACTACACAAGAGATGGTTCACACCACTATCCACAATTAAACTTTCCATCATTCTTTTAAATGTTCAGCACTAAGATCTTTTTCAAAATGTAGTTTTCCTTCAATAGAACCTGGCAATTCATAGACCTTAATTCAGCAGATGTCTTCTAATTTTTTTGCCTGCAGCTCCCTGTAGTCTTGCAGAACATACACAACCTCTTTTTGCAGAAGATTCCAAGTGGATCAATTAACATCAAGCTAAGTAAAGTCAATTGTTAAAAGCTATTATTATTGGAATCAGACAGCTTTTCCCCTTTGGATCGTTTTGTGCAAGGGCAGATTTAGCAAATGTAACAAATGGTGTGTCAACCAGAAGGAATGTAACCCGCTTCTAATAAGAAAAGGCAAGCTCAAGAAGCTCTTCCACAGCTCAAGATGTGAAACACAGAAAAGTTCAGAAATATCTAACTTTGAATACTCTCTTCAAATTATCTCAATTGGTTGTTATTACAACCATAACCTCTTATATCTATTGCAGCAGCCATTTCCTTTGGAAAAGGAAATTATGTTCATACATCTCTTCCATGATGATGCTCTCCGAATAATGCATATAAAATAAGCCATGCTATTTCCTTAAACCTTTAACAACTTCTTGTCATAAAGTGTAATTGAAAATTTCCTCCATAAAATAGCTCCCTACTAAATACGTAACATTCAACAATCGCTTGACAAACATCAGTCTCCCTGAATACATTAGCCAAAACCTTCTGTGATTTCATATCCAAATTTGCTCACTTTTCAGGAATGAAACTTCCTTGTCCACAGAACTTCAGGTTTGTCAATACCAACCCTTCGTTTCTGAACAGCTCCATTACTCTCAGATAATGGATGTTTTAAATTTGCAAGCAACAACCAGTGCTCACAGCAGCAGTGTAAATGGAAAGGCTAAAGGGTTCATCTCAGCATTTCTGAAAATTAAATCCAGTCTTGATATTACGGTCAGTCCAGAAAACTCTAGGTGACAAAAGTGTTCATAATCATGAAAATTCTACTTCAGTTCCCAGAGTTCTGTGTGGCTTTTCAAGGTGTGTATAATTTTCTGAATAAGAACTAAGGAGCTTGCTCCCATGCTTTATACTTCTGTGGCTTTTCAATGAAGGTTACCATGGAATACATACTTGCACAGGGAGAAATGTTGTGCATATGAAGTTTCAGTTTTATGGAACTAGGAAGATAATAGTGTTTTTAGCATGCATATTACAACAGAGCAAAATTCAGAGCCTGAAAGTTCAGGCTGGCCAAACTTACATGAAAAAAGGGGTATCAATGTGTAATACAGCTATAAGCAACCTGTTTAGCTTTGCTGAAGACAGCATTAAATATTAGGGATAAATCAAACAATCTGTCTGAGGTATGCAGCAGTATATAGTATGTACCTATAATCTTATCCAAAATTTCTTATATATGCACCTGATTTTTCCAGGGGTTGATAATGTCACCTTCAACTTTCTACTGGCTTTCGTATAATTTTCCATCTTCACCCAAATTTCACTTTTTTCCTATACATTTCTATAATTATTTTCTCAGAAAATGGCTTTACTGAACATAAAGTTGCTTTCCCCAGGAAATGCTCACAGTAATTAGATTGTATTCTTTCCTGCTTACCAGGTATAGAACTGAAAGCCTTTGGCACGATCCACAAAAAAACCAGGATGGTCTTTTATGAGCAGGTGGAGGGAGAAGGATAAGAAGGAGAGAAGAATTAAATAACTTTAGCAAGTTGTCTACATTTGATTTAATAGCATAATCTGTACAGATTTCTTTTTCATTTGGAAAATTGGGTTATGGTTTATATGAATAATTCAGAACATTAATTTTAGTTGGACAAATAAGGGTATAAAATATTTATCTCAGTACTTGAAGACTAGATATCTAAGTGTAAATCAAATTAATGTGACTTGTATACACATATGTCTAAGGACTGTTAATTTTTTTGTTTCTATATTGTAGAAATTGAAGGATTTTTTAATGGATACCAAAATATTTTGCTGACACGAACACAAACCAGATTCCATTACCTAAAAAAAAAAAAAATTATTATTATTAAATGAGTGGTACTCATTAAACTTGTGAATGCCATTAATGTTGCTAGAGCATTTAATCTTCAGGCATATTCTATAGTGCCATGTATGTATAACAGCACCCTCTGTGATTTCTACATAATAGGGCTAATGCTGTACCACAATGTTCTTCCAGCCTTTAATGATCTGTAAGTCAAGCCAGAAGATATTGGCTGTATATGTAATAGCCTTCATCATGTTTTTCTTTCATAAAACTCTCCCGTCACTTCTGGGATCAATCTAAGCTTTTAACAAACACAACAGCTTCTGTAAGTTGTTGAGAAAACACTTCTTTTTGTTTGCTTGAACCTGGTACCTGCAATTATAGTGTAATTCCTCCTAATTCTTGTCTTATAAGAAATATCAGACAGCCATTTCCTATTTTACCCATGCCACTCAGATTTTTTTTTCCCCCAACATCTCAGTAAGATGTGTTCCTACAGAACCGGAATCACTAGGCTGATTCCAGTGTATAAACCTGACTGTTTTCATTCCTAGAGGCTTTTCTTTAAACCACCAGAAAAACACAGGGCTCCCATTTCACACCACTGAAATATTCCACGGGGACATATGGACCAAGAGCAACTCCTACAATTTAAGCCATGGAAACCAGAATTCTATTAAGAGTTACAGAGTTGCAGTCTGCATTTATGCAACAGTCTAACTATGGAAGATGGGAAAGAATTGCTTAGTGTGATTTGTGTTACCGTTTTATTGTAAAAGAAGCATGAGCAGACTGAATGGCGAATAACCTTACAAGAAGAATCACAGAATCAGAATACTAAGGGTTGGAAGGGACACAACACAAATAAGACTTCCCAGTATGGATCATATTGTATTATTTAATTTTTTTTTACAGTCTCACCCATAGTTGCATAACATATTCACAGCTTTTCATCCTCTATTAGTAATATATTCATCTTGCAATACTATCCATGTGGTACGCTATTTCTAAGGTTTTTTTACCTCAAAGCAAATGTTTACTGACATCATTTACTCCTGTCTGGCAGAAGTGCATGCAAAACTAGAGTTCTTTTGGTACCATGTGGTTTATTACCAGAGCAAGCACTTTCTCTGTATTAATACCTAATAATGACTATCCACTCTGAACACTTAAGCAGAACGGCATTTCATGTCTTTAGCAATCCTGGCCTGAAGATTAAATTTTTACTCTACAGAGGTATGGAGGCAGGTCCTCTTTGAAAGGAGGAGTGGAGGCAAGCAGGATTATAGAGGGGAGGAAAGAAGTATGGGAAATTATCTGTGGTTAACGACTGTAGTGTTATTTACATAACAATAGACCACTTATTTCATGTTAAAAGCTATTCAAATGCTGAGCAAATTAAAAGGTCAATATTGTGACAAGAGCTCTTCAAATTTAAAATGCCATATTTAAACATTCAGCTGTTTGACAGTTCAAGACAGCAGCAGAAGTATGAGCAGTTGGTTATGGGTGCATACATACTACAGAGTAGCTAACATTTATAACTTATTTGTACATGTGCAGAAATGTGCAGAGCATAATTATCAGTGGCAATCTGGAAGGAGGTGAAGTTCCTAAAAATGCTTTAATCAACATCATGTAATTATTTAAAAGCTTTCTCATAACTGTTTGGCCTTTCTTTCCCTCCTCCTTTCAGCTATGCAAAGCAACAATACAGAAGTGCAGAGCAGAAATACAAGAAAAGGTGAACAAAGAGCTAAAGCAGAATTGTACTGGAATTTGAAGTTACAGTTAAGTTGAAAGGTCCCTCTCCATCATGATATTCTAACCAAATTTTTCTCAAGTGCTAGTCCACAAACTTCCTACAAAAAGAAGGTATTCGTAATATAATGCAGTCACTGCTATAATTTGTTAGGGCTTAGAACCATAGCATATGGGATGAGCTCAATGAAATTTAACATGCAATCAAGTGCAACAAGACTCAGCAGTTTGTTTCTCACCTTCTCTAATGCCAAATCAGCATGATTCAATTTATCTTTTCTTACCAAGACATCAACACTTATTATCCATAACCATTATAATTTCCAACTCTTCTCTCCAGCTGGGCATGTTTAGGGCATGCAGAAGAAGTTAACACATTTCAGTAGTACTTCTGTGAAATAACTGTGTGATCTTTCACTCCTGTCAGGAAACATGCTGCCATTCTTGGTGTTGACATTTCCAGGTTTATTTTTGGAGAGGAAAAGAGGAGAAAAGTGCCATTTTATGCATGTTACAGCAACACAGCAAAGAACATACTCAAACACACTAGCAAGCAGCTCCAAACACTCATTTTTAGGTACAACAATGTAGTTCACCATAGTACAGTCAGTCCTCTCCACTGTATCTCTGATACCAGTATTCATCAGAGACACTGAATTGCTCAAGACAATCGTTAAGGGCAGAATATGGTCTAAAATACTACCAATAAGTCATCACTACTCCATTATTGCAACACATGTTCCATTATTTCAGACACAAACCCAGATACTTTCTCAGTTCCTAAGAGCTGCTCTCAGGTTACTCTGAAAGAATTCTGGAATAATTGCTTCTGAGTTTTAGACCTTTTATATCTAAGAAACAGCTGAAAGCACAGAACAGACTTTCACAAAATTCTGCAGCAGTAACACATCATACCAACTTTGTCTGAGATTGGCTTCAACCAGTCTCAGACATGGGGGCTGAGTTAGGAGCTAGACAAACAAGAACTGCAAAGTAGATTTCACACTGTCCTAAATGATGCAGAAACCAATGAGTCATTCCCATGAAGCAAACCAGAAAATAAGTAGAATATCAGAGTTCCATGGCAAAATAGTCTCTGAACAGTGTGATCCAAATCTCTGCTAGAAAATCTCCTTGTCATCTTTTGTGCAATGGAACATGTGTCAAATGTCTCCTAAAACCACACATAGAATTATTTCAAGAAAAGATTTTGCAACATATGTATGTGTTTTTGTGTTTTTATAATGTACTTTTTTCACACAGCAAATCTGTATGGTAGGCATTTGAAGTGTCCCATTACACAAAATTCCATTTCTGTTTCCAATTCCCAGCATGATGGCAGATATTTTATACTATATTTTTAAATGTGTTTCATAGAATCATAGAATCAGTCAGGGTTGGAAGGGACCACAAGGATCATCTAGTTCCAAACCCCCTGCTGTTGGCAGGGACACCCTACCCTACATCAGGCTGGCCAGAGCCCCATCCAGCCTGGCCTTAAACACCTCCAGGGATGTGGCCCCAACTACCTCCCTGGGCAACCCATTCCAGGCTCTCACCACTCTCATGGTGGAGAACTTCCTCCTCACGTCCAGTCTGAATCTCCCCACCTCCAGCTTTGCTCTGTTCCCCCAATCTCTGTTACTACCTGATAGCCTAAAAAGTCCCTCTCCAGCTGTTTTGTAGGCCCCCTTCAGATACTGGAAGGCCACAATAAGGTCACCTGAGTGCCTCCTCTTCTCCAGACTGAACAGCCCCAACTCTTTCAATCTGTCCACATAAAAGAGGTTCTCCAGCCCTCTGATCATCCTTGTGGACATGCTCCAGCATGTCTACATGCCTCTTGTAATAGGGGTTCCAAACCTGAATGTAGTTTCAATGATGAAAGAAACAGATAAGCAATTAAACTGCTGAAGGTCACTCAAAAACCTTACCAGGTGCATGACTGTTAGTTAAAATTAACAGGTAGTAAGCAGCTAATTTGCTTGAATACCTCATGTACTTTTTAGGAGAGCCTTTCCCCCTATCCAGCCACATAAACATAAACACATAAAAATTGGATGGGGCCAATCTCTTTTTGCTGGTCAGCAGTGATAGGACAAGGACCAACAACTACAAATTTGAACATAGAAGGTTTCACCTCAATATGAGGAGAAACTTCTTTACAATGTAGGTGATGGAGCCCTGGAACAGGCTTGCCCAAAGAGGCTGTGGAGTCTCCTTCTCTGGATACTTTCAAAACCCACCTGGATGTGTTCCTGTGCTAACTAACCTAGGTGATCCTGCCTTGGCAGGGAGGCTGGACTCAATGATCTCTGGAGGTCCCTTCCAAACTCTAAAGTTCTGTGATTCTACGATACTCCTCTGAAGTAAGTGAATGGGTTTCAGTACAAAAAGCCCGATCAGTTTAAATTAATCAGAGTTTCTCATCAAACACAAAAGGTTTGAAGCAGAGCTGCCTAAATCTTAGTGGAGGTAAATGTAGAGCACATCTCCAACTAAAACAAGTAACATAGTTCTTTTAAGTCAGGGAGGACTTGAAATGAAATTTAAAAAGCACCACCACAACAAAATCATCAATAGCAAAATAAATACAACTTTCAACAATAGAGCTGACCTAAGGTTCACTACACTCTGAAGCGCCACTACAGTTTATCTGAAGCACAAAACATCACAGCAGTGGACCGTGTACCTAAATACAGGATGGCAGACTTATTTTGCCTGATAATTCCTCCTCCTAAAAATGTCTATGTAATTCAAGAGGGAAAACGAAAGTAGCAAATAGTCACAGAAAAGGGAACTTATCATAAGAGGTATTTCTTTGTGAAATAAAGCTCTTCCTGGACTTGCTTTAACCTTTTTGGAGGGCTTTATGTTGTGCAACATGTGTGTTCCATAGGACAAAAAAAAAAGCGTTCATGAAACGGCTTAGGCAAAGCCATTTCTTCATAAACCTTTCCTTTCCTTTCTGGTGGAATATTCAGCCTTGCCCTCAACACAAGAAGGACATCAGCCCCTGAGAGGCTGGAGAAAATCTACAAAGGCTGAGAGAACTGGGTTGTTCAGCCTGGAAAAGAGAAGTCTCCAGAGAGTTCTCATAGGGACTTTCAAGTACCTGAAGGGAGCCTACAAGAAATCTGGGGAGGGACTGTTTACAAAGGCATTTCGCATTAGGCAAGGGGTAATGGTTCTAAACTAGAGAATGGTAGATTTAGATTGAACCTTAGGAAAAAGTATTTTACCATGAGGGTCCTGTAACACTGGAATGGGTTGCCCACAGAGATGGTGGAAGCTGCATCCCTGAAGACATTGCAGGTCAGGCTGGATAGGGCTCTGAGCAGCCTGATCTAGCTTGGCATCTCCCTGCTGACTGAAGTGGGGTTGGATTAGACAGCATCTAGAGGTCCATTCCAATGCAATGCATTATATGATTCTGTGATTCTATGTTTCTCATAAATTTGTACTATAGGATATTTCAGTGCTTACTTGCTGATTATTTTATCTCTTTGAAATGAAAGCATTTGCTGAAATAAGATATTTTTTATTCTCTTTTTTTTTCACCTTGAAAGGAACCTGTAGTTTTACCAAGGATTTCAAAAGTAGGTATTTCCATGTTTAAGATCAGAGCACACATTTTTATTTCTTATAATTAGATACTTATATTCAATTTCCTGTCTGCATTGCAAATGTGCTTGAAATGTGCATGGTATTGAGATCTCCACTTTGATATGAAAACTAGTAAAATGTAATGCTATCCACTGGCAGAAAACAAAACATTATGTAGGTGATCTGTTTAGATAAAAGGCTGATTACTCAGCAGCCTGCATGGTCGGACAGTAATGAAAAATGTGTTAATGGGGGAGAAGAGGTACAGTTTTGGGCTGCTTTTGATAAATCTGAACTTCGAAAGCATCCCATTAGAGACTCAGTCTAATGAGTGTTGGTTTAATAGACACTATATAAAATGTCATAATAATGATATGATGTCTTATTTGAAACTTCTGATATCTCTGATTGCCACGTAGCAGTATAACCTTTACTCACAAGTGAAGGATATGTTGTTGAACAGAGATGGCAAATCAGCCTTCAAAGGCAATTAGCATATTCCAAGAAAGGGCAGGCATAAAGCAGTTTCACAACTGACCATTAGTAGGGCTCACATACCTTCCAACCATGCTGTACTTTGCTACTGTCACAGTTACAATCTGTTTCTTTTTGCATCGGTAGGGCTGCTGGCTGAATATGTATCTGTATTAGGCTCAAGGAAAAAAGAGGATTATTTTTTCCCCTCTCATTATGAATATTCTTCTACCAGATATTTTTTTCTACCATTAGATGCCTAATAGTTGAAATCTTTTTATAACAGCTAATTCAGGCAGCAGTTCACTCCCCAAAAAGTTCATCTCTCAACTGGGAAGCAATGGATACCCTGATACCAATAAACTTCCTTTTCTCTGACAGGAGTGTCTTTTACTAGCAACAAAGACAATGATAAACATCATTCTAACAGACGTATAGCTTACTACAAAGACTTCTGTTCATGTTTGTCAAGTTAGAAAGAACTACCAAGATGTCTATATTTTTACACATAACACATTTCATTTTATCACAGGACTTAGTTTTCTCACTGTCATGAAGGGAGACTCCTCATAAGGAATCTAATGCTACTGAAGAAATACTTCCCAGCTCAAGCCCTTTTTTCATTGTTGCTATCACAAGCGCCTGAGCTTCTATGCCCCTTGCACTACTTCCACACCTGACAGTCTGTATCTATGTTCAGACACTTGTTTCCATACGTATTTTTTTCTCTGCTCAAACCTCAGGTTGTCTGGCAATTCCCATACCATCAAGGTGAAGGCAAACAACTAATAACTGTAATGTCTGGGAGACATCTTCAGCAATGTGTCCTGAGTTTTAGTGCTTGGCCCACCACCAATGATTTTCAAACGACTGAATGAATGCTTAAGGAGCCATCTTGCAGTGCTGAATATGTTGCATTTGCATTTTAATAACACAGAGTTACTGATTCATATAACTACATCAGACAGACAGTATCTGGATGTTTCAAGTTACATTTTTTTTAAGATGACTACACATTTCTATCTTAAATGCTATTTCTACCAAATAACTGTCAACTTAAAGCCAGAAATGCACCACAAGGAGAGACAGACATCTGAATGCCACTGTTACTATGACAAATTATTTTTGAGTAAGTTGTATTAGAGGATTAAACACTGGCTTTGTCTCTCCACTGAGAGCCTTGCCCACAACAGAAGTCTAGTTGTGGAGCTGCAGATGCAGGCAGAAGACAATAAATGTACATCACAGTGAGAGGTATAAATTGATGAGATTTATAACACAGAGTATCCCTTAATGAACAGGAAATTGAGACTTATGTTCTAAGAGATATGCAACAAGGCAGGGTGAGAGCATTCAGTTGTGTAGAAGATTTCGCTTCTAGGTTACTGAGCTAGTAATTTTTTTCTAGTTGAAGCAATAAAGCTGATTTATAGCAAAAAGAAGCCTTCAGGAAATAGATACACTCACTTATCTGGGAATTTTTCTAGGGCTGGGATAGCAGGTCTGTAACTGCTCTACTCTGGTACCAACCCAGTGAAAGAAAACAAAGAGGCAGACTATTATTATGGGGTTTTATTAATGCATCTGGACCTAATTTACAGTCCTTCTGGGACAGTAGCTTTAGGACTTTAAGGTTATCACAAGAATGATTTAAATAGTTTTGTAAATGACTATAGCAAATTTTAAAATGTGCACTAATTGCAAGAGCTGGCTTGACTTTTTCCGTTCATGGGCATTCTAGAAATTCAAGCAAAGTCTTTCCATCACAAACTCATACTAATGATGAAGTATGTGAAAACTTGAGGCCTAGGATATTTGAAACTATGCCTATAAAGTGTTCTCAAGATGAGGTAACAGGACTATATCTGTTTGAAAAAAAAAATATCATTTAAAATGCCATTCTACTAGATGAGTTCCTGCATGAAAATTATATTTCAGTCACTTTGGTCAGGCATGAACAAGCGAACGGAGACACACATTTTCTCAGGTAAATTATGCTTGTCATAGAAGCATCAAAGAAAAAAAAAATTCTTTCTATAGACTTTTTTTAATTTAGAAACCATCAATCAGTATTCCTGATCAATGTTTGAGTAATGCAACCTTTATCTGATGAAGATAAGAAGTGGCAGTTGCAATTACAAAACTTTGCCACAGAATAAACACAATTATGCTATAGATTACAGTAATAGATATTAATGTATAGAACATGTGAGGAATCCAGGTCCTGAAAAAAATCACTGAAGAGCGAACTTAGGCAGCCTTAATGGCAATGACGAAGCACTTACACTGAGTTCAGGTTTTCAATCTACAGTACTCAACCCAGAAGAAAGCATGCTTTAGTGTATAACGTAAAGGGTTATATTCACTAACTTCCTCTAACTAATGGCTTATTTCATTACTTTGGCCAAACAACATCACTCCCTATGTTTTCCTGATTTTACAAAGGCTAAATAAATTCAACATTCCTCATTTATTGTGAAAATCAAGGTCAGCTTCATCAATTGGCTGTTTTTTCTCTATAGAATATTTTTTCTTAATGCAAACTCCTTTATTAGGAGTTCTCAAGCCAATCACAGGACCAGTTTTGATTATTATCAAACTCAGCAACATGATTATCAATGACATTATGATGCCTCTAAGAACTAGAGAGGAGGAAGACTTCCAGATAATAGTGTGCAATGCCTACATTTCATTGGCAAAAGCAGGTAGAATAAGAAAGGCAAGAATAGCTGAAGACAGTCATTGGTCCAAAAAAAAATTTTAAAAAAAGGGTAAACTGTCCAATGGCAGAAAGCCATTTATTTCCAAAAGAGTGACTGAAAACGTATTTTGTGCATCTTTGTTTAACTAGAAGATAAACCCGTAATGTGCAAAACTGGCATAACTGGCATAACCGCAAGCTATGTGTCCTTACTCTACCACAGCATTTGCAACCTGTCCCTCCTGTTCTGTGAACGTTAGACATGTTCCTCTGCCAAGATGTGAATGAAGCAACTCTCTCTTCCCTTAAGTGTCAACAAAAAGTTTGTTTCTGCAGATTTGTTTTGGCATGATCAGCTAAGAACAGACATTAAATAGTAAGTGTTTAGCCAACAACCGTATGTACACCTGGTCAAACTTCCATACCTTATAAGTGAGATCCAGACCTGAACAAGCAAGCTTTAAGAGTCAGAAGCAAAAGCCTCAACTCCAAGAGACTGAGGTAGGTTTGATTATACTTAGTTTTAAATTACTTGGTGAGAAAGCTTATAAACTAGGGATCTCCGAGTTAATTAGTGCCATTTGATAGTAGGAGAGGGCCAACCACTAATAAATGGGCCATCAAATACTATTTGCTGAGCCCACTTTGCAAACAACACTTTCTGATTCTGTCCTCTGGTCCTGCACACATCTCTTCTACCACTCCTGCCACTTCTTAGGAAATCCTCTTCCCTGTAGCTGATGACTGTCTTCACCCTGCTGCATCCCCAAGGCCTGCAAGCCACCTCACACACTGACAAGAAGTGGATTCCCTCCCTCCAATTTACTTTTAGTTGTCATAATGTGACTACTTGTGTTTGTGCTGAACTGAGCCCCGAGCCTGGTGAGATAGCACCTCTGACAGCTTTGCAGTAGCAGCAATCACAGAATACATTTCAAGTGATTAATTTTCTTTAAAATAAAAATAATCCCAGTGAGCATACATGCACTAACAAGTTAAAAATACTAATAGGTGTCTGAGACCATGCTGCGTCTATCTGAATCTTTCAGAGAAATTCAGTTGCTAAGAACTTGCACAGTTTACCATATTTCTCTGTGTTAAACAGCAACCAAGTAACTAAAGGCAAAACACCCAGCTATCAAGCAGGAGTACAGCAGTTGATTGAGAGAGTACAAGGCATTTTTCTCTTGTATTATATATGTATATTAGATCATTTTAAAGGAAAAAAATGAGGCAAGGACAGAGTGGGAAGCATGCTACCATCTCTTCAAAATATCACGCCCAAAGGTTTACAGAAAAAAAAATTAATTTGACCAGTAACCCTGTTCTTTATATAGTGCTCCTATCAGTGCTCTGCTGCATAATCTTTCCCAAGGAGAGTGTAGAACCAGCTCTTTCAGATAGCAAGAAGGCTGAACTTTGCTCAGCTACATGTATAGGATTTCTTTTCCTGGCAGGTCTCAGATACAGTGAGAGGAGCTGGAGACAAGTGTTAAAAGTAGCATCCATGACTGCTGACTCATTCCACAAAAACATTTGAGCCTCACTTTTCAGTCCTGTCAGTCTAGGTTCTTTTTATGAGATATACTATTTCAAACTGGCACTCATTAATATTAAATTGTAGGATAGAGGCATGAAAAGCCATCTTTGTTTCTTCACATAGAAAAAGTTGCTTCAGCTTTTAACAAAAGTATTTTAATTGTTAATGGCTTTGCTTTATTTTCAAAATCTTACTACTCAGCAAAAAAATACAGACAGAGCACACAGAATAGTTTCTAAGATTTGAAGTGGGTAAATCAAAAATTTAGAGCTGAAAACTGAGTAAAGGCAGGTCAGCATAACCAGCAGGGCACAGACTCAAGAGAATGCTGAAGGTACAGTGGGTCAGTGATGTCCAGACGTACAGTTATCCACACAGGGCCTTATGTTAACAGGATCTGTACTGTTCCTTGGCACCACATGATTTGAGCAGGTGTTTGAATCTGGCAGAGGTTTTACTGCCTGTCAAGTATTGATTCGTAAACTGAAAATTCTTTGTGGATTTTACCACAACACTATTTAAAACCTCAGGAAGCTTCAGAGAGCTCTGTCAAGTCAATATTTCATGTTTTATTAATTCTCTATTTAGCCAGTTCTCTGGTAGGTTAAATTTAGTGCCCATAAACCTCCTAGTTACAAATTTACTGGAAAAGGCTCAAAAGAGCTCTTTCTGGTTGATGGATAAACACATGCTTAGGGAATTCCTAAAAAAGGTTGTTTAAACAAATATTAAGGGATGGACATAAACAAAGCATCTTTGTGAAAAACTGTAGAATTGTATCTGTATGTTGCTAATTAATTATGGTCTTCTATGCAATGGATGTTCTCATCTCAGAAGCAATTTCCTGTATATCTACAGCAACAGAACTGCCTGTTTCTTTATTAGTTCCT
This sequence comes from Psilopogon haemacephalus, assembly GCA_013396835.1. Taxonomy (NCBI): domain Eukaryota; kingdom Metazoa; phylum Chordata; class Aves; order Piciformes; family Megalaimidae; genus Psilopogon; species Psilopogon haemacephalus. Next base: position 108,260 of record VWZI01011947.1, read on the forward strand.
AATGGACACTAATTGTTGATCATCACAGAATACATTTTCAGTTACTTCTGCACCTTGCCAAAATGACTGATATATATAGGAAGCAAACTAGTTAAGAACTAAAATGAATGATTGTATAGCAATCCCAAGCACAACTCCAGGCTGGGTGGCAAGTGGCTGGAGAGCAGTCCTGAGGAAAAGGACCTGGGGGTCTGAGTTGACAAAAAGCTCAACATGAGCCAACAGTGTGCACATGTGGCCCAGACAGCCAACCATGTCCTGGGCTGTGCTAAGAGAAGCATGGCCAGCACGGCAAGGGAGGTTATTCTCCCCCTTTACTCTGCTCTTGTCAGACCCCACCTGGAGTACTGTATGCCCCTAACACAAGAAGGATGTGGAACTGTTGGAGCAAGGCCAGAGGAGGGCCACAAAGATGATCAGAGGGCTGGAGCACCTCTACTATGAGGACAGGCTGCAAGAGCTGGGGCTTTGCAGCCTGGAGAAGAGAAGGCTTCAAGGAGACTTTCTAGTAGCCTTCCAATATCTGAAGGGGGTCTACAGGAGGGCTGGGAAGTGACTATTCACAAAGTCTTGTAATGACAGGACAAGGGGTAATGGGTTTAAGCTGGTGGAGGGGAGATTTAAACGGGATGTTAGGAGGAAGTTCTTTGCAGTGAGGGTGGTGAGACACTGGAACAAGTTGCCCAGGGAGGTTGTAGATGTTCCCTCCCTGGAGGTCTTGAAGGCCAGGCTGGATGGGGACTTGAGTGACGTGTTCTAGCGGGAGGTGTTGGAACTAGATGAATTTTGAGGTCCCTTCCAACCTAAACCATTCTATGATTCTATGATATAGTATCTATCAACATAGACTTCTAGCATATGCCTTGATTTTGGAAGGTGATTGGTTGCCCAGAGAGGTGGTAGGTATCCTATCCCTTGAAAGATTTCAGGTCAGGTTGGACCAGTCTTTGAGCAGCCTGACCTAGATGAAGATGTCTGTGCTTACTGCAGAGCAGTTGGACTAGATGACTATTAAAGGTCCCTTCCAACTCAAACCATTCTATGCACCCATGATTCTATGTAGGCATTAACTCTGATTCATTCCTCGTAAATTCAGTACTACTGGATTTATAAGTACCTGGTTATAAATTAGACATCGTCCCTTTAGTACACCAAAGAAAAAGATAACTTCCACTTGGGAAATCACTTAAAGCACTATATGTGTGCACACAAGAACTGAAGTTGCTTACACAACTGATTTTGAGTGGGTGTGATTTTGATGAGGGAATCATAACTTTTCTTCTTGTTGTTTTTACAGAATCTTTTATTATATGCCTAAAATGCATAAATAATACTAAACTGCTTATTAATGTTGATTCAATGAGGCTAAGAAAGTACACCAAGACATGTACTACCAAACATTGCATAAGTATTGCATATTATCATCTCCATACAATGTTTTAAGCACACAGATCTTCAGATTTCACTGTCAACAAAACATCACCGATAGTGTTTCATCTAGAAATTAGTACAGCAGAAGCAAAATCCTAAGTACATGTGTTTAGTCAAATAAATTCTGTTTGAAATGGCACGTGTTTTAGAAAACCACTCTGCCTGTTTTAAGATTTCAAATAGTGAATACCAATTTCCCTGGGTAAACTGGTCTGTAGACAAACTATACTCGACAGTTAGGAATTCACATGGAACACCTCACTTCACTTTCAGCCACTGAATACCCCTAAGTCTTTGTCTGATGTGTGAGTGAAAAACCTCTTAATATCTATGGTATAGATCAAAACACTTCTTTTCCTTTTATTAAATTAATTCCTTAAATATCACACAAAGGCATTTTAAGAACTCAGGTCCCAGAAATTCTCAGTTTTAGCTTTCTTCTTTTTTTAAAATCCCTGTATAATTTTTAGGAATTTTACAGAAAACATCCTAAGATCAATAACTCTACAGATGACTTATTTCTGAGTTGGAGTTCTAGACCCTAGTACTTTTTGAATAACATTTTTAACATTT
>VWZI01011947.1:110272-213558 GCA_013396835.1 Psilopogon haemacephalus
CAAATAATTTACAACTTTATTTTACATTAATTTAATTTTAATGCTTTTAATTCTGATAAATCACAGAGAACAACAGAATGTCAGGGGTTGGAAGGGACCTCAAAAGATTATCTAATCCAACCGCCCTGCAGAGCAGAATCACCTATACCAGATCACACATGAATGTGTCCAGGCAGGTTCTGAATATCTCCAGATAGAGATACTCCACAGCCCCCCTCCTGGGCAGACTGTTCCCTACACATTCTTTTTTCAGACACATTCTGAATGTGCTTCTGTGCATAGCAGAAATCTGTTCTTTCCCCCCCAACAATCCAATGCTGCTGGATGAAAAATACTTTCCTAATACAAACAGTGATGTTTCAGAGTTATCAAAATAGAATTTTTAAATTAGGATAGACTAACTTTTATTAATTTCAATTTACTTTACATTTTCTAGATTGAACCTTCAGTTAAATTAAAACAAAAATATGTAAGCACAGTTGCCAAAAATGCAGCTATTTGTATATAGATATTTTGAAAAACAAATTAAAGTGTTTTAAACATAAATATTCCATTTTCTGCCCTGCCTTGCATTTATTGCATATTGAAGACTTCCATCGGTTTTAATTGGGAGTTCTGGGTGTGTCATTCTGTGAGACTGGTTCTTCATAAGGAAATGTGAGACATTGAAAGGAACTGAAAAAGAGAATTCACCTTGGAAACTTTACCTTTGTTGTACAATTTGCCACCGTGTTCATAATATTTCAAAGGTATCCCATAATAGCTAGTAGTTCTTTACAAAGGTCACAGTAAAATCTTATCCTGTATTACTACATATTTCAGAAAGTGTTCCTTGTCTGGCAGCTGTTCAGCTGAACTTTGTTAATGAAGGCAAAGTTTTCTAGGGTTATCACTCTGACCCTTACACTGTATTATCTAGAAAACCATAAACCTTATTAAAAAAAAATATGAAAGGTTTATAAAGCATCCTCTTAGCAGATCTTATTTCCAGTCTCATCTCACCATTTGATCTGAAGTTGGCTTTAAGCTCTTGCCATCATGCCTGCAGATTACAATGGCACATGGGAAATGGAAACCAATGAAAACTTTGAAGGCTACATGGTTGCTTTAGGTAAATGAAAAAAAAATCTATATAAAGAGAAAATATTTCAGTTAGAACTAAAATCTTTCCTTAAGGAGACTATTTCTGTGGTGTGTGTGGTGGAGTAAGGCTTCTGCTAATCATTAAAAATTAAGTACTTGTTATGTGATTATAATTACAATTATCTAAAGATATAAGCAAGAGAGGAATTTTAGCCAAAGAAATTAGTCTTTGTTTAGATAAATTAAAGGGGAAAAAAAAATCAAAGCTACCCAGGTATAGATGAAAAAAAAAAAAAAATTCTACCAGGCTTTCAGATACAGGATGCCTCTTTTTTTTCCTGGTGTACACTTACCATAACAGAAAAGTCACGACCTATCTGGCTCTATTAAAGAGGAATAGGATATTCTATACAACCAAAGCAATAACAGCATTTAGTATTTAATTAGTCCTCTGATCAAATAGAAATTATATGTACCAATTGCATGGTAAAGGGGATAAAAACTGTTTAACAGCATTTAAAGATAAAAGGGCAGATATTTCTGAGTATTTTTTCTGGAAGCAATCCGTACATAGTAAGGAGGCTTAGGTCACAGGAGTTCTTAAACATGTCTACATGCTTAACTAAGTTTTAGTTGTCTGGGCTATGACTATCACAGATGACAACAATATATGTGTACGTGCAGAAAGAGAAGTTCTGCTATTTAGGCAACTTTTATTTGCTATTTGTCAGCCTCTTTGTCATTAGAAGCCTGATAGCTGCAATTTGTGTACCCATTGAGTAAGATATTAAGCATACTCTTTGTAAATGCTAGAGGATCAAAACACTGTTAACTGAATGCAATCATTATCTTCATCAGTTCATATCAACATTGATTTATGCTGTGTGTATATTTATTTATCCCCACGCTGACATTTTTTTTTAATGACTGGAGATATTTTTATGAAAGAAATTTCTTCTTTTACTGCACCTATTACTTTCAATATAAATTGCATTTCAAGCATTTTTGCTCTCATAAAGTGATACACCTTTTGCTCCAAAATGATTATGCAAGGACTGTGCAGGAAATCCTCTAGTTAGGTTAGCAGAGACGCAGATCTTTAATTTGCTGAAAAGAAGAAATAATAGAAGACATCAACATTTTTCCATAATTTCTTCTTGAGAAGACTGGATTTGCATTGAGGGAACAGTTATCATATTTTCCTCATTACAGTAATATAGCTGCACTCCAAAAACAACAAGAAAAAGTGAGTTAGATTTATACATGCTTGAGAAGTGTAATCATTGGAATCAGGAATCTTCTTCAAGCTCTAGTACATCACAGATGAAGGGCATAAAGATCCATTGCTTCCTTACTACATGTGATGTCTATAAAACTTACCCAAGAAAAGCAGGCACTGGAGTTGCCTAATTTAACCTGGACTGTCTGGCTCTGAAACGTAAATTAGCATGTCACAAAAATCAAACCTGTATTTTATTTTCATGCTTCTAACTGATAGCTCTCAGAGGCCAAACTTGCTCTATGCAATGCTCATTCCCAGATGTCTCATTTCTAATGTCTAGTGGTCAATGATTTCTATCTGCTTTCATTCTTTTTTCTCTGGCTTTGCACAGTAGCTGACACCTGACACCTCTGTAATAGTGATGCTAATAAACAAGAGCTTTTTCAGGCTAAAGTCGAGATAGAATTTTGGCTTCTTTTGCTTTGTTCAAAAGGTGTTGCATCTCATTGGCATCCTTACAGTCATTTCAGTCAGTAGATAAATGATTGTGTTCTTATTACTAAATCAAGTGGGGTTTTGATCCCTTTCTGATCTCATATATCACAGTGCAAACTGGGAAAATAATGGATGGATTTAGCCTACAGTTGGATCTGGAATACAGGCTTCCAATTCTCAGAAGACTGCTTCAGAAAAGATAGTAATGGAGAATAAAAGACCTTGAACCACTCAATAGCCTGAAACGAAGCAAGAGGAAGAATGTTAGAATAAGGAGTGTTATATATAAGTATTTTTCCTGGGAAATACTTGATTCATTGCCTACCCTGGGAGCCTGTACTGGAGAGGTAGTCATTCAACTTTCTGATAACTTTTTCAGACTGCTTCCCAACAAAATGCCAACAAGTAGTTGTAATAAGGACTTGTCTGCACCAGTTGTTTGGATCTAATCCTTCATAAGTAGATAATGATTTATTGTATATACATGCATATAAATACTATCAGTTATACTAATTAAAAACTGCCAGTGAATTAGTAAAAAAAGGTCAACACCAAAACCAAGGTGAAGATGCCTACTGCTATAGGTGATACTCAGAAATTATATGGATAGAGAGAATGAGATTTTCCTGCTCCATTTCTCATAATTTTACATGTATCTGATATTTCAGGTATTACAGTGCTCAGGTTCAAAGCATGGTGAGGTTCTGAGTTCTTTTTAATTCATCCACCCTTTAAATTCTACACTTTAATTAAAGAATAGTGCTGCCCTTTAAACCAGAAACGTTGATTTTTATCATACACATGTCACAAAGTATTTTAATCTACTATAATAGAACAATATATCATTTTTATTGCTTGTATTGTCCAAAATGCAGTTATGAAAACCATGCTTTAATAAAACTTCCTCTGATTTTTCTCCAGGAGCTACAAGACTAATATATTAGTCCTAAATAGCATTTCTTTAGAAGTCTAGACATTTTTTTTTTCTCAGCGAGAACTGAATTTTATGTTACCTGGCCATAAATCAGTCCCAGAGATACTGTTAATCCACCACAGCAGATAAAATATACCCAAGAAGCCTTGAATATAAATACTGAACAAGAACATTATTCCTCCTGCTAAAAAGTCACTTTTTTTTTTCCCCAAGCCAATCTTGTTACACAAGTCGATTAGTACTTCACAAGTAGTATAATGAATCTACCAAAAGAAAAAGGACTCTATTAGTATGTGGCATTGCTGAGCTGACAATGATTAACTCACATGTGAAACCACTGAAAGGTGGCTAACAAACCTAAACCATTTTTCAGTCCCTTGCAGAAACATGTGAGGCTATTTCATTTGCATATAGCACCATAATAAGATTCACTGCCAGCTGGTCAGAAATATTTATTGCAGATGGTAATACAGCTGGAGTTAGGTGGATCGTCTGGGGCAAACTGTCATCCTAGTAATATATATTCTCCTTTTAGCAACTTTCAATGCATTCTGTTGTGAGCATTTGTTTACATCATAATGTTAGTCTTCATCATGAGCAAAATCAGGATGTTAAGGAGATTAAAACTGCATTAAAATGTTGACAGAATATTAAACATAGACTGTCAAATGCTGTAATTTGATACTTTTTTTGACTTTCAACTTTGCATTTGCCTCCCTTTAACATCTAAACTAAAATTTACTTCTGTGGCTGCTGTCTAACGACAAATTATAAGTCTGGCATTATTTTCATTGTTTCTTTTTTATTCATTTTTCATTCATAATTTTAACCTCTTGTATACTCCCACAGACTACAGGTTCATCATGAAAGTAAGATACCAAAATCCCCTTGAGGATTTTGGTATCTTCTAGTCATTCTAACACACTAAATGAATAGTAGGATTCTATTCCCTTTTCACTGCAGGAGAGTTGGACTAGATGATCTTAAATGGCCCTTTCCAACCCAAACCATGCTATGATTCTATGATTATTCTGAGATTCTTCTTTTCAGTGGTAGCTAATGCTTGTAACCCTGCAGGACACATACCAGTACCTTTGCATGCCTAAGAGCTACATGATTTATAGTGAATGTTTTGGAAAGGAAATGGCTCCCAGGCATAAAATTGTAACAGCACTACAGGCATGCCACATGTATAAGCAAGGTCTGTTAAGACAGACATATTCTTTTTGGCCTCATCTCACATTCTTCTAAAATCCTGGATATTTGGATGATGCACCATGCCAGCATCCAGTCATTATTGGTTGTATGTTGTAACTCCACTTACATTTCCAATGATTAGCATTACCTTGTTAATAAATAAGTTTATAATCAGCAAAAATCCTCAAACTATAAGCTTATTTTTAAAAAAAATATTATTTTTAACTGAAATGTTCATCTCTTCAAATGTTGCAGGTAAAAGCATCAAGTAACTGTATTCTACATGAGATGTTTGGGCTTTTTCATTATGTGTAAATATAAGTGTTGTGGGGTTTGATTTTGGTAACACATACTGGGAATCTCATTGTGATACTCTCTCTTCTGATTTTTGGCAGGTATTGATTTTGCCACTCGTAAGATTGCAAAACATTTGAAACAAACAAAGGAGATTGTTCAAAATGGAAACAATTTTAAAACAAAAACAATCAGTACTTTAAGAAACTATGACCTAGATTACACTGTGGGAGTGGAGTTTGAAGAACATACCAAAGGACTGGATAACCGAGTAGTAAAGGTAAAAAAATGGTACCAGCACCAAGACTGAGCAGTTCTAAAATCAGCTGAAAACACCAAAAAAAAAAAAAACCAAAAAACCCCAATATTTTACAGACATGAGAGGATAATAAAGCACAAATAATTTACATTTTTAGACTGTTTTGTTTCCTGCTACAAGCATTTATTATAAATGTAAATCAGGATGATGACTCAGATATGTGAGGATGATCATTAATTACATGTTTATCTAGTAGGAGATTACCACAGCTTTTTTCTGATACACCTTTATGTACTTAGAAAGTAGAAAGACTGTGTTTTTCCATATGTATCTTCCTTAAAGAAATTGTGAATTCATCCCTTTGAATGCAGGACTTTCTCTGTGTCCATGTAACTGTTCAGTTCTGAATGGCTATGTTCACACAGTAATTTCAATCAGAGCTTGCTCAAACTCAGCTGGGCAGTTTAATAGTTGCACATTATAAAAATAAACCTGCACTGAGCTTTGGGAAGGACAAGAAAATATTGTGAGCTAAAGCCACCGATACAGATGGAAAGGCTACTGGCAGTGGTAGACAGGTAAGGAGACTCAGCAATGCATGCTTTAATATCTTTAGGATTAGAATATTTTAAGATTAGAACTAGGGAACTGTGGGCATATGTTCAGGCACATTTCAGTGGGATAAATGGACAAGGAACATTTGGATCAAAAAAACATATTGTGAATTAGCCCTTTCCCTTCTGTAACAGACAGCATCAAGCAGTAAACCTGTGAAGCATTCAAACAAGACTGTATCCAGAGAAGTCCATGAGGGAAAGAATGCATCTGAGCACTAATTAAATTCACTTACAAAATTCAGCTTCATGTTTCTGTATCAATACTTTCTGTTGTAACGTTCCCACCTCTAAAATATTTTAGCAAGATTTTCAAAGGTAGAGAGACCAGTGGATCTTAAATTTCCATTGATTGTTGCCTTCTGAGTCTTGCCATCCTTCACTGATCTACCCTTATCAATTCACCTGCCAATTACCAGTTTTATTCTTCCACTCAGCTCTCTTGCCCTTCTCCAAACATATACTTGTCCTTTCCATCAGTATCTTCTCAATAAGAAGAGTTTCAGAACTTCTTGCAAAACTGAGAGGCTGAGATCAAAGATCACTGCCTGCAAGGCTGCTTTTGTTTTAGCAGTTGCCACAGGAAAATGGCAGCATAAAAGGCATGATTACATCTGAGTGGCACAAACTCAGCCAAAGACATTGTTTATTCATTATGGATCACTTTTAGTTCTCAAACGAACTTTTTTGCAGTGTAGTTTCTATGACTTCTTCCAAATTTTCTCTCATTTATAGCCCTGCAAGCCATGAAATAACACAACCCCTTTTTTTTTTTTTTCCAGTATCCTAAATATCTCTAAAATTTCTTCCTATCACTTTGTTCAGTGCACATTAGGTGGGACATATTCCTGTGCCAGAGTTTATTGCTCCCACAGCTCTTTAGATCAGTCAAAGGCATTAGCAAGGATCTAAAGACTCATTAGTTGTATCACTTGTTAAATCGACAGACTAATGCTCCTGTAGTACTCTTTGGCACTGTCAAAGCCATTATGGTTCCATGCAGAATGATTTCACTTGCAGACTCTGCTCTTATCAGTTATTTGGAAGGAAGGAAGCAAACACACCTTGTACAATTATAACCCTGTCTGTTTAAATCATTTTTCCCTAATACTCTTTTCTAAACAGATTATATTATTTGTTCCTAACAAGAGGATAAGGAAAAAGGAAGCATGTCATAGCATTATTCTGTGGACAGCTCTAAAAGAATTTTCCAGTGATTTTATTAATAAAAGGAAGCCTCAAACACACTGAAGTTAAATGAAAGTAACAAAACTGCTACGCAATATTTGAATGTAAAGAAGGCATGGATAATTTAAAGAGCACAGTTTAAAAATTCCGTAAATAACAAAGAAGTTATGAAATTAAATTAGTTTTGTCTCATTATTAATAGAAAGCTCCCTCATAAGAGAAATAAATCATCCAGTGATGAACTAGAAAATTAATTAAGCTCTTGAAGCCCTTTAATAACTAAATTTACTCCAACTGTAACCGGTCACTGATGAGGATTTGCTATGATACATATTAAACGCCTCCCCAAAGTACAATGGCTCAAATACTGAATTCAAACAAAGTTGCTTTGAATGTACTCCAGACTGTCTGAAAAAAGAATGTAACCTATAAAGAGAACTTTCCATTAATGGTTATCCTGCTGCTGGACAAGAAGCAGTATACCAAGTAGTTTATTAGTGATAGACTCTGAATCACATCAAACCATGACATGGATAGGAGGGAGCCCCTGAGATCACCTAGTTCAACCCCTCTGCCCAAGCAGGGTCTGCGGGAGCACATTATTCAACTTACTATCATATCTCTTTAAAGGTGTTGTGAAACTGCGTGAAAAGACAAAAATAAAGTTATTGTATAAGACGATATTAACAGATGCTTTATGCAGAGCTAGAAAGGTGTTACCACAACATTAGTTGGTGTAAGGGCCCAGATCTTTGCTCATTAAACCTTATAATCTTGTTGTTAATGGTTTTAAATTAAAATAAAATTAAAATACAATTTGTATACATTGCACAAGTACCTCAATGTTTCACTAGTTAGTATGAACATTTTATATTCAAGTTTGTAAAAACATAAGTGGAAACGACAACAAAGTACTATGAAAATTTCACATCAAAATGCTGTTTTCATCTTGAATGCATTTGGGTTTTGGTTGACTTGAGTTTTCTTGGCAGGAAGATCAAGAATGTTAAGAAGCAACTGTAATTGTGTCTTCTCATTGTTTGATGTAGCTATTTTTCCTTTATTTTAATCTTTTTGTTAACACATCTTCTTTGTGCAGACACTAGTGACCTGGGATGGTGACAAACTGGTATGTGTTCAGAAAGGTGAAAAGAATAACAGAGGCTGGAAGCACTGGATTGAAGGAGACCTACTGCATCTGGTAAGGGCTGCTATACTGATACACAACACAACTGAGACTGCAAATACAGTTTTCCATTTCAAAAGGTTTGCTGCTTGTTCTAGCTAGAGTGGTCTTTATTTAGAGAGCTCTGATCTCTGAACTCTAAGGAAACTCCCACTCTGTGACAACCGAAGAATACTCAATTTGTTTCCATTTGCTCCCAATTAAGTCTTAGCTCTGCAGTGGGTTTTTTTACACCAGTCCCCTCTCCTCCAGATGTTAATCCTTCTTGTTACATCTCAAACCAAAATAGACCAAACAGACCAAAAACAACCAAACAACAACAACAAACACCCAAAACAAACTAACAAAAAATCCTGTATAGGACAGACAGCAAGAAAATTATTATATTTTGTTCTGAAATAAGAACTATAAAATTTTAGTATGCTATGCTGCTAAAGAGCAGAAACTCTGCGTACTCAAGAGGATCCTGCAAACAAACTGCAGTGCAATGACTTTGTGCTACTACAGTAAAAAAGTTGTAACATTCATATATCTGAGTTAGTAGGCTGGAGCCCAAAGATAAATGAGGTGAGTCCAAGAGAGGCCTGAAGAGCATGTTCAGGAAATAAGGAGCCACTGAAGTTCAGAAAGATTTCAAAGTAATAAACACATAATTATTATGATTCCAGTTTCTTGGGAGAGCAATCAAGACATGGGCATGATAATGCTGAATGGTGCAATAGATTAGTGAAGAAAGATTATGGAGGAGAGCTGATTGTTCTGTCTCATTATTTGCATGTACGTATCTACTCCTTCACAAGTTTACCCTGCATATAACTGGCATGGCCAATGACACTGCCTCAAATCTACATGCTTGGAAAGTCAAAGCAATGAACTAAACCCCACTATTTGCCACCTAACTAAAAGCCTACTGTATAGTTCAGCTCTGTTTTAATACATGCTCAGAACTGACCCAAAAATGGTGCTACCTACTGGCTCCAGAATGCAGGCTAAGACTAAATAAAGACAGAGACCAGGTACATTTTAGAACAGTCTTCAGTAATTCTGTGGTAGGTTTGGCCAATTGCTGGTCAAAAAGTCACCTTCAACTCACTACAAAGTCTAATTTGGCTGAACAATCAGAAGAGTAACCAAAGTGGCGCACAATGATATGCACATGTGCCAACTTTTGGACGGTGATACGCAACACTGGGCAAAAATTATGTATTATTCTGATTCCTGAAAAATAGCTGGGTACAATTCTGAAGCAAATGCCCTCATCTTTTTAAAGCATCCTCCTTTTTCATTTTGTTTTGTTTGTTACATTTCCTTATTTCATTGCTTCTCATGAATTACGAGGTAACGTGAATTATAAACTATTACAGTATATTGTTTTAATGACACAGTATGAAAAAGCCTTGCATCAAAGTGATTTTTTAATACATTTTTCATGTTTATTTATCTTAGAGCTCAATTAAAGTGTCAAAATCTAATTACTGCAACACATAGTGTGTGTCTGCTGATTACTTCAATCAACTACATTATTCTTTCTCCTCTCTATTTCGTAAGTGTATCTTTCCAATGCCATGGCTCAGTTCTAGTAATATCTGGTGGAATCTGCTGTGTATGGAAACTACAACTTATACTACTCTTTATTTTTCTGATTGTTTTAATACTGTAGGAACTGACATGTGAAGACCAGGTGTGCCATCAGGTATTTAGGAAGAAAAAGTAAAATTAACCAAAACACACCCAGACTTTCATCACACTGTTATCCTCTTATCTTTTATCTTAAAAGAAGAACCAAGCTGGATTTTCAGTAACTCTTCAACACTGCTCTGCCAATGCCTTTTGTGCCTGTTTATGGAAACAAGCAAATTCCATAGAAATAACATCAAACCATTACATACGAACATCATAAATTCCTTTGCATTTCAATCTGGAGTTAAATAAAAGTAATTTTCTTTCAAATGCTGCTTTCCTTCATCATTGTAATCATTTCCAGAGGAATGTCCTTTAACAACAAGGCTGAAAATTAAGTCACAATTATCTCAACCACAGTATGCCTACCCATGGTGCTGTAATATCATAATATATTTAGATGACTAAGTAAAATTGAGTATTCACTAGACTATTTCTATTTCATTTAGTTGTGGATCACTAAGTCCACAGTTCCAGGCAACAGAATGGCTCACTGGACATGATACATGGCCTTTCACATATAAGATATTACTTTGAATTTGGCTTAAGTCTACAGCTGTTGATAACTTCTATCTCCTCATGACCAGCATGAAACACTGGCCCTGATGTGGATCAAGCAACGCTGCTAACTTCAGTTAGAACTGGAATCCTACTTATAATCCCAGTGGAGAGATCCACTGCTTGAAGCAAGCTCTACATTCAAGAGTTTCTCCATGATGTGAAAACCAAGTCATCCTTACAGCTATAAAACTGCAGACTACATGTAAACCTTGTATATAAAAATTACACAGCATGCTGAAATCTTCACCTTGCACCTCCCTTTCAGAGAGTTTAAACTGAAAAGTCATTTCCACACAGTTCTTCTAAGTTTTATTGAGTCATTTTCAAAGAAATTCCTCTTCCTTGCTAAAGGCAAATTTGACTTAACTAGGGATGGTGAGCACCACTTCAGTAGATGGAAACTGATTCAACAAAATGTGTGCACACATTCACCAGAACTAAAGCAGGGTGTGTATGCTGAAAAGCTCATCTATTTTTTCCTAACTATATGAATTATTCTTATAAAATATGCTGTCTTTCCTACAATCCTGCCTTCCAGACATACAAACTTCCACATAAACTTTATCACCACTTCAGGTCTCTTTCATAGACTTCCATCTTTTGTTCAGTATGGTAGGAGTGAAAATTAACTAAACAGATCAGTAGTAAGGAACTGGAGAAAAGATGTAGAAAAAAATTTCTAGAAATGGTGGAATGTATGCTTTGTACCCGTCCCCATCTGCAGTTTAATCTGCTCTATCAGTAGCTCAGCATTGGAGTGAGACAGGTCTCTCAGTCGAAAACAAAGCTACATGGCAAAAGCCCAGATCTGATTAATATGTCACTAATACTTACATGGCTGTGGGCATAGAAGTTCATACATAGGGATATTTTTATGAAATTGGACTTTGCTTCTCCTCATAGAAGGTGATCAGGTATCAGACTTCCTGTGTCCTTCAGCTCAGCAATATTCTAATGTTCATTCACACAGAAGAAACTGCACTTACAGTTGATAAGCTACTGATTTTTTCTTATTTGTCCCTGACCTGGTCTTTCCAGGAGAAATATATTTAATTCCTGCTTCTAAGTCTCTGCTAGTTACTAAGATAAGTGGTATCACAGTTCATTAAGCTTTCAAAATGTTATCAGAACAAAGTAATAAGTAGGAATCAAAATGTGCACATTTTAATCAGTGACATTTCTCATCAATGGCTCTTGCCAGGGGTGAGCCTGCACAATGCAGAGTTTTGTAACTGCATACCAAATCATAAAGCAAAGGGAAAGCTTTCCTATATCACAGACAACTGAGTTTACAAATAATGAGTTTGAAAATTAAAAGCAAGCATTCTTCAAGTGATTTCTTCTTGTGCTTACTAGTTTTACCTAGTGGATATTGCTGGGATGGATATTAAGTAGGCAGTGGGTACGTGAGTAGACCTTGATTAAGAGAAAAATGGATATGGCCCTATATTTTTTTTCCAATTTAGCAAATTAAAATTCTAGGGCTGTTAGCAAGGAGTGAGAAAATGAGCGAAGTTTTTTACACTCCAAAACAACCATTTCCTTCCTGCACATATTGATAAGAGCTTGCAGCATCCTTTACAACTACATGCACAGAACTGGGAGACAGAGGAGATATTCATTATGTTGCATTATAACTACTTCCAAAGGTATTCTTGTTTGGATAGTATTTGTGATGTTAGATTGGTCTTTAAGCTATACAAAGTCTCTTATCTCCTTGACAGCAAATTAAATACTTGTACTGGAGGAATGGACCTCACTGGTAAATCAGAGAATGTTCATCCACATTTTTTTCAGCCCTCTGGCATGTAATGCTGTCTCAGCTCTTTTGAAGGATTACCATTTACATTGATTCTTTCCCTAGCAGAGACTGTTACTCAAATACAGCAAACAGGAAGGGAATTTGCTTGCAACCTTTTGATGCAGAAAACAGAGAAGACTGTATTGTAGCAAAAGGACTTCCTAGCAAGCATGGTATTATGCAGAGTAGGTACCATCAGCTATCACTGGACTTTTCAAATAACAATGATGGTGTGCGTAAGAAATGTTAACAGTAGATTTTCTAAACACAGTCAGCACTGAGATGATTTTTCTCTACTAGATTTAACTAGCATTTTCCTATCACTTGTTAGAAAGCAAGAATTCAGCCAAATACTGTAGAATAATGTTGCAAAAGCTCCTACCTGTAACATTCTGTGGCTAGTTCTAAGATGCTGTCTTTCTATTCAGCTCTGAAGGATCACCTACATACTGTGTGCACAGAATGGCTTTCACATTTTCCAGGAATATTCTAGCTGCTGTGCTGGTTTGCCACTTGTGAAAGATGCCTACTCCACCGCCATATGGCAAAGAGTCTGAGGCTTCTAAATCAGCATTTACTTCAAGATCTGATGAAGACAAATAAAATTTCACCACCACCCCCAAAAGAGCTGTTTAATTACATTTATATGGGTTTGGGATTTGTTCCTTGATTTGTTTGTTTGTTTTAAGCAAGGGTACATATTTTCCCTTAGTGGGGAGAGACTGATAGAAAGGGTTTTGTCAGAACACATCCTTTTAAGGTTTCACTTGTGATTGATTTGACGGGTAGAAGTTGCAGATGCTTTAATTTCAGCTTGCTGATTACACTTCTTATGCAGATGGTGAAGATTAAAAGAAATCATTTTGTGAAGATGAGATTTAAAATAAAATGAGCCAGACAAGCTTTTCAATAGCTGCAAAAATTCTGTGAGTTATTCTCGAAGTATCAGACTTGCTTTAATTATATCTCACAGTGTTTCTGTCATCAGTAAATAGAAATAGGAATGCAAAAGGTGGCAGTACCTATCCCAGAGTTCTTAGAGGTGGAGGAATCCATGGAAAGATTAGGACCTTTGCCTTACGTAACAGCAAAAAAAAAGGCTTCTCTTGGCATAAGAGCAGACATGAAAAGCTGCTACAGGAATGCAGATGCAGACTATCATCCATACCCAAAGACAAGAACAGAAAGACAGGACAAGAAGTCATGGATATAAATTGCAGCATGGAAACTCTGGGTGGGCATCAGGTAACATCTTGGCACTCAAAAGATAGTGAAGGACTCTAAGAAGCTGCAGAGTTTGTGAAGTCTCTATGGTCCAACCACAGCATCCACTTCCTTCCATCAGCAGATCAAACTGCAGTAACAGTTGACAAAAAGACTGTCAGGAAGATCTCAAAAGTATTATATTCCTGTTGCTTTGATGAGTAAAATGGCCAGAGAGATTACCTGCAGTAAGAGAAATG
This sequence comes from Psilopogon haemacephalus, assembly GCA_013396835.1. NCBI lineage: Eukaryota > Metazoa > Chordata > Aves > Piciformes > Megalaimidae > Psilopogon > Psilopogon haemacephalus. Next base: position 124,250 of record VWZI01011947.1, read on the forward strand.
CAACAGCTTACAGCATGCTGACTAAGACCCAAAAGCAAGCCTTAAGAACTGCTGGAAAGTCTCTATCCATTTTCACGTTGTTATACTTTTGATTGCTGCTAGGTTTAATTTAGGTAACAGTCTGTCATAGAAAGGCTTTCTAAAAATCTTATAAACCCTTCACAAAGTTAAATAGGATGTCTCCCTGTGGTCACCATTATTTCAATCAGTTTTGGATTTATAGGTGTGTTCCTTTAAACACACATGTATGTACAGCTGGAGGAGCAGTCTGGTAGCCTCATTTGTTAAGAAAATGAGGCATGTCCACAGCATTTGTTTGCCCACACCCTCATAGCTTCTGAACCATTTGCCCAGCACAGATTGGCCAAACAAATCCAACAAAGGATAAATACTCTGTAAGATATAATGTTTCTACAATTTTATATTTTTATGGCTATCTACCTCTTGTTCTTTCAAAATTTGTTCATCTCATTCTACATGTCTGTAGGGGAAAACAATTTTAACACTTGAAGAACAAGTTCTTCCTGGAGGAGCTCTAGAGCCAAAGATTGCTTATATTTTCTGGTCATCAGGCTAAAGCAATGCTCTTTCAAGATGCCAATGCAAGAGTCCTAAAACCCAGCTGAATACTTTAGTCAGTTTTTCCCACACACTCATTTATTGATTGAAAAATTCCATACTCCATGGTCATACATTCTAACTTGATCACAAAAGCAAGCAAAGTCTTAGTACAATTCAGTTGGCATGACAAGTGAGCCAGCACTATTACCTCAAAGTATGTAATTTTATCTTTTCCTTACAGCTTTTAAATTAAATGTCAACTTCTGAACTAATTCTAAGGGCCTTTAGCTGTAGATTGGAGCTGAGTATACAAGCAGTTCTGCTAAATTCAAAGCACTTCTGTGGAGTCATTTTACTCTGTTCACCCAGAGTCACACCTGGCCTGAGTCAGGTCTTAAACATCTCCTTATAACACAGACCACAGGCTCTGAGGCTGCCAAATTTAATTCATCTGAAGTATCAGTATCACAAAAATATATATCACTGTTACTTTTATCTCCTTCAAAGACTCAACAGCAAAAAGATGTAACAAATTTCCTGAATGTTTAAGTTTTCTAAGTTAAATATTTTTCACTTAAATGTTCAAAACATGAACTAAAAATAAAAGCAGGTGTCATATGGTATTTTTTTTTCTGTTATCTCAAAAAAAGTTTGAGAATTTACATTTATTTATATGTTAGATTTGTTTTTAATAAATCACCAACCAACTTAATCTAAACTAGACTCTAATTCTCTACACATTTTTGAGAGGCTAGCATCAGTAAAGCAGTCAGGAATAAGACCTGGAAGATGGGCTTTACTGGTTATAGGATTAAGGCAGAGCTAAATGACTCCCTTTGTGAAATAACAGCCTTGGTTCTCTAAAAACACAGATTGCTGTTTGCTGCTAATGGGTGCCTTGAGTAGCATTACAGCAAATTGCTTTCCTTGATGGCATAAACTGAATACACAGAAAACACGAACACTTAGTTAAAATGTTACCATATCAGAAGTCACTAAAGGAAAATAACTGTCTTCCAGAGAAGGGCTTTGTATGATCATAACAACTATTTCAGTTTTTGTGAACTTGTGCCATTTAAAATGGGAAGCAGAAACAGATTTTCTACTGCCATGCTGATTGCAGTCACTCTGCAACAGAGCAAAATGAATGCTGAATGTGACTTAAACCACAATGGCAGGAATACGGTTCACATTTGTCTTTTTTTTTCAAAGAAGAATGTCAATCCTTCACAAAGGCATAAATAAAGTTGGGGGGGGGGGGGNAGGCTATGAAGGAAAACTCTATCACTTCCCAGATACATGTTTTCATTTGTAAAGTACATGACACAACTCTGTAGCTGTCACAGTGCACATAATTTAAATAAAATGAGACCTAGAACATACTAGGAATCCTCCAGTGAAAGTAAAAAATTGTTTGGCACTTCAGCATACAGTTTAAAAAACACCCAAATAATCCACTGTTCACGCCAATGTGTTTCCTGATAGAAGTAGAAACATTAAAATTCTTTTCTGGAATAAATCACTGTCACTGTATCAGATGTAATCAGATGCAACATCTACAGTATGCAGTTCTTTAGATGACCAACACAAGTAGTAATTAAGTCTTATAACTATACACATTCTGGGTCTAATTTTATAGTCACATATTTGTACAGATGCACCCAGAACAGGTTCAGCCTAAGCAGTTTACAGCCCAAATCACCTTCTTAAATATCAGGTCAATGCTAGAGCATTTAGGCTATGTGTTTTAATTGTTTTCTGGATTACACTTGAACTAAATAACAAGATACAGAAATATTTCAATGAATTAGTCTCAGATTGGTGAAAGATTACAACTGGTGATTCCTTCTTGACCATGCCGTTAGGTTTTGATAACGAAAACTAGTTTTATCCTTTCCTTTCAGCTGCATCAGCAGTATTAATCTCCACTGACTGAAGAGCATAAATGTAGCCTGGTGCTTTTATCACCACTTTTCTTCTGTGCATCATACTGATTACATGTCAAAAAAGATGCCAGAGAACATCTTTAGGTAGGAGATGAGAACTTCTATACCTAGTTCAACGCCAGGTCTATTTTCTGGCAGTATTCATTAGAGAGGGGGGGGGAAAAAATCCTGGTTTATGTAGCTCTCCTTACTGCGTTAGGCTAACCACATCCCTGTGTGGTGAAAATAGTTGCAAAAAACGCTATTCCTGTCATGTCAAATAAGCCTCTCTAAATACTTAATACTAGTACCCTCCTTATAAAGCTACCTGAAACCACGGAATAATTTTGCAGCTTTTATTTTTTAAAACAATTTTTTTTTTTCATAAAATGAGTAACACAATAAACTTTCATTTTCCATACTATCATCTTCAACGTAGAAAACAAAATCCCCAAAAGTCTGGTCTACACAGCAAGGGCTTATTGCTGGAAGTCTCTTTTTGCCGCTGTAAGTATAAATATGGATCTGATGTAAGCTAGTAAAAGCCCAGGTTTTGTCTTGTCCAAATCAAATCTGCTTTCCTAAATGGCAGCATTCTATCAGCCAAAAATACCGCTGACAAAATAACAATGGCCCATAGTATTATTTTATAGATGCTCCCAGTCTCTGCTGGGACAGCTGTCTGAGTCCCATCTCTGAGAAATCCTTCAAACAAATCCATCAGTACTTTCTATTACATTTAACACAATAATATTCATCAGTGTCATGAAACAGTTCATATAAAAGATCAGATAGCATTTTCATGGAAGTCTATTTTTTAAATAATTTAAATTTTTCAAAGAGCAGATAGGAGCTCATCCAGTTACAAAGACATCTGGAGACTGAATTTTGTCAGAACAATCACGAACATGTAGGGACACAGCAACGTCCTGTCAGACCAGATCTGCTAGAGTAAGCTTTTTGTAAAGGATGGCCTGATACAGCCCTTTGACATAAAATATTACACAGGAAATAGTTTCTGTTGGTCAGCTTGATGCCAGAAACTGCTCTTTGTCACATGAAAATATCTATGTTTAACAAAAAATGAGGAAATTCACCATCTATCATTGAAAGGGAGGCTCTTGTCATTTCCTTAATGGCAAGAAACTGTAGGATAGAAACATGCCTGCAGTCATTGTGGAGCAGCTGACCCACATTAACTTGCTATACTGCATAGCCAGACTAGACCTAAAGTTTATTAGTGCAGAGACTAACAAATAAGGAGTAGGAACTACAATGCTTGTGTTGTAGTTAACAAGAACATTTCTGGAGTTTTGTTCAAGACAAATTGTCAGTATAACAAAAGAACAAAATGGATGACAACAAAAGAAAAACCAACCCACAACCCTCCAAAACAGGCTGGAGTTAAAAGCAGCAATAGTTCTATTTAGTTCAGTAGAAAGCTTTAAAAAGATAATTTTAAAAGACGTGAGCAGCATATTTTCCCAGACAGATTTACTAAAACAGTTTCCGGAGCTCAGATCCAGACATCAGGAATATATATATATATATGTATATGTGTGTGTGTGTGTATATATGTGTGTATATATGTGTGTGTATATATGTGTGTGTGTANATATATGAACAGGATCAAGGCGCCATCTAGTGGCTAATAATTTAAACATACTGCTAAGGAAGGCATCCTGTGGTTTCCTGTCCTCTCCACAGACTCAAAGAAAAAAGTAATTATTGGAATTTTAGACTTCCATAGTAAATTGAATAACATTCTTATGACTTTTTTTGTTTGTTTTTTAAGAACATAACTACTGAGACAATGCATGCAGTTTAAGCCCCATCACAACTCTACAAATGCTTTTTACTTTGAGAGGATTAAATTCCAAATGAATTTGAATATTCCAGTTTGAATAGCCATATGCAAAATAGTAAATAACTATTTTTATAGAATGATTTAATGTGCCTCGTCATAAACGATATAACATCACGTGTGTGTGACTGTTACTATTAGTAACAGGAGGGAGAGAAGAAATTGACAGAAAATGCTACCAGTTTCAGGAACAGTAGCACAAGAGTTGAACTCAAATCCTCTATAATTAAAAGCGTACACTTTTTTAGCTTGAACACTTCATCTTTGAGAGTGAATTTGTCCAGAGGACCTGAATGCTGCATATCTTATGTCAAGTTAGTTTTAGTAATGACAGAATGACAAATGACAGAAAAAGAGATATTCCAAGCTAAAAGCATGAATTGCTACAGTCTGAGTTTAAATCTGAAATGTTGGACAGTAATGGTTGTGATAACTTGCAGTCTTCATTCTAGATGAAGAGGGTACATAACACACACCAGTATTGTTGAATTACATACATAACTGTATGTCTGAAAAATTTAGTGATTCAGGTTCTACTACAGATGGGAAAGTAAAACAGAGCTCATATAGAATATATATATACATATAAACATGTTGTTCCTTTTGCCTCTGGCAAAACATCATTTATGTGTGATTATTACAAAAGACCAAGGAGAGGATTTCATACAGCTCTCATTACTGTTGCTCTCCTACATAAACAACTTGTAACTGTGTCATTATGAAGAAAAAGTCTCAAAGACATACATTCAGTGCTACAAAGTGCCATACAATCCTGTGATTGCTAATTGTCAGAGCTACAGTGTAAACAAAAACTATGTAACTATGCAGATCAAATCACTGAGTGGTCTTAACCTTTCCTAAAAACAAACAAACTACAGACTACAACTACCAAACATTGGTTTTAAAAACAAAAATAAGACTGAGAAAAAAAAAATTCAAACCTGCCAACAGATGGGCAGGCACTGCCCATTTGACAGGTTTATCTTGAGAATGGTTCTGAGTTACAGTCACATTTCAGGCTTCTTGTCCCCCTTCCTATATAAATTACCCTGACCTGAAAACAAAACCTAATGACAGGGTTTGGGTTTTATATACCTAGCATTTGGGCTGGTGGTGAAACAACTATCAAAATAGAAAACAAAATACTGTTCAAAGCACTTGGTCATGAAGGATGAGTGCATAAGAGATAGGATCTTAGCAACAAGAATGACAGCTACTTTTTAACCTGATTTTCCTTCTCTTTGCTGAGAAAATACACAACTGAAAGATACTGTCTTACTGCAGTCTCATAAAAGCAGTTTTAATATCATTACTGTTCTTTGAACCAGACCCTAATGTCAAATATTTAGATACTAATACTGTTCAGCTCATTTTAACTAATAAATAAAGATGCTTGGGCAATTTGATTATTGACATTGTACATGCAGATGTTACACCAAGGGCTGAAATGTCATCTCTGCATCTAGAAACACAAAATTGCCTGATCAAGAGAAAACAACTTTGCTCATTCACAAGGTATGTTCAGTTATCAAAGTCTGGCCACTAACCTTTCACATTGACTAAGTGTCCAAGTGCTGTTCTCAAATTTACTTCTATTCCTTTTACACTCTTTCTAGATGGATTAAAAAAAAAAAAAAAAAAAAAAAAAAAACAAAAAACTCTATCACAATCTTGTCTAGCATTAATAGAAAACAAATGCAGTATTTTCAGTTTTCCAGAGTGCTGAGGACAGAACATTCTGATGATTGGTAATACCATTCAACAAACATTTTCTGCAAGTTTATGTACTGAATTATCTCCCAAGCACCCTCAAACTCTGTGGTCAGCAGTAATAAGGTAATAATACAGAACAGCAATTAGAAATAAAAATAAATTAATATTTTTGTCACAAAATCATAAATATTGTTGCAGGCATTTTGAAGTAGCTATTGGAGTGGTACTTCACCAAGAAGAAACAATTTTACAGGTTTTCTAGTTTATGTTATCTCAAGACTATATTCAGGGCAAACTAAACTGCTTGCTGAATCAGATCTTAGAACAGTTTGACAGGTAGGTCTAAAGAAGAGCTGAGAAAATGGAATCAGTTTATCTGAAGCCTCAAAACCCAATGAAAGAACATTAATACCAATGTTCAGATAGAGTGGAAGTTACTGTAAATCTGATTAAAAAAAAAAAAAAATTAAAAGCTCTAAATTTGGAATACCTGGGAGGCTATATACTGCTGCATTGCCAACCACTGCTGTGGTTTTGAGGCCTGCCCTTTTGCCACTGATCTTAATAGAAGTGGAATCATGCCAAAATAGTGACTATGGCCACCACAAAAACTGTGAAGATGCAATTATACATAAATCAGAAGCACTAACAGGTCAGTCAAGATCTCATCTGACAGGTGGTTACATAAATGACATTAAGATGGTTCTTATCTAATGAATCAAATATAGTTCTGCTGTAGCAGAAGAGGGTAAGAATCAGCCTTTATACTATGTACAACACTTCACTAATTTTCACAGATAACCTTTTTTGTTTTGTCAGAGTTCCCTCTTTATAGACCCCTCCCTTGTCATTATTAGCATTACTTATTGTGCTACAATTAATACTTTATATTTTCTGCTTAAATTAAGTCCATATTAGATGCTCATTAAAAAAAATTTATTTTCCTGTTGCTGATTTTAGAAAGTATTTTGTGTTTCTTTATTGTCTTTTAAAAGCTGCCTCCCTAATGAAACTTGAAAATACAAGCTGATATAGGTTCCTTGATCAGATGAAGCCATTCAATACAAAAAGTTCTAAACCCACACAACTGAAGTTTGGCAGAATTGAAAAGGCAGACCTGTATGGAAGTGTCAGGGGATATTATTTTAGGTGACTTCAAATAAAAAGCTTCCAAACCTTTCTTTACATAATGCAATATCTATTTTCTCTGTATGCAGCACATGGAATCATAGAATGCCAGGTTCAAAGGGACCTTGAGGATCTGGCCCTTGGTTGGAACTCAAGATCCAAGCTTTCATGAGGAAAGCGCAGTCTAGATAAGATGGCTCAAACCCCTGTCCATCTGAATCTTAGCTATTTGAGGCAACAAACATTTTTGAGACAATATATGCACCATCAGTCTGCCTCTGGCAAGATGCAAATTTCGGAGAGAACAAGGCTATTCTTTCTGATATGAACTCTATGGTTTTGACAGTTCTGCTAAACATTCTGGTTTCTTTACTTACATTTTAATTCCTCATTATACTAGTGAGTTTAATTCTCTGATCTCTCTGTATGAGTCAAGACTGTACCAAAGGTTAGTATGTTTCTAAGAGAATGAGAAGAGGCAAAGGCTCAAAGGCTCATACTGAAAGAGGCAAACTGCATTGCACAAGATTGCTACATCCCTGATCTGCAACAAAGTGAAATATTATCATTTCAAGGGAGCTTTTGATTCAGATTTACAGTGGGGTTTGTCTCACAGCTCTCCCACCTACAGGTTAATAACACCTTTCCTTTAAGCACACCATGTTCCATCTTCCAAGTTAAGGCTGCAATGGATTTTACTTCAGTTCACTGCCCTGCAAGTATTAACTTCCAGCAATGAACAGCACTTCACATTCATTTTGCATACAAAATAAACACTTCACAATACTATAGAGCTGGCAAGCCTTTGTATACTCTAAAAGAAAGGGTCTAATAAGAATAATAAATGATAACTCACAGAATACTCAGAGAATTAGCAAACCATCCATAATGCTACCTCAAGATAATAAAGTTAGTGAAGCTCAGAGATGCTGGCAAACTAAGCCCCAAGGTGAAATGCAGGGATCCATCCCTACAAAGAAAATAAACAATGGCTGAATTCTTGAGAAAAAAATAATTTACATAATGGGTGATGGGTGATGCCCTGGCTAGAACAATCAAAGCAATAAATACTGGACATTGAGGACAGAGCTGCCTACTGCAACAAGCGGCAGGACACACTTTATAATAATTACACCAGATAGAGATCTAGCTAAGACCATATATTAGAATTCATCCTGAATATGGTTATCCATACAGAATGAGCTATATGTATACAACTCTTATTTCCAGACTTCCAGTATTTACCTAAGAGAAAAAGGAAAGTGGGATGGTGTTTTACCGTTAGACTTACCTTTCCCTGTTAAAATTCATTTGGTACACTGAGAATAAACTATACGTGCTTGTGACTGGTATCCCAAATGACTTTGACTTTTTCCTTTGGAAGACAATTTTTTAATATTAAGGTGCTCTATCCTGCTTCCAGAAAACATTTTAAATCCTATACAAATTCAAAATCTGCCAGTAATTTCCTAGGAAAAGGAACTAAGCTTAAATCTCAGAAAAGGAAGGTTGAATATATTGGCTTACCCTGAGACAGAAGAGCCTTGTAAAGAAGCAATTACCAGTAGGCTAAAACAATACCATAGTTGATTCTTGCTTACAACTGTTGCATCTGTTGTTACAATCCATCAAGGCTGCTGTGCTTCAAACTAAATCATCAAGAATAAAAATGTGCAGAATTCCTCTAATACAGAACTTCAGTCCATTTCCAAGTTTTTCAGAATTTAACGTGTCAGAACTAAATGCTTCAACTACCAGCATTTTGCTGACCAGTTGTTTAGAATACCATTTTGTTATTATTATTTTTGTTATAGAAATGTCTTTTTAAATGCATTGTGTTAAGAAATTTCAAGACCATTAAAACTAGTTTTGCATCTACAGGAAATGTGTCTTCCAACAGCATGTTACCAATTCCTTTATTATACACTTTATTGCACATGCATATCCAAACTTCACAGAAATGTTGTTTGTGTTTCTAACAAAAATAAAACAGTTGTAGAACAGCTCCAGACACTGCATTTTAAGTATTCTGTACAGCTTAACTCTGTTTTCTTAAGGCAATAAGGCCTATGATTGCTCCCCCCTTGTCTTAAAGATATCCAGTAGCTATGAAAGTAACAGAAAACAGATAAAATGCAAAAGTAGCAGGAGACACAAACCCAAATTCATGCTCTTCCTCTAAAGTTAAAAAAAAAAAAAAAGCTAGATTTTTTCAGACCCAAGAGGAAATAGCCAAATGTCACTGTGCACATATATTGCTCCAGATAAGCTGCAACAAGCGCTACTGCTTGGCCACTCAGGCTGGGGTATGGAAAGAGGAAAATGCAGAACAGGGCAATGCCCACAGGAAGCAGTTTCCTCCGTTACACTATTCTGGAAGAAAACATTGTGTTAGATTTTTTATCTGAAAAATATCTTTCAGTAAATAAGCATAAGAATAGCTGTTGGGTCACATTACAGAAGTCAAACTAGAGATGTTGATCCTATTTACTGTCCATATTGCAAGTTTTCTTAGAGACTCCCCATGGTTCCAGCTACTTTGTATACAACACCTGTGAAACAGTGGCTAGTACAAAATATGCAAGAAAGAATATGAAAGGAAATTAAATAAATAATAATATTTCCTCTGTATATCCATTTAATTTCCAATAATTTGTGGATCATGGTCTTCCTGCCTCAGAATTGATACTGTTGCATTTAAGAGCAGTGAGAGGTATTTCTTACTCTTTTTTTCTTTTTTTTTTTCTTTTTTTTTCCCCATTGCTTCTCTCCCACTTTAAGGTCAGCCTTGGTTTATAACCTGTGCCTCTTTTCTGCACTTTGGACTTCCTATTATTACAGCTTCCCAGGAGAAGCTAACAACAAAGTCGTTTCTTTCTTTCTCTGCTGTTATTTTCTTGACTAACAAGCTCATTTCCTTCATCTTTCACTTACCTTTCTTGCCATCTTTGATTTCTCTGTAACATTCTCATCCTCCTCCAAACAAGACCTCATTGAGTTTTTCTAAGAAAAATATACAACATGTGCTGTTCATCTCCCACTACCTGTATTCTCTAGTATGGGTATTCTTCTGCTACATCTCTTCTTTCAGTGCTTCACCTTGGCTGTTTATAAATCATAAACTAGACAACTTTAAACAATCTTATCCAAATCCTACACCCTGAAATTCTGTACTCAGATGTGTTAAGAATTATTTCACAACCATTGATATAATTAAAGTGGGGAAAAAAAAAAAAAAAAAAAAAAAAAAAGCCTTAAAGGCAAGTGGTAGTCGAAACTCACCCACGATGGCTGACAACATTGTGCCTCTTCTGCGCTTCAGACACTTCTTATTTTCAGCAGACTTGTGGGGTTTTTTAAATTTTATTTTAAGTTTCTGTCTTTTCTGTCTTTAGTCTCCTACAGGGTAAGTAAAAACAGCTGAAGTAATCTGTCACCCTTTTGTTTCTTTATGTCCTTCAACCTGTAAATGCACCAGGGAAACTTAATCCTTCTTACTGTGCTGAAGGATAGAAGCCCCACGGACTTCTAATCTCCACTGGTAGCCAAAAGAGTTATTTTCTTTAATTGAGTTTCAATATACATATCCTCTGTGTTATTCCTCTCCTTTACACACCAAAATGTAGGAGCCGCAATTTTTAATTAAAGATTAAGCTTCAATCTGGCAGCAGTACTAGGAGAAATTTTCTCAACAGAGGTTTGGTTTGCTTTGGTGCCTTCCAATATCTCACATTCCCCCTAAACATTCCACTAGATGCTGTCTGTTTGGCTTTCTGGGTGTTTCGTTTGTTTGGTTTGTTTTTTCACTGGAAGGGTTGTCAATATCTGGAACACGCTGCCTAGCGCAGTCACCCTGCCGTGGAGTCATTTATAAGACATATAGTGCTGAGAAATACGGTTTAGTGGCGAGGCGGCATTGCCGGGTTGACGTTCTCGCTCTTAGAGGTCTCTTTCAACCAAAACGGTTCCGTGATTCCGATTCTAAACTCTAGCGCACCCGCGACAGCTCCCCACCGCCATGGCCTGAGGGGTACTACGGCAGAGAAGCTTCGCGCCTGGCAGCGGGCAGGGTGGGGTGGGGCCCGCCGCCCTCAGGGCACGCGGCGCGCGCAACACCAACCGCGCAAGGCTGCTGCGAACTCCTTATCCCGGCATGCTGCAGGGCCGCCCTGATCTCGCGGGACGCGGGAGCTACAGATGTCGCTCTCGCGAGAGCGGCGGCCCCGGAAGCTCCACGTCGGAGGGTTGGGGCCGGCCCGGGTCGCTGCGATAATTTAGCCGTCGGCGCTGCCGCGGGGCCACGCAATACCATGGTGAGTCTGGGGACCGCTCCGCTAGGAGGGCCTGATGCCCGGGGAGCGAGGCGGGGTGGAGACCCGCCCCCGGGAACTCGGCGTGTCCTGAATGGGGACGGTTGAGGCGGGGGGATGCTACCCTGGTGGGTACCGCGGCCGCCGGTGCCTGGCTGTAGCGGGGCTATCCGATCGCACTGCGCGGTGCAGGAGGCTTGACAAGTCTGTCGTGAGATGTTTTTATGAGGCTTTAGTGTGGTAGCCCAGCCCTGCACCGCGCAGCTGCTGCTATGGCCCCCCGCGCCCCTCATAAAACCGGCGCAGTTCGATGTGAACGGGCGAGCCGAGGCCTCGCAGTGGTGAGAGTCCGAGCAGCTACTCCACCAGGACGAGCCTGGAGCCAGGCCTGGACGTCACGGGAGCTTTTCTTACACTGTTCCCTCTTTGTGAGGGAGTTGGCTTTGGTTCTGGATGGGACAAGCCAGGGATGGCCCTGCAGAGCCCATGTTACTCATTTTCTCCTGAGTTTCACTGTTACTGTGCTACCTGAAAATGTTTTAGCGTTACTCGGTGACGTAGGATGTGAACCTGGTGGAATAAGTCCAGAGGAAGCCACAGAAACGATCAAGGGAATAGAACACCTCTCCTATAAGGCAAAGCAGAGTTAGAGTTATTCAACCCGGAGAAGAGAAGGCTCCAAGGAAACAGTACAGCTTTTCAGTACTTAAAGGGGCCTGTGAGAAAGATGAGAAAAGTCTGTTCAGCAGGGCCTCTTGCAGCAGGTGAATGGGTGACAGCTTTAAACTAGGAAGGGGAGATTTTGACTCAGTATCCCTGGTCCTGTGCTAACTCAAGAAGTCATAGTGTTATGCCGTGATTTAAATTAAACAAAATAAGAAATATTGCTAATATTACGTTTGAAGTCACAGTGCAGATGCCTTGGCCTGTGTTACCAGTGTGATATTCATCAAACCCATCTAACATCTGTCAAAGTGTTTTGAGCACATAAGCAGAATCACATGGAATGGTATGATTCGGTGAGATAGATGTTGCAGTTAACATCTTAAATCGGCCATAGTCTGATCCTTGGTAGCAGTAGATATGAGCAGATTCAAGGCTAAGTGTAGAATCAGTATTTTCTTGACTGCTTACCTGGTATCTACAGCAGGAGAAATAAATGACAGGTTCTTTTTCTACTGTCAGATGCCATGTCCATAAATTGCAGGTACTAAGCAATAACTAGGGATCTCTTTATCTAACATACGTGCCTGCAGATTTCTTTGATTTTACTGCTAAATGCATACAGCATTCTTTGATTAGACACTACCCAGTAAGTTATCTGAAATATGGTATCAGCAGCATTGAGGTCAGCAGTCTTTGAGTGTCTGAAAGAATCTATAGTACCTCAAATATTTTAGAGAATCACTTTGCTTTACTTCATGCCTTTTAAATACTCTGATTTTAGGTTGCCCGTGCTAAAAGTGAAAGGTCAAAGCCACCTTCAGAGAGGAAGATTTAAACTCCCCACAGCCTTTACAACATAGTGTTCCTTAATATTTGAAGAGTGAACAGAAATAAATGTATAATAGGCAAATGTTGTGTTCCGTTTGTGGTAATTGCATGTTCCACCTATTTTTTTCAGGTGAATCAGCAGGAACATTCTATCATTTGTATTAGAAACAAATGCTTTTTTCTGTGCTTTAGCAATTCAGGGGCATCAGGAAGATGTGCAGTATATGTATATTTTTTATTTTATTTTGCTGGAGATAGTTCTACAGTGTGAAAAAAAACTAATTCCTTAGAATTAAATTAAATGGACCCATTGCCACTTGTGGGGATGTGGTGTTTCACATCTATAAAAGCAAATAGGCAGGTGGATAGAAAAGACTAGTACTCTTATGCCTGCTGGAAAAGCAGGCTTGACACCTTTTATTTTAATGTTTAACTTTGGCTTGCTTTCTTCTGTCATATTTATGAAACAGTTTGATATTGAATAACATAGTATTCTCTATTCTTTTCCTCTCTAGCCTCTCCGCCTTGATATAAAACGGAAACTAACAGCCCGGTCTGACCGAGTGAAGAGTGTAGACTTGCATCCCACAGAACCATGGATGCTGGCTAGCCTTTACAATGGCAGTGTCTGTGTTTGGAATCATGAAACACAGGTGATGGTTTTGGCTTTCCTTTATTATGAAATAATTCATAAATATCTGATGTGTGAATATGTTCCAAGGTGTGTGAGAAGAATCTTGCATCACTGTCACTAATTGACTGAACTTTCCACTTCTTTAGTACAAAAGTCACTATAATAATAAATGAGGAATTCTTTTGCTGTGACTTTAGTGATGTTTTATTTCCCAGAAATGTAATTTTCAAGGATTATCGCCTTTGTGGATTCCTTGCAAACTAATACCTTTCCTTATGAAAGCTTAGATGCCTCTGTCTCTACCTGCCATCTATATTACTGAAGGTTTTGGCAGCTTTCAGACTTCTACCTGTCTACCAGGTACAGTTGAAAGAGGGTAGCAGCTCCAAAAATATTCAGAGGTGGAGTTTGTTAGGTGTGAAGGGAGAGTATGAAAAAGAACAGAAGAGGCAAGTATCTTCCTTCTTGAACTGGTAAGTTACTTTTAAAAGTGTGCATGTAGTGCTGTAGAATTCTTGGAGAGTTGCCAAAGGCAGCATACTGGACACTATTAAGAGAAGACACAGAGCTGATTTCAAAACTGATATTTTCTCCAGGGCTATAAACTCACTATTTTTATTTTTAGACTCTGGTGAAGACTTTTGAAGTGTGTGATCTGCCAGTGAGAGCTGCCAAATTCGTGGCAAGGAAGAACTGGGTTGTTACAGGAGCTGTAAGATACCATTGTCTTGTCATTTCCATGTGTAGTAGTATTTTCTTTAGTTTATTTTCATGCTGTTCCTTTGTACATCACCTAATAATATGATTTGATATGAATTTGTAGAGGAGAAAGGAATATTTCACTGCATTTTCCCAAAAATTTTCTTCTTTAAGTAAGCTTAGAAACCCGCACTTTTCATTTCAAAGGATATCAGCCAAATATGGTGACTAATCCTGCATGTAGTGCAAGCAAGAGCTATGTTTAACTTTTACTATCAACACAGTACCCTAGTTTTGATTAGATATTAGTAGTGCTACTTTATCCAAGATGAAACTATTGACTGTATTACATAAGATGACTTAGAAGTTACTTTCTAGTTTTGCTCTTGGTTGTATTAAAAATAAATATTCTACAAGTTTTACTTGTGTTTAAGAAAGTCTGCTGTGAGAAGAATAGATTTTTGTGATGAAACAAATACCTTTTGTCTAAGCTGAGGTAATGTCTAAAGGTTGTTGTCTCAGTATTTGTTTTATAGTCTTTTGGCCTTTACAGTGTTAAAAATTCCTTGTCATTTTATTGCGTTCCACTGCTGTGACCCACTCACTTTATGTGCATGTAGTGCACTGTTTCAGTGTTTCCCAAGAAGTGTAATACTGCTTCTTTGGCAGCATGAGAGTTCAAACAGCTACATAGGAGCTGGAGTAGTAACTAATGAAAATGAGTCTTAATTTTTGTTTTGATTAGTTTAGTGTAATTTAAAAAAAAAGTTTGGGAAAATAAAGTTGAAATCACTTCTTCACTTGACTTAGAGCTAAAACTTCTTTCCTACTGCCTCCACAATGTTAATATAATTGTAAATTTTATGATGGAGATCCTTCGTTTTCATGTTTGTAGAAAACATTAATAATTTTAAGCATTTTTTCACTTTATATTAAAAAAGTATTTTAATATTAAATCGAAATTATTTTTTTTTCTATTTCATAAATGCCTTAGAATAGGATTGGATACTTTACAGACTTCTGAATCAAAATATAATTTGAATCACTAGTGATGTAAATAAAATACATTTTCTTAAATGTATTTTGTTGGTAGAGGCTCTTAAATGGTGGGATTTTCTTTCTAACTACCTCGCATTGAATAAAAGATATATTCTACAGTCCTATTTTAATGGTGTGTTTTCTTCCCTTTCATAGGATGACATGCAAATTAGAGTTTTTAATTATAACACCTTGGAAAGGGTTCACATGTTTGAAGCACATTCTGATTACATTCGTTGTATTGCTGTGCATCCCACACAGCCTTTCATACTGACAAGCAGCGGTAAGAGTTCTTTGGAATATTTTGCTATTTTATTAAGCAGCAGTTTTTAGGTTCCTGCTTTCTGTGTAGTGAGGGATTGCATGTGTTTACCTTTTTCTGCTGAAAAGGGAATCTTTGAGCAAGTAGCCAACATGACAGTTGTCAACCTCATGTTTTTTCTTTGCCAGGTGCATTCATGATTTTTCAATGGAATATCAACTGTACTTCCAATTTAAAATATAGTAGCTTACGTTCTTCTCAGGGAAGACTGAATAACATTGTTGCTTAATATCTGCCAAAAGAAAGGTTCGTTTTTAGCTGTTACTTGAGAGTTTGCACCACCGAAGTTCTTTTTTAAAATTGCAGAATTAATAGGAGTGTGTTTTAAGCTGGCAATTTGACTTGAAGCAATCTAACTTTCATTTTTTTCCCAAAATACTGCTGAGTTCTGTGTTATTTGAGGTGATCTATGTTACTCAGGGTTGGAAGAGCACAGTATCCCAGCACATCTTGCCCAAGAACATCTATGTCATGCTACTCAGTTGTTTTTATTCTTGGAAACCTTAATAATGCAGTCAGAACTCCGCAAAAGTGCAGAGAGCCTTGGGAGTTAGGCACCCTGTATTTCTGTCATTTGTTGTTGAAGCTAATATATTTACCCTTGAAATAAAAGCACTAGATAGCAAATTTGATTGTCTCTGATTCCTTTCCTTAAGGCTTATCAGAGTAGATGCTGTAGTAGAAAGCATGGGTCTGGTTCTTTAATATCTGTCCAGTATTTTGAGATTAATAATAATTCAGCACCTTAATGTCAATTCTTAACCCTCCTTTCTATGTCAGATATAGTTCTTATTTAGTTTTATCATCATTTTACTGGACAGTCTTTTCAAGAAACGTACACTTTATTTGATCCTTGTGCAAGGAAGGAAGAAAAATAAAAGTATTAGAAATGCTTCCTTTCAAGGAGTAAGGGATGAGTGAGTCCTCACTGTAGTCACTAAGGATTATGTAATGAAGTTACTAAGGATTATATAATGTAAGAAGATTGTTATCAGAATATGGTGAGTTAACTAAAACTTAGTTTGGTCATTTGTGTTTTGTTGTGGTTTGGTTTTTTTTTCAGATGACATGCTCATTAAACTCTGGGACTGGGATAAAAAATGGTCTTGTTCTCAGGTGTTTGAAGGACACACCCATTATGTCATGCAGATTGTCATAAACCCAAAAGACAATAATCAGTTTGCCAGTGCATCTTTGGATAGGACAATCAAGGTAGAGAACTGTATTTTGGGGTTTTTTTCAGTAATTAAGTAATTATCACAGTACACAAACCAGTAATACTGCATGGAAAATGGGAAAAGTAGTGCAATAACAAAATCTGTTTTGAACAAAGATGTGAACATTGATTGTTACACACATAGTAAGTAATTCATCAGATTTATAAGATTGAGTGTCACCTCTAATCATTGAAATGCGGTTCTCCAAATTGAAAGTGCTATGTTTCCATCTGGATTACACAGTAACAGTGGGGAGACATAATGGTTGTACTGTGAAAGAATAATTTGGAAAAATCAAAACTATAGATACATGTATGTGTGTGTACATATAGATTTAGTAGGTAAAGCTTTTAACTGTGCATTACAAAAAAAAATAGTAAAGGCATTTCTCCCATCATTTTGATGCTCTTGGCTGTCTGCCTATTGAATTGTTTCCTAAATTACCTTCAGCCTCTCATGATAGACTGGAGTGAGCCTTATTTGCTGTGAAATTACTACTGAATATTTAGGACTGTGTGTTTATAGTCATCTGAACGGTGAAACATTCTCATGTTCCTTATAAATTGCCAGTATATTGGCAACTTTTTAAATTGTAAAAAAGCCAGGTTTGATTTCATATATTCTTAGATGTTGAGCTAGATGTATTTAAGTGTTGACTTGATGTGAAAATACCAGTATATCTACAACTATTCATTTTGAGTCCTCATTTATCATGAGATTTGTCATTCACTTAAGGTAACTGAAAACAATAAAATTCGGGACATTGTCCTGTTCGGCCTGTGTGTGCACAGTTGATTGTATTTTTTAATTAGTTAATTTCATTGACAGATGCTGTTTCTTACAGTAGTATATGAGTTTATGTCCTTTAAAAGGAGTTGAAAGAAAACGATTTTTTTTTTTTTTCTGAGGTGTGAGCACAGTGCCTGCAACTTGGCATGTTATTTTAGGTTATTTGGGGTGAAAGATTGGTAGTTTGATAAGCAGTTGTTCTTCCCAATAAAATTTCATATTTTGTATCTTTGAAATTGTAAATTCCATCTGAATGCCTGCTCTTTGGCAGTGTTGATCTGGATGCAAAAGATGGATAACTACATGCAGTTTGTGGTGTTGTTTTTTCTCTGGGAAGGTATGGCAGCTTGGCTCCTCTTCACCCAATTTTACTTTGGAAGGCCATGAGAAAGGAGTAAACTGCATTGACTATTACAGTGGAGGAGACAAGCCCTATCTCATCTCAGGTGCAGATGACCGATTGGTTAAGATCTGGGACTACCAGGTATGAGTTAATTCTGCATAAACTTTTATCAAGTGGCATAGCGAAACCATTAGTGAAGACACAGAAAAAAACAAAGGACTTGAATACACCAACAGATTTTACTCATTTTTCCTTGGAAAGAAGGGATGAGAGGGGGGAATATTTCATGATACATTTTTCATTTTAAAAAACAAAACAAAGTTTCACAGACAAGACAACAAAAAAGCCCAAAATGAACAAACAAAGCTCCCAAACCACAACTTTTTTAACCTTTGAGAAAACAGGCCATTAATTTAAATTCTCTCAGCCTTCATTTATAGAATTGACAGAAGGTTACTGTTGTTACCATGGGGTTTTTTTCTTGTAATGTAGTAATCACTGATTTTGAACTTAATTTTTATGGATTAAAGTGCATCTTTTATATTTTCAAGCGTAAATGCTGTTTCTGTATAATCCTTTCACTTCTCATTAGGTTTTTTCCCTTTCTTTTTATTCCCTTCCCTTTTTTCATCCAATGCCTTTTTACACAGGCACATATGTGCATGTATCCACACTTAGGTACTTCTACTTAACAGTTTGCAGAGGTTATGAGGTGACTTGTTTCAATGCTGTACAAGAAAGAGAGATTGAATCCAGGGTTTCAGTTTTGTTGCTGAAACCTAGAGCTCTTAAGTTCTTCCCATTACAAGTGTATGAAGAGCAAGGCTAATTTTCTTGCGTAGTACTTGGTTATTGAAGTGTATTGACCTTGTGTAAATCCAACCTCAGATGTTAAAGCTAATGCTGTTAATTAAAGTGCATATACTTAAAATAACTTTTAGATATCAGTGATTGAAAACTTGCCACCATAATACAGTTGTAGACACAAGTTATGTAGTCTAATGCGTTGTCTCGAGCAGACTAGACTTCTCTTTCACAACTCTGAACAAACATTCTTGAACCAAGACAATACTAGATCTGTCTTCACCTGTAATTCGATTCAGATCAAATTTTTTTGTTGGGTACTCAGCTTTCTATCTTGCTGTAATCTGTTGTGCTACATAGCGCTGAGAAGCCATCTGAAAACAGAGGAAAACAACTATGTCAAGGCAAATAAATATTTTCTTTTAGAGAGAAGAAATTAATACAATCGTAGTTTATAATATGTCCGATGCTGCTGTTTGAGCATCTTGGACATGAATGTTAATGGAACAAATGTAGAGAAATATTTTCAGGTAAATTTTGGACTTGGGGGGAAAAATGAAGGTTAAAATGTATCAACTATCTGACTGTTGGAGTGGTTTTTGTTTTTTTTTTTCAGAATAAAACATGTGTGCAAACACTAGAAGGACATGCTCAAAATGTGTCTTGTGTCAGCTTCCACCCTGAATTGCCTATCATTATCACAGGATCTGAAGATGGTAATTTTGTATTTTGGTCTTATGGGAGAAATCATCTTATTGTGTGGTTACACACCTCCTGCCCTCACAGAGAGAGAAGAGAGAGAAAGCTTAACTTTTGTTTCTTTTTCCTCTAGGAACTGTGCGTATTTGGCATTCAAGCACTTACCGCCTGGAAAGTACCCTCAACTATGGCATGGAGAGAGTGTGGTGTGTGGCCAGTTTAAGAGGATCCAACAATGTGGCTTTGGGATATGATGAAGGCAGCATTATTGTTAAGGTACAGTTAGCAGTCTCAAATAGAGGTAGTGATGCATCACTAACCTAGGTACAAAGCAACTGACTTCTGATTCTGTGAAAATGTGGCATGCTGATTGACAGTTTTAGATAGAGCCAGAATGCTTCATTTGAACTTCAACTTAAAAGAATATCAATAATGTATTTTCTTCATCTGCTAAATTCTTATGCTACACTTTCTAGCTTGGTCGTGAAGAGCCTGCCATGTCCATGGATGCAAATGGAAAAATCATTTGGGCTAAGCATTCAGAGGTCCAACAGGCTAACTTGAAAGCTATGGGAGATGCTGAAATCAAAGATGGAGAGAGATTGCCCCTGGCAGTAAAAGATATGGGGAGTTGTGAAATCTATCCTCAGACAATTCAGCACAACCCTAATGGACGGTAATGAATTTGAGCACAAAATACTTCAACGTTTCTGATGTCTTTTTTTTTTTTATTTAGAAATTTGGAGTCTTTTTGAATGAGGGACAAAAAGAAAGGGTTGTTGGTGTGCTGGTGGAGAACAGGTCCATCAGGGCCAGGCACTTTAAAATCATCTAATAGATGGGCTTCACAGGTAAAAGCTGCATAAGTAGACAAGCTGGACACTGTAGTTGGAGGAAGAATTACACAACCAAAATGTATAATACCAGCAAACCACATTACTTTATTACTTCTCTTGAATTTTTTTTTTTTTGTTGTTAACATAAGCTAAATTGAATTTAGAGGGGTACAAGGTATGAAAGCCACTCAGACTGGGAGGAAGGAATAACAGGTAGCTAGCAGGATGATGCAGAAGAAAATTCAGTTCTGTGGCTCTCTTGGGGTAAACAAAGCTGTTTTATTCTGTCTGCATTTGCATGGTTATACTGGGCTAGGGGCCTTCAGCTTTCCATATGACTTCTCTCCTTGCTGATGCCTATGGAACTGAACACAGATGTCTGACAAGTGCATCTTTCTCTCACTCTAGGTTTGTAGTGGTGTGTGGAGATGGTGAATACATCATCTACACAGCTATGGCTCTGAGAAACAAGAGTTTCGGCTCTGCACAGGAGTTCGTATGGGCACATGATTCTTCAGAGTAAGTGTGGCACCTTTTCTTCCTTTGTATTAACTTAAACTTGCTGCTGCTAATTTCCAGGCTGTGCAGATAGTAAACTGCCTTGAAGACTAAAACCTGTGTGGATAATGAACATTCAGTAACTGTTCTGCTTTTAATTTTTGCCTTTGTAGCACTCTGCTAATTTTTGAAGGTAAATAAAATGCAGTTGTTTTGTAGCAACTTATGATATCAGTAATATGCTACTTTGGAAATGGAACAACTTATTTTTTGTAACAATGTAATCTCTCTTCAGATATGCAATCAGGGAGAGCAACAGTGTTGTAAAGATATTTAAAAATTTCAAAGAGAAGAAGTCCTTCAAACCTGATTTTGGAGCAGAAGGTGAGCATTTACATTTAAAATAAGCATGCTGGCACTTCTTTTGCAGAATGTGGATTTCTTACACCTTTATCTTCTTGCAGGTATTTATGGTGGCTTCCTGTTGGGGGTCAGATCTGTCAATGGTTTGGCATTTTATGACTGGGAAAACACAGAATTGATTCGCAGAATTGAAATTCAGCCTAAACACGTAAGTTTCTAGATGGGACTGAAGAGACTTACCTCTCTGTGTTTACTGTTTTGTTTATTTGTTATTTAGTGGGGTTTGTTTTGTGGCTTTTTTGTTTGGTTGGGGTTTTTTGTTTGATTGGTTGGGTTTTTTTACTAGTCTGCTGGTTTTCTGAATGAAGCCAGGCTGGCAATTGTTAAATAACAACTTCTGATTTCAGTTGTGTAGCAGGAGAGAAAAACTTCCTCCATATTGGCTTCTCAAGTCATAAAGTTTGTGTTAGAGTTACTATGTTTCAACTTTAATACGTCCTCCTTTCTTAACCTGGGGTTTCAAACTGTGCCATTGCTGATTCCAATGATACAGATTTTTTGGTCTGACTCGGGTGAGCTTGTCTGCATTGCTACAGAGGAGTCTTTCTTCATTCTGAAATATCTGTCAGAAAAAGTTGCAGCAGCCCAAGAAACACATGAAGGTGTCACTGAAGATGGAATTGAAGATGCTTTTGAGGTACCTCCTTTTTAAAAAATAGAATAATATTAGAATATTAGAATACCTGAATATAGATTAATATTAGAAGTCATTGAAGCAAGCCTTCCCAGAGTATAGCAGATCTAGTCCTTCACATAGTCCTGTTACATTTTAGTTTCCAGAACACCAGAATACAGTATACCCAGCATATTTCTGTCTGAGGAACGCTGTTAATTATTTTCTTTGGGCTCCTTGAGATTATGTGTCTTGGAATCCCCGTATGACAGAACCTGGTGCTCATGTTTCTCCACATATATGTTTAGTGTTCTTACAGAGTTACAGAACTTTTTTAAAGCACACAGTCGGGTAGTATGTCTGCATAGCTTAAACGTTGTCTGCAGTTTTTGAATTTCGAAATGGCTTTTAAATTTGAGAACAAAACCTTGAAAAACCTCGGGCTGTGAAATGTCAGAAACACAACTTGTCTTGTGAAATTTGTCTTTATTATCTCAGATAAGGCCTAGTTTGTTTTTTTGTTTCCTGCCAATTTGCAATTGGTTTAGCTAATGATTAAGGTAGAGATTTCATCTGCTACAGCATTTTCTTGAAACTAAAAGCATGATTTAAGTACCTTCAACCTGTGCCTAAACTGTTTTGCAACTTGCTGAAGTGTTTACTTAGTATTAAGTATAATTTGAAAATGCAGTAGTCTTACTGTTATCCAAAAATACCTTTCTACGTATCTGATTAAATGAAACTTAATTTGCAGGTTTTGGGTGAGATTCAGGAGATTGTGAAAACAGGCTTGTGGGTAGGTGACTGCTTTATTTACACCAGTTCTGTGAACAGACTCAACTACTATGTTGGCGGAGAAATTGTCACCATTGCCCATTTAGACAGGTAAGCTGCTACACTGGATTGCAAACCAAGCATTATAGGTTCTGACTAGATGAACCTTGTCGCCAGCTCGCTGTGCATTTCTGGTTTTGTTGCACGTCATATTCATGTATGTTCTGGGATGGTAATCTTGGAGGGAGTAAACAGTGGTGTAATGTGAAAGTAAGTACGGGAAAAGAATAATTTCATGTGAATATTTTTGCTAATGTAAGAACTATGGGACCTTTTTGTAGACTGTTTGGTAGTGGATATATTCAAGATTAATATTCTTTATTTTATTTCAGGACAATGTATCTTTTGGGATATATTCCTAAAGACAACCGACTTTATTTGGGTGATAAAGAGCTAAACATTGTTAGCTATTCTTTGCTGGTCTCAGTACTTGAATATCAAACTGCTGTGATGAGGAGAGATTTTGGTATGGCTGACAAAGTTCTTCCCACCATTCCAAAAGAACAGAGAACCAGAGTTGCACATTTTCTTGAAAAACAGGCAAGAAAACTACTTCATATTCTCCAAACCATAATGAATCAGTTTACTTGTGTTTCCACTTGAGTTTACTAAGCTGTTGTGACAGGACAAGGGGTGAAGATTTTAAACTAAAAGAGGGGCGATTTAGGCTAGAGAGAAGGAATACATTAAAATAAAGAAAGTGAAACCCTGGCACAGGTTACCCAGAGAAGTGGTAGTTGTCTCATCCCCAGAGAGATCCCAGGTTAGATTGGATGGTGCTTTGAGTGACCTTGTTGAGTTGCAGATGTCCCTGCTGACTGCAGGGGGGTTGGACTGGATGACCTTTAAAGAACCTTTCTAACCCAAACTAGTCAATTATGTGATTCTATGGACACCCAGTCATGTTATCTGTAAGCATAAACTCTTACTAATCATGTGTAGTTATTTAAGACTCTAACTTTCTGTGTAGAGAGTTTTGTAAGAGCATCTAGGATGCTGTTTAGCCTGATGGATTCAAGTCTTACTTTCACTTTTTTTTTTTAGGGCTTCAAACAACAAGCCCTTGCAGTATCTACAGATCCAGAGCATCGCTTTGAACTTGCTCTTCAGCTTGGAGAATTAAAAATAGCCTATCAACTTGCAGTGGAAGCAGAGGTAAACATATAATTTTTGGTGTTTTACACTAGTTCTGAGTATTAGTTTGAATCTAAAAGGCCCTGTAAGGAAAGACAGTGGTATGTGGGGATACATTACAAGTCCCTGAACCTTATATAAATGCCTCAAACTTCCTCAATTAGGTGGTTCTGCATTTATTCGAAGGAATCTAAGCTGAGGGTTAGGGGCAGAAAAATGGCTGCTGAAAAAGCTACACAAACTCCTTGAGAGTACAAAACTTGAATCAAGAGTCAAGCCTTAATCTCCAGTATTTAACAGTGAGAGGAGCAATGAAGGGTCTGAAAGCTCTAGGCCTTTGTTCCAGCCTTGGCAAACTTACACCACTGGGAAGACTGACAGAATTGATCTGTTGGTTCCTGCTGCAACTAATGAAGTTAGTAATAAGGAATGTTAATTTATGGGCACAAAAGCCATTCTTACATTCTGAAGGTTAACTTGGGAGCTTTAAGAGATTGTTACTGTTTAAATTTCCAAAGTTTATTTCTCCTTCATGTTTAATGAAAAACTGTTTGGATTGCATCACAGTACAGCAGTGCAGTGAGCTACATGTAACACTGAATCATGCTGCTAAGATGCAGTAATCAAAGTTCTGTCACAGGGAAGACAGGTGTAGTGGCAGGATACTGAATCTTCTCAAGGGAAGTTACTTTATCGTGTTGAATGCTCTGAAAACCTTTAAATACTGTTCAAAAATGTGCCGCCTATTTTCTGTTTTCTTTCCTTCCCTGTCACCTTTTTGTACCATTAGTCAGAACAGAAATGGAAACAGCTTGCTGAGCTTGCCATTAGTAAATGCCAGTTTGGCTTAGCCCAAGAGTGTCTCCACCATGCACAAGACTATGGAGGACTGCTGCTCCTGGCTACAGCTTCTGGAAATGCTAACATGGTCAGTAAGTTAGCTGAAGGAGCAGAGAAAGATGGCAAGAACAACGTTGCATTTATGAGCTACTTCCTGCAGGGAAAGTAAGTAGCAAACAAGTGCTTCAGATTCTTCTGTTCTGCTTTACCAAGTGCAAAGAACCTCAGGTTTGCAACTTTTATTATAGCTAACCTAAAACGCGATGAAGACTTTGTGGCAGGTACCTTTCAGAAAAGCTGATCCTGTTTTGCGATGGTTGTTACTTTAGAATCTGCAATGGAAGCACTTTAATATATCAGATTGAACAGCTAATCTAGTACCAAAAAAAATCTCTTTATTCAATTTACTGGTTAAAGTCTCATCTGAATCTTCCAGGCTTGATTCATGTTTGGAACTCCTGATTAAAACCGGGCGTCTCCCAGAAGCTGCTTTTCTTGCACGGACGTATTTGCCAAGCCAAGTCTCAAGGTAATCCCAAAGCACATGCAGAGCATAAGCAGCATTGTCAGAATCACCTGTATATAACAACTACACTTTGCTTCTCCAGGGTTGTCAAACTGTGGCGGGAGAATCTCTCTAAAGTCAATCAAAAAGCTGCTGAGTCCCTTGCTGATCCTACGGAATATGAAAATCTTTTCCCTGGACTGAAGGAAGCTTTTGTGGCTGAAGAGTATGTTAAACAGAGCCTTGCTGACTTGCGGCCAGCCAGAGAATACCCCCTTGTCACTGTAAGTAAGAAGCAGGAGGTCTCAGCATCTCTAGAGGACCATTTGGTGCTGTGTAAGCAGGTCGGTGAAACCACTTAAACATTCTCCAAACGTTTTGATTATTTTGTTGTTTATTTTTAGCCAAATGAAGAAAGAAACTTACTTGAAGAAGCCAAAGGCTTTGAGCCTTCTGGATTAATGGCACATCAGGTTAGTGCTTCTACTAAATGATTAAGTCTAGGAAGCAACTTTGCTATTGTACAATAGCATCTACCCTGGAGAACGTTTCACCAATAATGGACAAATTACTGCTGTTACTTGTTTGACTGCAAACACTGCAGCTGAGCTTCATGTTCTTTTGAATTGGATTTCTTTTTTTAGTCTATCTCTGTAAATACCAATGTCTTCTTGACTGTTAAATTATTTCTTCTGTGTGGTTACTTATCTTTCATCAGTATGAGTAATGGTGGAGCTTTACCATTGAATTTGTCCTGCAGTTGCAAATCAAAACACTGGCTCAGCTGCTGGTTTTCCAAAAGCTCAAGAATTGGAACCTGAAAACTGGCAATTAAAAATGCTTTATACTCTTTGCTAGTCAGCATATTTATAGAATATAACATAATTAATAGGAATCCTCCTCAATTACTTGTAAATATGTTCTAATCAGTATTTGAAGTAATTCAAACTGATTTTTTTAACACCTCAGTTGTGCAAGTGTTATGAAGAAAACACAACTACAAACTGAAATGAATGCTTATTTTTTTTTCAGATTGAAACAAGCTGACAACTTATAATTGTTGCTCATGTCAAATACAATTTATATCTGAATGTGAGAATTTCTTTAAGACAGTGATGTTAGCACAGCTCCTGAGGCTATAAACTTCTGAAAGAACTGCAGTGGAAGCAGAGGGAGAAACAGAAAGTCACTGCTCTCTGTTCTGTGTATTTTTATCTCTTAGGAGATGCACTGCAAAACCTTGACACTTCAGAGAATTTAGCTTGCTTTTAGGTAGCTTTAGTGAGTGCTGCTTGTGTATCAAAGCAAGTATCATAAAGCAAAATCAAGCTTGTTTATTCATTTTTAAAGAAGGCATAGAAACAGTCTTGTGAAAATTACCTAAAGCATCTTAAAACTAATTTGCATTAGAAGCTGGAAAGCACCAATATCTAAAAGGCCAGGTGCCAAGAGGGTGGGGCCAGACTCCTTTCAGTAGTGTCCAGTGATGGGACAGGGGACAATGGACACAAACTGAACCTAGGAGGTTCCACCTGAACATGAGGAATAACTTTATAGTAAATGTGCCACAGCACTGGAGCAGGCTCCACAGAGAGGTTGTGGAGTCTCCTCTGGAGCGGTTCCACACCCTACTGGACATTGTGATCCTGGGCAACCTGCTGTGGATGATGCTGCTTTACCAAGGAGATTGGACTAAATTATGTGTAGAGATCCTTTCAAACCCCCACCATTCTGAGTGCCAAGCATATCTTGGCATGCAGTTCACGACTGCATTGAAACCTGTAAGCAGCAGCTGTGTCTTACAGCTGAGGCTGTCTAGGGCAAGTTTCGTAGGAGATACTTTGTTTCATCATGTATTGTTAATTGAATAGTACCAGGGGCTGAAGTAAGGGTATTGGGTGATTAATTCTAATATGAAACTATTGCAGCAGTGAAGAGAGAAAGGTATTAAACCATCATAGGGTATGGAACACAAAGCCCAGCAACAGTACTAGGATTTAGTCTGCTGAAACTCAAATAACCTAAAAACCTTCCTGCTGAGGACATGGAAACTCACCTCCTTTCTAACAGTACTTCAGTATTTGAAACCAACCAATAATGTTCTGAAGGTTGTTTTCATTGTATGAGTTCCATCAACTACTTGAAGTAAATTGGGCTAAGAATCAGTCATCTCTATTGAAGTGAGGACTAGAAGGCTCACTGGCTGTGAAGGTTCAAAAATTACTGAGGGAAACTGAAAAAGAACCACTGATCTGCTGTCATTTAATTGCTTGTTGTTGGTTTTTCTTTTTTTTCCTCTTTCATTAGAAGGCTGAAGAACCAGTTCCGTCTCCTAAACAAGAATTGATGAAGACAGTTGTGCAGAATTCTGATCTGCTTCCAACAAGAGATCAGAAGGTACTGAAATATTTTAAGAAGGGAAGCTTAAGTACTAAGTTCATTTTACATTGAAGACCTCCAACTAATAACATGATTAAACTGAGCTATTTGTTTTAGAAAATGTCACTTTCTACATTAGGATCAGTACAATGTATGATAACTTCCTGCTGTGTGCAGAAACTGTACACTGTAACATAGGCCAGTCTCTCCAGCCTTGTGGATTTACAGGGAATAAAGGGTGCAGTCCAAACACAGTTGGTCAGAATATGGCAAGAAGCTAAAGCTGTGAGCTGCTTTCTTGTCAAGACAACTTCTCCCTGCACCTTATTTTAACAGTGACGAGCCCTCCCTGCTGCCCTAGCTTATTTTGCAGACTGTCCAAATATATCATACAGATCGCATGCCCTAGCAGCTGGCTAATATGTAATGCATATTACTAATCCCTGAATCTGATTTTTTCTTTGGTTAGACACTGCTGGACTTGGAAGATGACTTGGATAATTTAGATCTAGAAGACATTGATACCACAGATATCAACTTGGATGAAGAGATCTTAGATGAGTGAACGTTTTTTGGAGGACCAAATCCATTACTCCAAAGGAAGTTCTGTGGACTATGTGCTCCCTTAATTTGATTCTTATACTGCAGGTGGACCATAGATATTTAGAAAGAAGGGTAGATCTAGTACCTGCACAAAAAATTTGCTTTCACTGTGTTGAAATTTAAAGTGCAGGCCTGATCCAGTGCATACTACACAATGTTTTCATTTACCAAGATATCAAATAAACAGTTTTAAACATTCTATTCCTCCATTTTACTTTTACTAGTAATTCTGGTGTTCTTAGCTTCAGTAGTGTGTGGGCACATGGCAGCCAAGCATTAGTATTTTATCCTGTCTTTTCTAAGCATGTACCCTTGGATACATGACTACTGCACTGGGGTATTTAGCTTATGTCTGTTCACTGTCAGTAGCTCAGTTGCTCTTCTAGACAACACTTAGACTTAACCCAACTGTTATACGTCTTCAGGGACAGAGGCAGTCTTGCACACTTTTGTAAATGTATTGTCTGGACAACTTCAGTAAGTAAAATTAGTTCTGGGAAATTACTTAGATGTAAGGAATTAACCTGAGGCTCTATTATCACCCTAAAAACAAGTCATGATAACTACGTTCATTCACAGAACGTCTGAAAAGAATAAGCCAGTACAGTGAGTGACTCTTGAATATTTCAGTAATTTTTTTTCTAGAGTAGTCCATTTTTTGAAGTATTTATTGTGGAATCCTGTACAAAGAACATTACAAACAAGCTTAAAACTGATGATGAACCAAGGTTTATTTCATGAAGCTGTAGAGGCAGCCATTGCTTCTTCATAAGCCTGGAGGGCCAGCTGTATATAGCCTTCTTTCTGTGACTCAGTTTTTGCAAATACCTGCAAACATGGCAGGAGAGAGATTAACACAATTTAGAACAGAGTTGCTTAGTGAGATTGCAGTAGTAGAGCAGCCAGCTACAACTACATAATTAAAAAAACCCAAGCACAAAGAACCTGGCATGCACAACCATTCCAGTTAAATACCTGATGCTTAAGGTGAGCAATCTGGAATACCAAATAGGCTTCTGGTGTGCAAAAGCCGCCTCTTCTGTAGGTAAGGAGCCACAAAGTAGAAAAGCTTACCTTGATCAGGTCAACTCCCTGAAGGTTCCTTTCTTTAGCTTCTTTTGCTGATGGACATTCAGGATGAAGCATATGATAGAGCGTAATTAAACTTGTAGCATCACCCAGCCTAAAACAAAGGGCCATTTATAGCAGTTACGTTGTAGAGAAAAATTTAAAAGATGTACATAGTGATGTGCTTTGCAGAATTAATAAGTGACAAACACAACTTACAAGTCTCTTTGGATCATGTCTATTAGTAAGCCATCTGCCTTCTTTCTGTTCACTAGATACCATACCATCCCTCCAAAATGTCGTGTGGAACGGAGCAGGTCATATTTGCCATGTTTCTCAATGTCATCATAGGTCCGATGATGAACCTAGACTCAAAAAATGTTCCACTTCCATTAGCATAGCTGGAGCTTGATGACAGTTTCTCTCCTCTACTTCTCAGCAGTTTTCAATATATTTTCAAACCTCCCTACAGTGCAGAAACAAGATCCAAGCTGAACTGTGATACCTTAAATCTTCATATGTATTTTAAGTTAGGGTAACACTGGGATAACCCATGTCTTAGTACTTAGCCACAGCTACCTTTATGTTAAATACTTGATAAATACTCTGATAAATACTGAAAACTTTAGAAAGCAGGGGGACATAATCTCTGAACCTTCATTTCTCTGCTTCCAACTTATAGTCTGTTAAGGAGA
Source organism: Psilopogon haemacephalus (assembly GCA_013396835.1). Classification (NCBI taxonomy): domain Eukaryota; kingdom Metazoa; phylum Chordata; class Aves; order Piciformes; family Megalaimidae; genus Psilopogon; species Psilopogon haemacephalus. Next base: position 154,218 of record VWZI01011947.1, read on the forward strand.
AAAATGACAGCAAAGAGGTGAAATTCGTCTTCAAAGAAAACGTACTCAGAAAATTCCCTAACAGAAGTTATGTCCTCAGTCATTTGAGAAATACTACAGCTTAAATTACATCTGAAGGGGAAATGTAGATTTAACATGCTCATCAGCACCTAGTTACTAAATTAACCTACTCTTTTCAAATCCTGACACAACAGTTAGAATGACTTAAGGAGCACAGCTCTGGCTTTGGCCATTTATGAGTTTATCAATTTTGGTTTGATACCAGAAATACCTATAAAAACACTACTTTAATGCATCTGTGGTTCTTCCTACAATGTTGAAAACTTCCTCAGAATGCTGTTTGACTTTTCTATAAGCTAAAAAAAAAATAAATAAAAAGCTCATCAAAGAATAACAGGTACTCTAGAGGGGGGAGGGAAAAAAACACATAGGAATACCACCTGTGATCCCCAGATAATCCTTACATTTGCAAAACAAGCCCAAATACCATTTTCCAAACTAAAAAAATGAGAAGTGAGCTTACTCTGATATAATCTGGTGAATCTGGCTCAAACTGAGCAATGCACCTGTTCAGGATATCCTCATGACGGTCTTGCTGAAACACAGTCTAAAACAAGAGTTCAAGTTCAGAAAGAGATTCTCCATCACACTGTTCCAACACTTCAAAATCAAAACAGCAGCCACAATATTTCTGTTCTGGGCAATCCTTAGACTGAGTATCCCTTTCCTCACAAGACAAAACAGATACAAGTACAGTAACTGCCCTATTGACATTGTATTAATGTCCCTAGAATTTTGTTTCCAAAACACCAGTTTACATTTCCAGATTAAGCACAATTTCAACGTGTAACAATTACATCAGAATTTCTGTTATGACAGGACATTGACACCTACCCATGAGGTACCTGGTCCTCACTAGAACTTGTACATATTTTAAGCTACAATGATAAGCGATTGCTCAAAACAGAACTCAGCTTAAAATACAGAAACAGACTGGTTTACTCAGAGCTACTCTGACCAAAAGGAGCGTAATTATGTGAAAATGACCCATTTCAAAATGAGGAAGATCTTACCACAAGGTTTTCATCCTTGAATACTACTGGGGGAATCACTCTGCGCCCTTCTTTTGGGAAAAATATCTGTATCATTCTGTCTCGTTCCTCCCAGGTTGCTTTGCGTAATACACCATTTGTTTCTCTAACAACAATGAAACGTTCCTGAAAAGAACGCAAAACCCCTCAACACATTATCCTCCAATGTCATCTCTTTTCATAGCCAGAATCACTGTAAAAAATAGTGTTTTGGGCAAATAAAACTCTGTACCTAAACTCACATTAGTAATACCAGTTTCTAATTGACTGTTGCTATGTGCCAGATTCATCATTTCTCCCTTGGTACCTGCTAAATAAGTGCTACGTTTCCACCTCAGTTTTACGACATACATCATCTGTCTAAACTTCACAGAGCATGCTAATGCTCTGTGAAGTTTAGACAGATGATGTAACTAACAGTTAGCCTTGTTGCTGACCCGATGTTATGCATTTAACAACAATAATATTAAATTAAGAGTGGAAGTGTCCTGTACTTTTAGCTTTGTTTCAGAGGTAGGCGCTAGAATCAAGGAAGGGCAACCATGAAATAAAAAAACACAAGCAGGAGAACACTCTTCTCAGATCTCTTCCTAAGATTATTTCACTTAGGTCAGAAGACAGAAAGTCTGTTGGGAAGAGAAAGTTTTCAATACATTGAGGCAGAAGAATAAGAGCAGGTTCCTGGAGAGTTCTCTCAGATTGCAGACTGCAATTCCATTACTATAAGCATGTTTGAGCCACAGAGACTTCTTAGAATCATAACTATTTGTTAAGAATTTTTCCAGCCTACTCTCACCAGTACTTAAGACAATCTAGATCTTTCACTATACAAATAAATCTTTATCCCTATACTCCACTAAGTTATTTGACAACTATTTCTTCACAACTTTCCCATGAATTCATTTATCACTTACCAAGATTTCCACCTGATCTTTTCAACTGTGAAGTAGCTCCATCTTTTAGTCTAAACAATCTGATTCTACAGGAAGCTTCCAGAAAGTATGGAAGAACTCCATACTCCTTGCATAGTACAAACATCTGCTTTTAAAATAATTAACTATTCCAAACCTTTTTTCCCTCCACATGCCTATTTTTGAGCACTAGAATGTAATTTATCATGATCAGTTTGAAGCAAACATCTAAAAATACATGTTTGTATTGCCCTGTACCAGATGGAATTTATAACTCCTCAGCCTTTTTGTAGCTGCAGCACTTCACATTTTATTAACACCTAAAGCTTATTTTGAAATTAAGAATGAAGTTAAAATAAATTCATTCTTACTTACACGATGTGGAACAGAGTAAGTTAAATCTGTAAACACGTATTTTGTACTTTCAGTTCCTTCAAGGAATTTGTCTTCTGCTAAGACATCATCAATTGGCACTCTCTCCTTCAAGACAGGGGGCATGGCTAGTTTTTCTTTAGCTTCCTCGATGGCTTTTCTTGTGGCCTTGGGGAAAAAAAAAGTTTATTTTACGATTAAATAAAATCTTCCTATTGGAAAGATAACAATTTTAGAACAAATATTTTCATTTATAGAGCTGGGTGGTTTTTTTAAATCTTTTTTTTTTTTTTTTCTGCAGTTGAGAAGTGAGACGCTAATTCAGTCTCCAGGTAGATGAATCATATATGAACAACACACCACTACTGCAACCTAGGCAAAATCCTAGAGGAAGTTCCAAAACTGAAATCTACACATACAACTGCAAAGACCAAGTTTATTTCGAGTAGGTTTCTACCAAAGCATAAACCACGATCAACAATTTATACATAGCTCTTACAGACTCACAGAATCATTCAGACAGGGGAAAAGCCCCGGGATCACAAAGTCCAACCATTAACCCTACTCTGCAAAGTGCACCCCTAAACCTCATCTACAAAGTTCACCCCAAGCACCACATCTAAACGATCCATCCAGGGCAGGCAACTCAGCCACCTCCCTGAGCAGCCTATTCCAGTGCTTGACCACTCTTTCTGTGAAAAAAGTTTTCCTAATGTCTGGTCTAAACCTACCCAGTTGCAGCTTGAAGCCATTCCCTCTTGTTCTATCATTAATTACCTCTGAGAAGAGACCAGCACCAACCTCTCTACAAAGTCCTTTCAGGTAGCTGTACACAGTGATGAGGTTGCCTCTTAGCCTCCTCTTCACCAAACTAAACAGCCCCAGCTCCCTCAGTCACTTCTCATAAGATTTATTCTTCAGGCCCTTCACCAGCTTCGCTGCCTTCCTCTGCACTCACTCCAGCACCTCAATAACTCTCTTGTATTGAGGTACCCAGAACTGGACACAACACCCAAGATGTGGCCCCATCATTCCCAGTACAGAGGGATAATCACTTTCCTACTCCTGCTGGACATACTGTCTCTAATACAAATCAGGATGCCATTGGCTTTCTCGGCCACCTCGTCACACTACTGGCTCACACTCAGACTCTTGTCAATTAGAATCTCCATGTACCTTTTTGATAGGCAGCTTTCCACGACACTTCCCCAAGCCTGTAGTATTGCATGGGGTTGTTGTGACCCAAGTGCAGGACCCAGCAGTTGACCTTGTGGAAGCCCACAGACCCAATCTATCCAACTGCCTCTGCAAAGCCTCCCTACTCTCATGCAGATCAACGCTTCCACCTCGCTTGGTGTTGTTTGTGAACTTACTGATGATAAGTTCTATGTCCTTACTACGGTTAAAGAAACAATTACTTTAGTCAGGCTCCTTTATCATCCTGGACCACCGTAAAAGGAGTTCCAATGCTATAGCTTATACATTAGACGATGATTAACACAATACAGACGCATAAGGGAAGGGGACAATAAACAGAACCAGCATTCAAGGGGGCGGGAAAAGCAAAACAAACGAGAAAAAAAAAAGCCAAACACAAACAAAAAAACCCCCACCCAAATTCTCGTATTCCACAAAAATTGAGAAATAAATAGAACACCAATTTTCACTCATTTAGGAAACTACTGTAAGAAACCGAAATGTTTCCAACAGCAGCATCAAAGAAAGCACAAATATGTTCTGTTACAGATTTTTTGCTAAAACTAACACCAGAAGGCAATGCAGCCTACCTCTTCTAGCTGTGCTTCCGTCATCAACTTGTACTTGGGTGGTTTAAGCTCCATCTTCACCGGTCTGAAGACCTTCTGCAGGTTAAGCCCTGTCATTTTGTAGAGCAGGTTTTGAACCGCTTCATCTGTGAAGGACGGCTTGGCAGTTTTTCCTTCTGGGGGTAAATTTCACATGCTGTTAACCCGGCTAGAAGGGAAGCCTCAACGCGAGTAGGGGAAAGAAAAGACGACGGCGGTTATGCCATGCTCTCTCCTCAAGCGAAAATTCCAGCTGCAGCCCCTCACGTCTCCCCCAGACGTCGCCGAGCCTCTCTATGCATGCCAACAGCACACCCACCCATCCTATCCTGCCCCAATTCCCTGCCCTCAGCCCCACGGGGACTAAGGGCGGCTAAGGAGGCGTTGCAGTCTTTGAGGCAAGGCCGAGCGAGGATCCCCTTCGCGTCCCCTCTCGCATACCTCCCGCATCTTGTCCGAGCCCCCGCCGCGCTCGCCAGCCCCACGACACCCGCGCCACTCGGCACAGCCGCGCGGGCACAGCCGCCGAGCGCCACACGCCAAGCGCCGCCATCTTACACACGCCCCTGCCCGCCCTGCTCCGCCCCGCCGCCGGCGTGCGCGCCGGACCCGGCTGCTCTTCAGGTACGCCGGGAAATGGAGTCTCGTCACTGTCCCTCACTGCAGCGTCCTGGCGTGTTGTGCCGCGTCTGGCTCACAGGGGACGAGTCAAGGCAGATTGTCTTGCTTAGTGTAGTAGTAGTAGTTCAGTCTGTCGCGATTCAACCGCTGGTAATGTGCAGCTGCTCAGATATTAGGAAGAGAATCAGGACTACGAAAATAATGAGGGCACTCCAGCTCCTCTATAACGAAGAGCCTTGCATGTGGAGAAAAGCAGACTGAGGAACTTTTGCCAATGCTTGTGAATATCTAAAGATTGGGAGCCAAGAAGATTAGGCCAGAATCTTTTTCCATTCTGTCCACCTAAACAGAAGGAAAAACTTGTGAGGGTGCCAGAGCTCTGGAACTGGCTTTACAGAGAGGCTGGAAAGTCTCCTCTGGAGAGCTTCCAAATCTGCCTGGACATTGTGCTCCTGAACGACCTGCTGTAGGTGACCCTGCTTTATCAAGGGGGTTGGATTAGATGATCTCTAGAGGTCCCTTCCAACTCCCATCGTTCTGGGATTGTGACCCGTGTGAGGCCGGGTGCACCTGATTATCAGCAGCTGCCAGTTTTGATCCCACTCTGGCCAGTCAGCCGGCAGGGCAGGCAGCCTGAGAGGGAAAAATAGCATGGTAACGAATGCAAAATTTAAAACCTCATGTGGCTCTGTCTGCCAAATTGTGGCTTGCGTGGAGACTGAAAGGAGAGCCTCATCCTCAGGTGGTAGATTTTCCGTCTGGCCTTAATTTAGGGGAACTCCAAGGGGCACAGTGAATGCTCATGCCTGAAAGTACTACCTGAGCAGTGCCAGTATCACTATAGAGTGCTTGGACTTCGTCAGCCTGGTAAAAGCAGTCACTGCCATCGATGACGGTGAGTTTAGTCTTCTCGCGTTCACAGAACTTTAATAGTTTTCTAAAAGAGGGAAAATAAATTACAATAGCCAAGCATAAACCCAAAATCCCAAATTCATACAACAGATTTAACAGCTGTGAAGGAGGTGGATGCATTTGAAAGTTATTTCATTAAAACAGTAACTTGCTTCTCATAACAATCTATTTCAAGGAGTTGGATGTTTACTATTGAAGTTTATTTTCTCTAGCTGGTCTCTCTTCTATTGTGAAATTCAGGCTTAAAGAGTGCAGTTAGGGTTGTGTGAAACAGAATGAAAACCTTTGTCAGCAGGCGAGGCTTTGTAGAGAGGCCCTGAATGATTCAGATTTTTTAAACGTTCAAAGGCACGCAATGATGCAGGCTGTCTGAGCAATCTCTCTTGAAACATGAAATATTTCGTCTCCAGGAGGAAAGATGCAGAAACACAAGTAATGTACTTAAAGTCTTAGACCTTATAGCGGCCTACTAGTATCTGAGGGGGGCCTACAGGAGAGCTGGGGAGAGACTGTTCACAAGGTCTTGTAATGACAGAACGAGGGTGAATGGGTTCAAATTGACAGAGGGGAGATTTGAACGGGATGTTAGGAAGAAATTCTTCACAGTGAGAGTGGTGAGGCACTGGAACAGGTTGCCCAGGGAGGCTGTGTCTGCTCCCTCCCTGGATGTGTTCAAGGCCAGGCTGGATGGGGTCTTGAGCGACCTGATCTAGTGGGAGGTGTCCCTGCCTATGGCGGGGGGTTGGAACTGGATGATCTTTAAGGTCTCTTCCAACCTAAACCATTCTATGATTCTATGATTTCCAATTGTTTTACATTTTAGTGGGTTGTTCTTTGCTATGCCAAAGCAAAGTCTAAATTACGTTACTTTTGAAAGTGGAGATGAAGTCTGTCAGAAATGGAAGACTTTACAGCATGTATTGGTCTTCATTAGAATGAAGTTATACACGAGCTGAAATACATATTTGTTTCTAACAACAGGTATTCTTTGTACTAGGGAGTGTTTCTGTTTTCCTAAGCCTTATTCAATACTCAAGCACATGTGCTGGGTTGAATTTTATAGTCAAGATTTCAATATCCTGGCCTTTGCATTGTCCAAAAGGTTACAGGAGAGTGTGTTTTCTCATATTTGTATTGATATAATTCAGTTGAATTCTCAAGACTTGAAGAGTGCAAATGAACACTTAATATTATTTTAATGTAATTTTGTGCATGATTTTTAAAAAAATAATCCTGAGAAAATGAAAACTAATTTTGAGGAAATAGAGAAGATGTTGTTTTTCAATTTTTTGCTCGGAAGATCTCTGGAGTGAGAGCTATACCCTATAAGGGAATTGGGAAGTTATTTGGCCCCTTGCCTAAAAGCCACTTCAGACCTGTTCATGAGGTTGGATGGCAAGCCAACGTCCATTTTAATTCACAGAAGTGCTTAGAAAAACAACAGAATTTATTGGGCTATATCCAGGAGAGGTTAAATTCACATTCATTCTATACTGGAGTAGTAACAGCTGCTGTGAGGATTAGCCTTTTGGCTTGGGGAAGGAAAGGAAATATTGACTAACTATACCATAGATGGAAGTGTAGCAGATTAACATAATTTATAAAATTATATCAGTATATATTGGATAGATTGATTATATTTTATTTGTGGTTTCTATATATAGCAGCTTTAAGTACAATGTTTTTTATAGGTATGCCTAAAAATACAACACCATCTTGAAGAATCAGTTGTGTAAAAATTGATAAGGAAATAAAGAATCTTTCTTAGCTTTTGTTACTATGTTGAATGCATCCCAGGACAGTTGCTGTTGGAAAATTACACTCATCTGATGATGGGTGGATGTACGCTGTGAAACACACTGGTGGTCTAAGTCTGGATTCTATTGGAAAAGTGTCAATACAAATCACCTCAACAGTTGGCATTCATTTCCTTTTTGTTGGTAGTTTCAGGAAAACAAAAGGATCAGATGGCTGCAGAAAGTGATTCAGTGTGCTTAACATCTCAGGGAAAGAGAAGGGAAATAGGGAGCTTACCAGTGTGCATTGTTGCTTTGCCAATTTAATTGATAAAGTAAGACCTGTAGCATACCAGTCTCTCTGAATAATAAATGTGTCCAATTAGTGGTAAGAAGTTGTTATGAAGGAAGCTTCCTTTCTTGGAATAAGAGTGAAAATTACAAAATTTAAGGTTTTGTAACCCTGAATCCAGCTGCTGTAAGAAGCAGCAGAGTGAGCTCAGTCAGACTGTGTACATGACATTTTTTTAATGAATGGTTGGTTCTCTTGTTCCTTCAATCTGGAAATCCTGTGGAACGCTTTTCTGAGGGATACGATGGACCAAGTTGGAAGGTCTCTACAAAACCTGTATGGAATAGTCTGGAGATTTTTTTTTTTTTCAAAGTAGGCAGAGAGTGCTGAAGTAAGACACAAAATCTTATTGTACCATCAAATTAGCCTTTAAAGGAATAATGTGTTACCCATGGTCGGTTTTGCTTCCTCATGTACATAAATGAAGCAGGTTATTTTTTTGCTAAAAATAATTGGGATGTGCACTGCCATCCAGAGCCCTAGGTAGCTATTTTGATATTGTTGGTGATAATGCACAAGCCTTTGCTAACACATCAACGCAGCTATTTTCTATCTTAAAGACCATATAAATGTCTGAAACTGGTTTATTCGCCAATTTCAGTAAAATACTTGACAGCAGGAACAAATCAATGTGGCTATATAGCTCTGTCCTGAGCTGCTAGGCCAAATTTACTTTCAAGGGTAGAAATTGAGCTCAGTTGCAGCCATTATTGTCCTGTGTGAACAGCTGCCTTCTGTAACCTTTGCAGATATCCTTAGTGAGAGGGAATGAGTGAAACATGATGCAAAAGTCTTCCAAATTTTGTTCTTTGGTGCTGTTTGGTTTAGCAAGTACTAACAGTAAGCACAGGTTGAAGAGCAAGTGTCTCTCTGGGCTTCATTTCGGCCTGGCTATTTGACATTTGTATTTCAAATTTGAAGAGAAAAGGGCAATAGAAAAGAGGTGGATTTACACTATCCATGTGTCACATACTCCTGAGGTTTTAAACATAAGGAATAAAAAGTGCCTGAGCAGTTCTAGTGGATAATGTATGTGACCTGCTTTCAGTAATGGCCCTGATTTGCCTCTGTCTCACATAAAGCTGCCATAATCTCACTTTAATAATGATAAATTAGATACATACAAACACAGTTTCCAGTAATTGAAATTACATACATTATTTATAGTAAGGGTATAAATCCCACTTCAGTTTATACTGTTTTCTTTGCTAGGGCTTGAGCCAAAGCCCATTAAAGCCATTGGAAGTCTTCCCCTGACTTTAGCAAGCTCTGAATTAAGTCTGTATTTTTCAAATAATTTTTATTCCTCCCTACCAGTCTTGTAATATTTATTTTTTAAAAGCAAATTGTCAGGAAAAAAGTAGTAAATATTCAGTATTATTCCAAGTAAGGTAGAATTGAAGTAGATGTAATTTTGCCTCTTCTTAGTCAGTTTTTCATGTCACTCTCATTCAGCCACTATTTAAAGTCCTGCCCATCTGAATCCAAGCACAGGCCAGGGCATTGTGACCTAATAGTTACTTGTGGGGGCAGCATGGGATGGATCCCATACCTTCTTTTCCACAGTAGAAAGACAGAGCAACGATCCTGGCAGATTTGTTGGTTTGTTTCCTTCTCTGCAGATAGGATGTTTGGAGGAGATGGCGCACTCCAATTCCAATTACATTTTAAACTTTCTCTTCAGTTTCTAGCACAGATGTATTTTGCTCAAAATTCTACTTTTATCTGTTTTTCACTGAAACTTGCACAGAATATTCTGAAGCCTTGACTGTTCAGATTAAGCCTAGATGTGTATTCTCTGTATTGCTTGGCTAGCTCCTGTCAAAGGCTCCATAAAACTCCAAATAGGTTGTGTCTGCTAGTTATGCTTTGTCATATTTTGTCAGTCACCCAAAGCAGCCTTGAGATAGGATTTTCCTACTTTCTTAATCCAAGTTTCATCCAGACTATTATTTCATGGTTTTTCATTTAATTATTTTATCAGTGAATGCAGAAGCGTGTCATCCTAGTTATAAACTGTTCTAACACCTATTCAATGATAACTGTGAAATTTCATTTCTTCTTGCCTTTTCTCATAATATCTGATTTTAACAGACGTAACTAATTCATTCCTCAGTTGTTTCAGAAGTAGATGAACACATTTTTCTGCTAACTTATTGCAGTTAAGTAGGATAACTTTTCCCCAAACTGGTTCAGTGTCTGTCATAATTTTCTGTATTTGTGTTGTTGAATTTTTATCCAGCACCACAATCTTGGTCCTTAGTGATGCCAGAAAACTCCTCTTACTGGCATGTCGTTGCCTTCTCACATTCTGTTTGCCTCTAATACTTCATCTGTCTCTGGGATTCTTTCACAAGTTTCCTTCTTCCAGTTTGTGTAATTATTTTTCTTTAAAACTACTTGTTCTTGATATTGTACCTAAACCTGCCTGTTCTCATCTTCTATTACTTCAAATTTATTTATTATTTAAAGAGCCTACATGTCAGGGTCAGCTTTTTTAAACGAATTTCTTACTCCTGCCAGACAAAAGGATTTTAATGCTATCTAAAATAAAATCCTCTCTCTTCTACAGATGGTGCTGGAGAGTGTTGTGTTGTTGTTTTCTGGGGGGGGAGGGGTTCTGTTCTTTGTTGGTGGGTTTTTTTTTTTTCCCCACTTGCCTTTGGATCCAGAATGTCATACAAATTAAATTTGCTTAGGCAAACCCACTGTGCATTTTAAAAAGTCATTATAAAGCCATGATCCTGGGGGTCTGACAGAAAAGCTAAACCAGCTGTGTTCTCTAGTACAAACAACACATAAATCTGCAGTATCTTCTCTTCATGATCAAATAAGTGAAAGAAAAGACTCTGAAAGTAAAAGATATTTTTATCTTACGGAAGCAGAGCTAGAAGAATTTAGTTTAAATCTCAGTCATTTCTGGTAGGCTGTTAAAATCCAACATGTTTTCATCTGTTTTAAGCAGAAGTGTTTTGATTTGCCAGCCAAACAACTCAGTTTACCCATTTGATATGAAGGTTGTCTTTAGCTTCAAGATTGAATGGTTGTTCAACTCTTTTGTGGAGAACACAAGAACAGTTTCCAGTTGTGTTTATTCTTGTTTAATTCTACGCAAGTAGGTCAAGACAATCCTAGGAACAAAAATGGACATAGAATTAATTTGGTCAAATAGTTATCAGCTTGTTTGCACCATTTATTTCCAGATAAACCTCATGACATTTATTAGGTTGCCCACTAGAGTCAATAGAAAGATTCCCATCCATTTTTGGACAATCTGCCTGAGTAGAATACAAGATGTCACTAGATGATTTCCAGAACAGTGTGGACAAAAATGATTCAGCTAGTGCTAAACTTTCTTAATTTGGGTGGCAGGGGGAATAGGTATGTATATTCTTTACAAACAGTTTTAAACCTGAGTGCTGAATGAGTACTTGCATTTATGCTTCTTTTGGTTTTCAGAGTCTATTAATGGGTAGAAACCTGCACCCTGTGTTACCACAGCTCTTGCTTTTATGTACCCATAACCCCTGAATGCTCAGCCATGCCATTTTGCAGTACATGATATGATCATTAACACATGTCAATGTTTGTACATTTGGACTAGAATAAGTGCTTGGATCTTTATGAAGACACATATTACATGTCTAAATGAATAATGTAGCCAGACAGCTGGAGTGATCTAGTAGTGGCTTCAGAAAATGTTTCAAGGAAAAAACCAGCAGATGGCCCAGCATGCCAGGAGAAATATTAGTGGCAGGAACTTAAAAACCACCAGTCTTGCTCTGCCCCATGCACTGTGTGCAGCATGCCCTGTTTGTTAGAGGGATGAGCCTTCAAGGCACAAAGTCAAATCATGGACTCCTCTTGCTGGGGAAAAACAACCTCACAGCAAGTAAATAGTCTGAAAATTTAGATGCAAAGCTAGAAGTGTTTTAAGTTCAAATGCTTGTATCTGGTTAGATTTGTTTCTGTATGACTGCACAGAAAAAGGGGAATGTTTCTGTCCTCTCTTTTATTCACCCCATTCTGATTCCTTCCCTTACACTCACTTCATACACACACACCCCCCAATAATTTTTCATAAACTATGTGAGCTTATTATCCAAGTGGAAGCAATGAATAGTTTTACTTGAGGTTATTGTTATAAGTTTTATATGAGGTTATAAGTCAAGTCACAGAGGGGTCTAATGAGTGCCAGAGCCTCTGTGGGATAAAAAATGGGAGTAGGATCTTCTCATTTCATCAGCAGTTCCGGATTCTGGCACAGCACTTCAGGTAACTATAACCTCAAGGTGCAGTTTTATAACTAGCCAAAATTAATGTAAGACTGTCCTGCTCCCTTGTTTCAAGCTCTCCCTTGGGCTATTTTTCTTGCTGGAAACATTTTGTTCTTCATTACAATCTAGTACTAAACAGTCAATGGTTTTCTTCTGAATTTTTATTAAAAGTACAATAGTTTAGGCCACATACAAATTCAGGATCTGTCTCTGAAAGAAAGCTTCTATGCTGTATGGAAAAAGCAAATTGGATTCTGTCCCTTGTGTTTCTGCAACAGCACAAAGATTCCCTAAAACTTACAAGATATTACTGAGATGCAGCCAATCCACATTATATTTTACAGAATGTTACATCACTAAGATCACTTCCTTTCTCCTGTGTGCTCCAGTGTAGCAGAATTAATTCTAACTCAAGTACTTGGTAAGTAGGCAGTGGAATTTTTTATTGACTCTTACAAAGTAAACAGGCTGTTTCTTGGGTGGTTTTAGTTTAGATTAAAAAAAAAAAATAATAAAAGGGCAATTTTGAGTGCTGAGACATCAGAAAATTAGATCTGATCTGTGAGAAGCAGAGCAACATGAGACCAGTATTGTGTTGTCTTGGATAACTGTGTCTAAAATTAACTGTACCTTTCCTCTGCATATTTCAGCCCTAAGGGCTGAATATTTGCCCTTAGGGCAAAGCATCATTTTAATGAGTCGGTTTTTTAATGTATACCTGGTCAAATTTCTTCAAAATGCTGGTACAATATGTGATTCTTCACAGTATCCCGTATACTCTTAGCATTCTTATTCCACCTACTGATGATGATAGTTAAAGGACGCTTATGTTACAGTTCAACATTCATTTGCTTTCTCCATGTAATTTCCTCAATGCTACTCAAAACCGAATGGTAGCTCAGGATAGCATTTGCTTTGACAACTATTAGATACAGTTGTTTTATCACATAGTACTGTATTTCTGAAGAACAATACTAATCCGTGATTTATCTTGTGAAATGACTGGGAATCTCTTTCCGAAGTTCTCGCCGTTATTCCCTGTTTGGTTCCAGAGCACTAGATGGCACTGTGTGGCTTTCTGTCGTACATGGGAGTGACAGCAGCCAAAGTCTCTCCGCACTTGAAAGAATCCTCATCTTTCAAAAATATTGCCTTTTTATTATGAAAACAAGTAAGACATGTAAATGCTCTAGTTTAACACTCTAAACTCATTGCAAGCCTTCTTTTTCCTGCATTATGATTACATGGGCAATATTTCTTAAATTATGTAGACTTCAGAGTACATTTGCTCTTTTTTTTTTTTTTTTTTGTCTGATATAAAGTTCTCCAATTGATTAATGTCCAAAAAGAGAGAATTTTAGCTGTCCAATACTGTTAGCGTGCTCTTTACCACACAGCAGGAAGAAAGGAATGACAGCAAGTGTGCTGCCCTCTTTTATCTCCTCAAATAAGCTTTTACTCTGTGTCGTGGCATTGATGAGACTGGACTTTTAAAAATTATGTAAAAAGAGAAGGCATTAGATAGCAACAGCAACTGTACATCCTTTTTCTGAACTAAAAAGTCACCTTGAAGAAAACCATTGTAGCAGTTGTTACTTTGTCAGTATTTGGTTGGCTTATTTTGAATGGCTTCAAAATAAGTGGCTTCAAACCCACTGATCTTACATAGCTATCACAATATTCAAGAGGGTCCAATTCTGCACAGAGTCTTTAAGAAAAAAGTCTGAATATGTGTTATTAATGTAGTTAAATCACATGTAGTGTGTTGTTACTTTTCTGTGTCATGTCCTACATGTCTTTCACTGCTTTGGGTGTCTCTCTGGCCCACTCTGTGTGGGCTGCTTTTCAGTGATGTAAACCCAATTCTTAGCTAGGATATGGGTTTGTTAATAACTGCCACAGACTTCTTGGTTGCTCTTGGTCACTTTCCCACTTTGTGCTTCATCGTTCCCCTAGCTTTAACAAATGGATAGATTGTATAGACAGTAAAAATTAAGTATTATATTATTCTTACTTTCATTTTCATTAGGTCTAATGAAATATATTAATTTTAAAAGATTACTTGTTTCATAAGTATCTGTCATGTAAGTTTGAGGGCCTTTGACCAGTTATTATTTTTATTTCTCAATTATTTTATTTTCTCAATTTTTTCAACAAGCCTGGCTTTTTAAAATGCTGCCTCTTTGTGCAGTAGCTTTCACTGTCCTGTGTCTGCCAGAGTTAATTCTCTCACCTTACAGAAATGTAGGCAGAAATAATTTGTAGAATAATGAGATGGTGATATGATTTTAATGTGCCAGTGTACAATTTTGTATGTAACATATTACTTCTGTACAAACACAAGGTGAAGACCCACTGGGAGTATCACTGATGTACATTACACCCAAAACACCACAGAATGTTATGTTCCCTCTGCCCTCTGGTGTGTTCTCAGCAGGGCAGGAAGGTTGTGTATCTGCCTCTTGGGACAGGGATTAAAAAGGAAATCTCCTTGCCCCAAGAGGAGCAAATCATTGTTCTGCTCCAGTGGAACTGACTGAGTGATTGTCCACGGCTTGATGTTCCTGTTGGATTGCAGGACAGGGTGGTGGAATGATGAATGTAGCCCTATAGGCAATTCTCGTTTTCTGTGCGCAAAAGCAGAGGCATGGCATAGAGCACCTATCTATTTTCCATTCTTCCCCATTGTCTTTTCTGTGCTACTGCGGCATCCAAAGCTGTCTTGTGACAACCACCATTTTGGCAGCATGGCTAACTAGGGGGTGGTGGTGAAGGTGGGGAAGTGGAAGTCTGCATGGGAAAATAGATGTTTAAGGCCTCTATTGATGACCCTTCTCCACCCACACTTTCTTTTTTGCTGTTGGGCTTCCAGTTACATGTCCCCTACTGCTGCTTTATTTTTATGTTTTTGACCCCTCATGCACTTTCTTTTTTCCATTCTTTGCCTTTTTCTCTCCTTTTCCTGGTAGAAGGCCATAGCCCTGTGGCATTTAGTTTTGGTTGGTTGGATCTGATACCTGTCTCTACTGAGAATACTTTTGGGGGCTACTTGTAACCACCCTGTCTTAGTATAAACTGTTACCTCTGGTGTCTAAATCCTTTACTGCAAACTGAGGTGCACAAAGAAATAAATCCCATGCTCAGTGGAAATGGGATTTGGGGCTTTCTGCCATTTGTAAACTGATCAACTGTAAAGTTAAAACTCTTTTGGAGAACAATGCTAGAGTAAAATATCACTGATCAATCATGAAAAAAAACTGCATTGAGGTTCGAACTTACTGTTTGTCTTTCAATAATTCAAAATAAAATCAGAATCCAAACTAGCCACAGCGCTGCCTTCATCCTGTTACAAAGCAAGCAGTCCCTTAAAGTAAGCAAGTGTATCTTATGAGCGGATCTTCCAAATGATGTACCCAACACTTTAGAAGCCAGGTATCTCTGTCCCTTCCATCTGGCAGAGGAGGAGCATGCATTTTCCTTGCTTGGTCAGAGTGTGGTGGGGCCCACCTTCTCTGACCAATCAAGCCACTCAAAAGCACTGCTGCTTTCTGCAGCCAGCCAGGGCAGGAGAGGATTTCCAGAGCACCTGATCTGCTGGAGCACCACTAGCAGGAGCCCCCAGGGTCTGACTCGTCTGCATTATGGTTTGGACTGAAAGACAGCTAGGGACTAAATGTACTTCCAGACTGTCGCAAGGACCAGATGTATCCCAGCCTTACAGAACTAATTGTTTGCCCTGGTTCTTCCCATTAACAGCACCAGGGCAGCGGATGTTTAACTAAGTATCTGAGGAGGTGTTCATACCTCAGGATTCCCAGCTGGTGGGCAAAAGCCCTTCAAAACACCCTTTCGAAATCAGGTAGTTTTACTAGTAGCAAGACTAAATGCTCTTGACCCTCCTACTTATGTTTTCAATGAGAAAACAGTCAAGCAATAGCCAAAGTCCCTCACAGAAACAGGACATCCTGAGCTGTAGCAGATGCACTTCCTTTACAAAGGCTTAATGAAAGTTCTCAACAATAGCTTTGTGCATGTGCTTGGGGGGGTTGCTTGTGTATACACTTCTACACACACACATTGTGCAATGCTACACAAGCTTTCTAAAATAACAGAAAATATGGGATGTGTATATTTTGGTGGAAGAAATTGATTTGTTAAAAAAAAAAAAAATTCTTTCTTCTGTTATAGCGCAAGGCAGGATTAGTTAGAGAGAAAATTTCAGGATGTGTGTGGCCAAGGCTGAAGATCTTACAGTGAATGTTCAGTAAATTATCTTTTGAATATAAAATTAAAGTAAATTAAGAGCAAAAGTAACCAATACATCAGTGAAGTTCAGTCTTGCTGTTAGGTAAATATTCTGAGGAAGCTAAAGTACAATAACTAGAAATTATTAATTATGCTTTCTCTCCCTCCTAGAAGAGGCAATATTTTTTCTAATTTCCTGAGTACAAGCCAAAAGTAACTAGTGTAAGATACCTGTGAAAGGTGGCAAGCTTCTATCGAAGTGTACAATATATGAGAATGTACTCCATCTGAAATCCCATTTCATGGTGTTAAAGATAAATAACACAAAATAATAAAATACTTTAAAAATTTTAGTTGTTATTACATATAAAAAGACCTGGAAAAGTCACATTTAATAGTTACTGTATTGTAATTTAGACAGGAGAGATGGTAAAGCATGTTAGCCAATTAGAGATTCTTTAGCTTAACTTTTCACAAAAAAAAAACAACGTATTGCAAAATACAAGGGAGAAAGATGATACATGAATGCAGGTTTTCAGAAGTTGTTTTTTTTTTTTCTGTTCTATGCCTGGGTTCCAGCTCAGGCATAGTTAACTGCCTGGGCGTCTTTGCCACAGAAAGCCAGAAAGCCAGGGGTGAGCTCCTCTGGCCCATTTAGTCACCTATTGCAGCAAAGGTATGGCCTCCTACACAAAAATGTGCCTGAGTTTGGGTCACTAAATGATCAAATTGACACTTATATTTCCTCAGCTCTCACTGTTGGTTTTTTTTTGTTTCTTTGTTTGGGTTTTTTTTCAAACAAGTGGTATAAATCAGTGAATAAAATGATAAAAGCTTAAAAAAATATATAGCAATATGTCAAGGACAATACAAGCCACATTTAAATGCAAAGTAAATGCTTATAAGAGGTATTTCACTGATCATTACAGGAGCTTAAAAGTATTCAGAGATTTTTTTTAATTTATTTTAAAGGATTTTTTATTCCATCCTTCATCCAGTTCTCACATGATGTAGTCACAGTTCAAATCATGTATCTTTAGCAGCAACCTTTATGGCCAGGACTTGTGGCTAAATGTGACTGCTGGTTTTTGGCCCATGTCTGGAACAGACAAAGTGAATGGCAGCCATATTCTTGTACGTGTTCTTTCATTGCAGTTCAGCTTTGGTTATAAGGAAGTTCATGCTGTTTAATTTATGGATAAAGATTTATAGAACTGCTGAAGGTGAACACTAAAGAAATGAAAACTCTTTTCAGATCAGGTCATATAGAAAGGGTGTTTAAGTGTTGGAGCATCAGCCCACATGTGTTTGTCATATGTTAGTACTCACTGGAACAAAACTAAAGTGACAGTGCCCTATTCAGGACTGGCATCTTTTCAGCGGCCAGGCAATCACAGAATCACAGAACTTTAGAGGTTGGAAGGGACCTCCAGAGATCATCAAGTCCAACTTCCCTGCCAAGGCAGCATCACCCAGGGTAGTCCAAGCTCCAAAAAGCAAATTATATTGAAGAGCTCTATATATGGTGGGGTTTTTCTGTTTATTTATTAACAAAACCACAAAAGAAAACAATAGGCTGATTTGTGATAAGAATACGTATATAATTGTTTTACTTTACCTGGTAGCATTTAAAAGTATCTTACAAATATGTACAAACTATCTCCCTATAACATGTAGATGTACAGAAATTACTTTGCTCTCTTTATAGCTTATAAAAAAGCATGAGACTGTCTTAAAGAATCCTGTTTTACAGAGCAATTAAGAATACAGAATTCAGAAAGGCAAAGTGCAATTACCCCAACTGGACTTTGGCCAGAACCCTACCTCCTTATGATTAGACCTTATTTCCTTGGATTAATTAGGATAATTTTGTGCCCTTACCCACCATGATTCAGTATAAAAACAAAGACTGTGATCTGAACATGTCACACAAACACCCTTAAAGAGCTGCCCTAAACATTCCAGGAGTAAGATTTGCATGCTGATCAATCACGTGGTTCTGAGATTTGACTTGATTTGATTTGATTATTTTTTTTTTTTAATGTTTGTCAGTGTTAACTTCATTTCTGAGGTGTCAGTTTTGTAGGAAGGACAACAGATAGACACTATTCTGATGTCAGCTCTCTGCTAGAGCTCTGGAACTCCAAAGGGTTTATCTTTTCAAGGAATGCTGTGAGATAATAAACTATTCTGATGATATTTTAACTACATTAAATTGTTGTCGAAATCCAATAACAGCATGAAAAATTATTTATTGAAAGCTCTTTGCATTTTTATCTTATATGGCAAGCAATCTGGTCTTCTAATCCCTTCTGGATGAGTTTAGGTTCATGCCCATGCCTAGAATACCCTTAATCATAACCACAGTGGTGCTGTCACACTCTCTTCCTTTTTGGTCTTGCTGTACTGTATTCCCAGAAATCTGTGTCAAAATTAGAAGCCCATTTTGCTCACGTTATGCAAGCATGCAGTAAAAAACCCACATGCATCAAATTTGATACTACTGTAATTAAGAGAGTCTTCTATTGTCTGTATTATAATGGCATATAGAAGCCTTCCCAATATGCTTTATACAGGATGACCATGACTAGAAAAGAACAGCACTGGAAGAAAAGTTTCGTTTAGAAATTGTGTGCATATTGTTGAAACTACAGTAAAGGCTTTTTGGTTTTCTTCTCCTAAATGGAGACATGGAAAGTCTTTCTCATTTTGCATTTGCAGACTGGAACATGTCTTTGATATTCTTTACAGACTATAGAACGTGGACAGAAGGTGTTTGCTTTTTTGTAAGAAATGCTGTGGTCAGGCACATCAGTGGGAATCCTTAAGACATGAAGATATAGAACTGTCTAAATTTCACTTATTGTAGAGCAACAAGACCAGCTTCAGTCAGTTTACAATTGCATTTAACACTCAGTGATATAAAGTAATAGGGAGAAGAAGTGACAATGTAGTGCTAGAAAGCATGGATATATGTAAACAAAATGCATATCACACAGAGTAAGTATTTCATCATCTTTTACTTATAAGTTATTTTTTGTAGAAGTTTGACTTATCATGTCTTGCACTCTGAAAAAAAAAAAAATTACCATAAACTTAACTTTCTATCTGTCTAAGAATATTCATAAATATTCTGATATAACATCATAGGAAAAAAATGTTAATTGGAGCAATAAATTACAATCAGGTACATTTTACTGGGACAGATGGTCCATGCTATGTCCAATAGCAATAGAACTTAACCTGGAGACATCAGGACAATGTTGGCTTTATACCCTGTATGTGAAAACTGTTTTCCGTTGACCTCTTTAGAGTGACTATATGTCCAGGACATATTTTTTCTGGTGTTCTCAGAGCTCTTAGGAAGAAAAATGCACACCATCATTATTCCATTGTGTTTTCATGCTGTCCCTCTTTGGGATCAATGGAATGGGATCCTTCTAATGGATAGTGAGGCCTGACTTCTTGTTGGGAATGCCACTGTATATAGGAAGTATTTAAGAGGAAGAGGATGGAATGCTGGGCCCAAATCAGGAGAAGGTTCTTTGGGTTGGCCTGATTAGGAACCTGCACAGGGATTCTGCCACCTGCAAGCTGCACATAGGGCTGAAGAGAAAGAGGATGAGGGTAAACAGACAGAGGGAACCACTGCCATGCAGTGGAAGAATTTGTTATTTTGCTGCGCACAAGAAGAATTACAGTGGACAAAAGGAATGTGTGACCCTATATCCTAGGCTTCCTGTAATATTATAAAACTTTGATTTTGAGGTTTGCATTTACATCTTTGTTCAAATATGATCTCAGTCCTGATCCTGAAGCTCAGGACACAAGCTCTTCCTTTTTTTTTTTTTTTTTCTAAAGCTGTGCTGTTTATGGGCCAGAATAGCACCAGCATTCACTTATTTCCAGTTAGGACTTTTCAGTGAATACCTGCTTTCTCACAGTTGCCCGGTAGATCCATTTGAGTGATACTGGAAGAATCACAACTGGACATCTCTAGAAAACCAGGTGTCTCATTTCCAGTGGTTTCATGGGGTTCTAGGACTTCCAGAAATTAAATCACAGTCTATAAAAACAGTTGGGTAACCAGTTGTGATTCAGGGTTATATGGATGCAGCCATGTTTCATCACATCTTTCAGTTTTTAGGATGATTTAGGAGATGGTGATGTAGTATTACAATGTGACCTTATAATCAGATTCCAATCTGCTCTTTCCCCAAAAATGGAAGTTTAAGCAAGTCCTTCCTCACTTTAAGATTTAGCACATACTAACATAAAATCAGTTTACTTCAGAAGTTTGATTAATTCTTCTTCACGTAGATCAAATTATTTTCTAGACTGCAGGCTCTGTTGCCCCAAATACTGGGGTTTATTTGTTTATAATAACAATAATATTTGTTTTAAATGCATGAAGTGCCCTGTTAGCATTCCAAGCATCTGTTAACATCAGGGAAACAAGTGGAAATACCTGTGATATAATAACCATACTGACCAGTGGGTAAGACATTCAACTGAGTAATGCCTTGTTCAAGACATTCCACTTTAGCTGAGAACATAATTGAGCTGTATTCTTGAGGTTTTATTTCCTGGTAGGTAGCAGCCTCAAGTAGAAACAAAATGGCTGAGAACGTAGGGGATAAAAATGGATCATCAGAAAGCACTGTGCAAGTGACCTGAAACACAAGATGGTTTATTGCTGTGGGTTAGTTATTTTAATGTTGGGTTACTCCTCAGAGAATAGGTGTAACTCTCTTTCCAGCCAGAAGAACCCAAATGGGTATGAGCTCACAACAAGAACATGTGGACTGTATTCTGTTTTTCTCAAATGTGAGACATTAAGCCACTCAGGACTGATAAATAAAATTGACCTGCTGAAATTATCATAAAGCTTCATGGAACTGAAAACTCTGCTAATTTTATAAAGTGTGTGAAGATACAGTAGAATGTGTCTTGGATTCCCACTACTGGAGGCTAGACTTCATGAGGACACTGTGCTGTCTGTGAAAACTGCACATGAATAGTTTAATCTGAATTTTCCCCTTAGGTTTCCTTCTTGGAAGGAAGCAGGGAAATGCAGTGTTGGCTACAAGTGAAAATGGCTTCTTCCAATTCCACCTCTGTAGCAATGGTGCCAGTCCATGTCTGGAGTGCCTGTTTTTGTTTCCTCCTGCTATCTCTTGGGAAGGGCCGTGTTGCCCACTATTGTGTTTGTACTTTTATTACCTAGCCTGGTTTTGTTTCCGTTGTTTCACCAGTATTAGACCCTGTCTTTGCTGTTGCTTATGCACAAATGTGACATCTTAACAGTTTTTGTGGTAATTAGCTCATGCTACAGAGGAGCTGTTGAGATATGGGTACAAGCTGTGCTCAGAAAAAAGAAAGCCTCGTGCCTGATTTTAACCCCACAGGACTTTCTCAAAGCCACACAGGAAATCTGTGACAGATCCCAGAATAAATCCCAGATTTCCTGTCTCCTCCACTTGTTCTGTAACTACAGGGCCCATAATTTCCTAGCCAAGGAAAGTGTTGTCCAACATTATCTTTCTTTTTCTAGCATGCTGTTGCTTCAGGTTACTGCATGAGTTAGGCTGTGGCAACTCATCCCTGTGAACCTTTTTTCATTGTATTCTGTGTGGGATGTGCGCATACATTGTACAGTGAACAGAGTCCATGATGATTTCCAGAAATCTTCAGCACTGAAGCAAAGAAAACTCAATGAAGGAATATAATATGAGTTAACCATAGAATATTTGCAGGTACACATAATTTATTACCTTATTCCCTCTTCAAAATAAACTGCTTATATTTCTTCTAGTCTAAATAGCATTTGGAGAAGCAGTTTAGGTATTTATCAAATTATATCTGCCTGTGCTAAAATAATACAGTTTTACAGAGCTAAATTACTTGAATAAAGTAATTTTCATTTTTGTATTTACCACTGTGTAATTCAGAAACTCAGCACAATCTGTCATGCTTAAACGTCAGTCCTTTTAATGAATTATAAATTAATAGGTGCACCTTTAACAAAGGAAGGGAGTTCATTGTGGATCTCTACGTGAGTGAGAGCCTCTTAAGATTTTATTACTTTTACTATGGCTTGATAAATGCAACAAGAATTTGGTGTGCTCACTAGGTATCTTAGATGTTCATGTGTTCAGATGTGTTGCTGAGTGTCTAATATTTTTTTTTAGATTCTTTGCCACTAGGTTAAACTTTAATAGTTTTCATTCTGTGCTGCTCAATTTGCCCTCATATGGTTCTTCTTTAGATAACATTACTTGTACAAATTCCAACTGAAGCGGAATCAGTACTCTTCAGCCAGTCTTGACAGCATTTCTAATGCAGTGCAGCTATGGAATTTCATTCTGTCTTCTTGTTTTCTAAATTATATCTAAATAACTGAACAGAAATGCAGGATCAAATGACCTTTGCGAAACACTCTTTTCTTAAAGAATGACATTTAGAACTTTTATTAAGTGGCCACTCATTTTTAATGCAAAACCTTTGTAGAATTCAATAGGAAATTCCACAAGCAGAAAGCTGAAGATTCTTGCTTTACAGAGATTTAAAGGGGGAAAAAAGGAACTTCCAGAATGTTTCAGGTGTAGGCATTATTTCATTCAAAATTCTTTCTGCCCAGTGATGTCAAGGTCAGTTTTATTACTGAGTTTGATGAGAGGAAGACTGAGACCTAGAGACTCAGACTAGGTAGCCAGCAAACTTGTAGCATTGTAGTCCACTTAAAGTGATGATACTGCACACAAGATAGAACTTACACATACATTCAGGTGCCAAAAACCAGGTCCTCAACACAAAATAGGCTATAAGAACAATCTGGGGGAAAAATATGGTCACTTTTGTGGTTAGAATAAAAGCATGGAACAGCTGTATTTTCTAAACCCAGGCAAATAGCATCCTTGCCTGCAGGAGTAGAGAGGTGATTGTCCTACTGTACTTGACACTGTTGAGACTGCACCTTGAGTACTCTGTTCAGTTTTGGGCACCTCAATATGAAGACAGCTGAGGGAGCTGAAGAAAAGGAGGCAGAGGGGAGATCTTATCACTCTCTACAACTACCTGAAAGGAGGAGACCCAGGTGATGAGGGGGAGTGGAGGCAGGTGTCCCCCCAACAGAAGCAGGAAGCCCCCTCCCAATCTTCTCAGTCTTACCGGCTGCTCTTGCGCAACAGATACAGGGCACTAGAAACTGAAATTCGGGCAGAGGAGGATGGAGGGGAAAGTCCATCTGCTTAGTTGCCCAGGGCATGTCAGCCATGCCCAAGAATTAAGACTAGTGCAACAATGATAAAAATGAGAGATTGTTGTAGGGCATTCACTCCTGAGAGGAACAGAGGGACTCATATATCAGGCAGACCCCTCTCACAGGGAGGCGTGCTGACTACCTGGAGCCTGGGTTAGCAATGTTGCTAGGACAATTCCTAGCCTAGTGAGCTCTACAGACTACTACACATTATTGATCTTCCATGTAGAAGGAGAAGAAATTATGACTGGTAGTCCCAGAAAAATAAGAAAAGTAATTCAGGGCCTTGGGACAAATGGTACAAGACTCAGGGGCAGAAATCATCTTCTCTTCTGTCATGCCAACCGACGGCAGAGATACTGGATTAAGCAGCTGAATGCAGTCTTTCAATACATGGCTCCGTGGATGGTGTCACCACCACACATTTGGGTTCTTTGACGATGGCATAACCTATATGGCACCAAGGTTGTTGACACCAATCAGGAGGCACCTCTCTTGAAGGGGGAAGAGGGTCTTTGCGGAGGAGATTGCAGGGCTTTAAACGGGATGTGAAGGGGAAGGGGGACAAAGCCATCAGGCTGCCATGTGGTGAGCAGTGGGGGATTAGTAAGGGCTCTCAACCTGCTGCCCAGAAGCATGCTGGGGGCAAAATAATGCAGTCAAAGTCTTGTAGAGATGAGCCAGATCCCCTTCAGGTAGTAGCTGCCAACAGGGAAACATCACATGGTAATCCATTTGGCAGTGATTACATGAGGGGTAGAGATAGGCTAATAGCTACAGAGATATCTGAGGATGAACAGTTAGGATCTGACCCTAGGGTTGATGTAGAGACTGAGAAAAGAGTGCCCAAAGAAGAGGGTAAGGGAAAATCAGTCAGTAACTCAGCTCCACTAGAGGCGCAATTTAAATGCCTCTACTCTAACGCAAAGAGAGACCAAACAGGAACATTGTCATTGACATCACTGGGACATGGTGGGATGGGTCTCATGATTAGAGCATAGGGATAGATGGTTATAGACTCTTCATGAGGGTCAGACAGGGGAAAAGGGGAGGGGGTGTTGACCTCTACATCAGTGATAAACTAGAATCCTGGGGATGTGCAACACTGAAACAGAGAGCTTATGGATAAAGGTTAAAGGGAAGGCATGGGAAGGGGACATCCTAGTAGGAGTCTGCTACAGACCTCCTGACCAGGAAGGCAAAGCAGATGAGGCCATTTACAAACAAATAGGAGAAGCTTCATGCTCACAGGCCCTGGTCCTCATGAGGGAATTCAACCACCCTGACATCTACTAGAAAGACAGCATAGCAGAGCATGAGCAATCTAAGAGGTTCCTGGAATGCACTGACGGTAACTTCCTCTTCCAAGTGGTAGAGGAACTCACAAGAAAAGGTGCTATGCTGGACCTAGTCCTGACCAACAAGGAAGGGCTGGTGAGTGAAGTGAAGCTGAAGGGTAGCCTTGGATGCAGCGACCATGAAATGCTAGAGTTTAAGATCCTCAAGGCATCAAGGAGAGTGCATAGCAAACTCATTGCTCTGGACTTCAAGAGAGCAGATATCAGTCTCTTCAGGGACCTCCTTTGCAGGGTTCCGTGGGAAAAAAAACCTCTGGAAGAAAGGGGGCCCAGGAAAGCTGGACAGTGTTCAAGGATCAATTCCTTCAGGCCCAGGAGCAATGCATCCCAAGAAAGAGGAAGGCAGGTAAGAACGCCAGGAGGCCTGCATGGATGAACAGAAAGCTTCTGGACACACTTAGATGCAAGAAGAAAGCCTACAGAGAGTGGAAACAAGGACTGGTAACCTGAGACAAATACAAAGGAATTGTGTAACCAGAGGTCAGGTTAGGAGAGCTAAAGCACAGCTGGAATTGAATCTGGCTGGGGACATTAAGGGGAACAAGAAGAATTTCTTCAAATGTATCAGTGAGTAAAGGAGGACTAGAGAGAATGTGGGACCCTTCCAGAAGGGAAATGGAGAGCTGGTGACAAAGGAGAAGGACAAGGCTGAGGTGTTCAATGACTTCTTTGCGATGGTCTTCAGCAGCAAGGGCTCCAACCACAATGTCCAAGTCCCAGAGGACTGGGGGAAGGAAGATCTGCCTACTATAATTGAAGATCACGTTTGTGAGCACGGAAGGAATCTGAACATGCACAAGTCATGGGTCCTGACTAGATCCACCCATGGGTCCTGAAGGAACTGGCAGATGAAGTTGCTAAACCACTGTCCATCATATTTGAGAGGTCATGGCAGACTGGTGAAGTTCCTGCTGACTGGAAAAGAGCAAACATAACACCCATCTTCAAGAAGAGAAAAAAGGATGACCCTGGTAACTGCAGACCAGTCAGTCTCACCTTTGTGCCTTGCAAGATCCTCCTGAAGATTATGAATTTTTTTAAATCCAAAGTTTTAAAATCCAAAGAAATTATTATCAATTTATGTCATTATTTTGATTGCAATTAAGACAAGTTAGAGAGAATATAAAGCAGCTTCAGTTAGATTGTTACATCTCTCATATAAAGTACTCCTCATGGTCTTATCTGGTTAATGAAACTACATTCAATAGTGGTGCGACAATAAACCATTAGGTCTTTTTATGCCTCTGGGTTTAGAACAGCTGTTATGTACTTGGATTGTCTGAGTTCAAAGACATAATCAGCAAACCTCATACATCTACAGTAAGAAAGTCTTTCAGTTCTGTGAAACTGTACTAACTGCAGAATTAGAAATACCCCTAATGACAGCTGGCTGCATCTGGGCAAGTAGAGACAAACTTTTATTCTTCATCTCATTATAGTTGGTTGGTTTCTATCTGTATATTTTCTTTCCAGATTTATCTGAGATGCTTTTTTTTTTTTTTAATTTCCCAAATAAAACTTAACGGAGATGATTTTCAGGACTGAACATAGAAATATAACCATCACATAGCCATATTCATTTCACAAAGTAAAGGAAAAAAAATGTTTTGCTTTGCATAGGGATATAGGGGCACATGCTTAAAGAATTAATAATGCTTATCATAAACTAATATTAGTTAAAACAACAAAAATGTAACCAGCTATGTTTAACACAGGTGCAGGAGTTCAATCTTACATGTGCAGTGTGGGTCATACACCTTAAATGAGTAGTATAATAGTTGCAATCAGAGGTACACCACCACCAAGTCAGCACATAAAATCACAGCCATTGTCAATTTACAGGCTAAAATGGCTCTTTTGCTCCTAATATCCTGATGTCCTTCTTGTGCATTCAATCATGTGGATGCCAGTTGTAGAGGTGAAGGCAAACCCTTGTTTGAATTTCTTACTGATTTGCAAAGCCATTTCTGCTAAGCAAAGTGGAGCTGGATTGATAATAGCTTTATGCAGTAAACATGAGCCCATTCACTGACCAAACATAGGTGCTTTACAAATAAAGCAGATGGCTGAAGAGTCACCTCTAGTAAGACCATTTCATTGTCAGGGTATACCTTTCCTATGCATCTCTAGTAAGACTATTTCATTGTCAGGGCATACCTTTCCTATGTACAGAGTTACTGAGGAGGAACACCAGTTTCCTAGTCAAGGGTTCTGTCTGCTGCAGTTGGAAACCACCTCTGAGCTGCTGGATATGTATTTGGTGGCAGGAAGGGAGGCAGTGCAGCTGCAGTGATTTATCAAAAAGCTTGATAAGTCTACCTCTTGCCTGAGCTTACTAATCTGTGAATTTGTTCACATGTCAGCACTTGCAGTTTGAGATTCTTCAAGTCCTTAATGGCATGAACTGCATGGAGTTGCAGTGATATTTCCTAACCAAATAATACATGCAGTTCTGCAATCTCTGTAAAGCAACCATCCCAAGCTGTCAGGTAGGATTTCTTTTCCTTACATCAATATGTTTTACTCAATTAAATACTAACATGTACTAAACCCCTTTAATTGCATATTGTTTTTCTTTATTTTGTCTAGGAATTATATTAAAGGTGAATCTTTAAGCATAATGATTTTATAGGAATTTATCACTAGTCTGCATGTGTTCCATGCTTTAATGTAGGTTAATAATCATTAGTGTAGTATTCAGGGGCTGGACGAGATGGTCTTTTGAGTTCCCTTCCAGCCCCTGATATTCTGTGATTCTGTGATCCTTTGGAAAAGGAAAGAACTCTGTACTTCTAGAATAATGTGTTGCTATGCCACTTTCTGAAAACAGTTTAATTAAATTATTTTCCCAGAAAGATAAATTTAAAAAGTAATGGTAGATAATCAAGAACTGCTTAGGTTATCAGATGTATCCCAAAATAATTTAAACAACAACAGAGTCATTTGTTTGCCGAACTGTTTAGCCTAAGCTTTTTTTGTAATCCTCAGAGATACAGAAGCAGTGTCCCTTACATATGTTTGAAATAGGTAAGAAAAAAATATGCTAGGGTGGGGGGATTTTCCCAGTTTGTGGCATTGAAAGAAATGCCATGTTGCTCTGGAATCACAAAAAGTCATTTTTTAGTTTCATTCCACTGGATGTTTTCTTTTGACAAGGCTTGTTGCTTCTAGCAGACTGACCTCCTCTTTAAAATCTCCCTGAAACTTTCCTGATCTAGAGTAGAGTTCAGAATTTGTGCAAACTCGGAAATCGTATGCACTAAGAATAGTAATAATAGCAGCATGAATAACATCTGGAAGACTGTCCCTTAACTGGAAGAATCAATCCTTAATCCTCCTTTTGCCCCTCTTTGTTCTGTCATTACTGTCTTCTCAGTGTGAAAGACAAACTAGATCAGAAGCAAGAAAACTCAAAGCTCCTTAAAAGAATTTTTAAAAATACATTCTTCCCACTGAAGCTACCACTATACTATAGGAAAAAGTTGCTTTACGCTGCATCCCATTCCTCTAAGCTTCTGAAAATTATGATGAAGAGAACAGGGCATATCTGCTGAGTCAGGGGCTGCTTTATTATAAAACCAACTGGAAAGGCAGTTTTAAAAAATTTAGAAGTAAAAATATCCTGATGTAGAGAGTTCACTGCAGAGTCAGTTCAATAAAATTTGTGCTTCTCAGTTCTGGCAAAGCTTTTGGACATTTCAAAGGGCTTGATAAACAGCAATAGCCTTGTCTCCCACACATTAAAGCTTCATTGACAACATTATATGAAAAGAAGAAAAACCTGGCAGAACAGTAAAGCAAAGGGTAAGGTGTTCCTTAGATGGGTCAAGGTGCTCTGAGATACTCTTGCTTCACTGAAATAACAGCATTTTTTCTGGCAGCAGAACATTTGTAACCTCCATCTCTGTCAAAGCAGCACATCTGTTCACAGTTATGGGTCAGTACCCATACAGGAAGCACAGTTGTGCTGTGCTCAGATGCTGCACACAGCTCACAAAAAGCATTTAAAAAACTTTAATTAGTGAAGGGACAGGAGGATAAAATGAATGCAGATCAGATCCATGAGAGCAAAAAAACCAAACAACTGCTTACAACCTGATGAACATCTGGACAGAGCTATAGGTGATAATAATGGGGTTTTCATTCACTGCTGGTTTTAAAATTTATTTTAGTTAAAAGCCCTGATTATTCTAATATAAGCTGAGTAATAAAATTTGTATCGATATGGCAGCACATGATGAGCCTGGTGGGCTGTCTGATCATACAGAGTTCACAGCACGTGTCTTTTGATGTAATTTCTGTCCTGCCAACCGACAGCTACTGTGACTGTTTCCCTCTGTTAGGTTTTCTGTTGTTAATATTGCCTTGTAAAGAACACTTATTTCTTTTGGTTCTCTTGTAGAAAAAAAAAATTCTGAGAATGTTAAAGGATATGTTTTAAATCTTAAAATACGTAGATGCAGCTTTATATAATAGCTATTTTATTTTCACCTACCTAAACTGAAAAATATAAATATTTCAGAATAGTAGTGCAAACACCTTTTCTCCTGTGACAGAAAAGACACATTAAAAGGCAGATTAGAAAGAGAAAATTTAAAATATCTCTGTGTTTCATAACATTATTCAGTGACTTTGTTCAACAGAATTAATGGATTTGTTTTGAAAAGAATGCTAATATTAATATAAAGTTGACTGATCTGATGTTTTCCCTTGGATTGGTTCTGCTTCATGATAACATTAACTATGAGCCTGACCTTCTCCACCTTAAACCTATTTGGTGTAGTTCAGTTTCACTGTCATAAGTCGATCAACTGATAACACTGACATTTGACAAGAAGATGCCCCACTACCCAGCTGTCAGACATGTGCTGTTAGCATTTTAGTAAGAAGGTACTTACACTTCCATTTCCCCATTTCCTTAAAGCACAGGCACTTCAGCATTTTTTGTGAACTCCAAATTCCATTAGAAAGCACTTGAAGAGAGGTCACTGCTGTAGAAAACCATTTCTAACACACAAAATCTATAATTACTGAACCAAAATAATCTAGCGACTGATCTTTCATTCTTAATTGATAATGGTAACTTGTAACAAGAATACTCCTCTTATCATTGTATGTGTTCATTTGTGTGGGCAGGAAGAGCTGTATAACTTTAAGAAATAGTCTGTAAGATATGAATAGGACACAAAAATGTCAAAGTATTTACAGAAAGACACTTGGGAGATTTACAACGTATTAATATCTGCCTTAACTCTCTTCTAATTGCACTTAATAAAATCTCTGCCCTTCCCAAAGTTTGGAGGGCAATGATGTCCTTCTTGAGTAAGTTGCAGCTGAGCCTCCAGCTCCTGAGAATTATGTAGCATACTGTCCTGCAGTGAAAGAGTTGGTTCATTCTCTGTTGTAAGAATTTTGTCTGACACATATATCCCCTTGCCAACCACATACTAATCACTAGAACATTAGACAAACTCCTGCTGTAATGGAGCAGAATTTTGGGATTCCCTAACCTTTAAACAATGCATAACCATGAGGCAGCGCACTCAGTAATCTGGAGATAGCTTGATAACAGTCTTACTGTGGGAGAGACTGAGGTTCATATTTGCTAGCCAGTCATTAACAAGCCATCTAGACATTGACTTTCACACAAAGTCTGTGTTCTAATGAGTCTTCTGGATTTTGTGATAAATATTTGTGTAGAATGTGAGGTGCCACCTTCTGCACAGGGAATAAATTCGACAAAAGCTTGAACTCAAGCAAAACTCCTCATATTAAAACCAAATTATTTACAGTGGTGGTTGTGATGTGCTGGAACAGGTTGCTAAGAGAAGTTGTGGATGCCATATCTCTGAAAGTGTTCAAGATCATGTCAGATGGGGCTTTGAGCAACCTGGTCAAGTGGAAGGTCAGGCTTTGAAATGGGATGCCCAGGAAGGTGGTTGAGTCACCAACCCTGGATGTGTTTGAGTCCTTTGGATGTGATGCTTGAAGATATGGTTTAAGGATGTAGAGTAGGGATAATGGTTGAACTTGATGATACTGGGAGTCTTTTCTTTTCTGTGATTCTGTGAAGGTGTTCCTGGAACTAGATGATCTTGATGGTCCCTTCCAATCAAACCATTCTATGATTCTGTGTATTACTGAATTATACCTCTCAGTTCTTTCACAATTATTAAATATTAGCATTTTTTCCACTATAAAGCTTTAGATGCATTAAAAAAAAAAAAATTAAAAACATTTATCACAATGTAGCATGGTGTAAAATGAGAATAAAACATCTGGCAAAAAAAAGACAGTAGGATGAGAGGGATGAGCATGGATTCTACTGTGCTCCCTGTATTCGGTTGGTTTTGCATGTTTGATAAGTAAATCCTTGGAATAATTTGTCACTAAAAACTGACTTCAGTCATCGCTTTCCAAAGACAGAAGCTGCCTGATCCTATATATGACTTGCTAACTTACACTGCAATGCATGCTCCTGCAGCTCTACTGTTTGATGAACAGTGGGCTTTAGTCTCTTATCTGCAGTGCAGGTGTATTTGAGTACATTTAGTTTTGCATACATCATTGAAGTTGTAGGGCAGTCAGCAGTTAAAGCCGACCCAGTGCTTAGGTTGTGGAAAGAAGTAGATTGAATCAGTTCATTTTCTACAACTTTCCTCACACAAGCTAAGGTACAGGGAGACTTTTTGAGAGTGAACACAATTGTATTCATCTACTTCCCACATTTTTTTTGCAGGGTATCTACATTAATAATACACCTGGTACCCACAGAAAGAGAGGCAATTTATACCTGAAAACCTGCTATACCTAATTATTGGGCATAGTCTAGAGACCAAAAGATGTGACAAAGTTCAGATTTGAGGGATGAACAGAAACACAATTGTGACAAATGTTATTGCTAATGACCAGAAGGCTATAGAAGATGCAACAGGTGCGTAGTTCTAGAATAGAATTCTACCAATTGTGCTGTTTCCAAACAGAGGGAGAGGAAGAGGAGACTGACAATGAGAAAAATAGAAATAAGGCCTGTTATCTGCATTATTGAGATTATTTCAGCATTAGGAAATATAAATCCCTGTGGGAAACCAGACAAAGTTGATCAAAATCTATTTGAAGGCTGTGAATCAGACTGAAGTAGTTACAATAGCATATAGCTTGAGTTTCCTCTCAAAACTAATACTAAGCATGCTGTCTGCAGGAGAAATCAAAATCTCCAAATGTACTGTAGGTTATGATGGCTAAAAGTAACTATTCAGAGCAGCAGGTTTTCATGCTTGCATTCTTAGGAATTTGGACTGTAATAGTAGTAGGTCCTTATTAACTTCAGGTTTGCCTAATATCAAGAAGAGCATGAGTAACATTGTATTGTGTGGAATCATTTTGAAAATGTGATCATAAAGTGTCCCATGAGCAAATCATGCACCTGTATGCCTTGCATGTGCTTGATGCTGCATGTTAAAATAGAGTATCATGTTAAGATGTTTTCAGTAAACATGGCAGAATGTGGAAAAAAAAGCTGGCAAAAGTGTTGAGAACTGTTAAAACACTGCACACTCTGGTTTATATTGATGTCTAAGGCTGGACAGAAGCATATGATTGTTTTATCAAACATTAGGAGTTTTCCCAGAGGAACTTTGCTGCTTTTGTTGATAAGCGTACAGCTGACCGGTTGCTTTTTACTCTAGTAAATTGTTCTGTTGATTGATAGCTCAGTTAATTTCAAAAGTAGCCTTCTTTCTGCAGATGCAGCTGTGAATTCTAATCAACTGAAGCAATTAACTGCTATCTCTGTGGCTGCAGAGGAGCCAACTGGAGAACCAAATGTACTGAGAGCGGGCTTTTGCAGATAACTGAGAAGAGTGAATTCATGACTAACATTTACTCCCTATAACATTCCATTATTTTCCAATATTTATTATCTGTATTTTTCTCTGTATTACATGATCAAGCTTTCTATTTTCACTATATTCAGTTTTACTTAATTTAGCAATTGGTAAATGAGATTAAGTAAGGAAGAACTTATGCTGTGATTAAGTTAAATAACTGACTTGCACATTTTTAGGCTGGATACAATTTATAAGTACTTTATCTTCTACCCTGAGTAGACTTTAAAAGATAGTTTGCAACAGGCTTCATTGAGAGGTTGCTGGATATTAGAAAAAGGTAGTGCTAACCCTGGTGCCCTGACCAGAACCCATCTTGGTTAGATCTAACTTGCCAATATTAATTTTCCCTGTAGTTTCAGCTGTTATGATGGATTTTTACTTCCTAGCCTAGCTTTCTAAACTGCAGCAATATTGCTTTTTTTTTTTTTTTTAATATAAGGTAAAAGTATGGCCAACTTCAGGACTCTTTACAGCTTATGTAGTTCTGATAACCAGGAATCTAAGAGGCCCGCCTGCTCCTCTTGAGAATGGTTTGAGTCCAGTTCCCCAGACTATACCAGGCCATACTAGAGTAGTATCTTTTCAGGATTAGGTCTTTATCATTTGGTACTCAGATACAGAAGTCTTCATATTTCTTTACAAGTTGTAACACCTAATACAGAAAATCACATGAATTGGAAGTAAGAAAAACGTGAGAAAAGCAAATAAAAATAGTACCAGAGTCAATCTGGTGATAGGCAGGCACCTGGCCTTCCAGGTACAATTTTTCACTTTTATATCCTCACTGGGTGGAAAAAAAACAGTTTTAAATTAAAACAATGGCAATAAATTATTTCAGAGACTAGTGATGTAAAAAGTTTGTCTTGTATGAGCTGAATACAATAATATCCCTTTATTTTATTTTTTGTATAGGGAATTTTTTGTTAAAATCATACACAAAGACAACAAGCATTGTACTTACCTCTTACAGCTGCCACCCTCTTGTAAAACAGACTGATATCCATTTTCTCTTTTGCATGCTGCATTTGTAAACTAGTAAGAGAAGGGAATTGTGCCCATGTTCCAAGGACTGGACCGGCCTGACCGTCAGCCATTCTTGATCTTTAAAACAGCAAGTCTGTACTCTACCAAATAAAGATTTACCAGAATAACTGAATTATATCTCCAATAAATTTAGGTTGTGGCTAAATATTTTAATCTGGATACCATCTTAAAACTGAACTAAAAGAAATTAAGGTTGTGGCTGAGTATTTTAATCTGGAAAGGGATAGGAATTGCTGCTTCATTACTATTATTTTAGTAGTCAGAATAATAGGAAGTGTTCAGCTACACTTGGACAATTTAAGAATACATACAAATACATTCACAGATGGGTAAAGCTTCTTGGTGATTTGCTAAAATTGCTTCTCAAATATATATGAGATTACTTTTTGCCTTAGAGCAAGGCAGAGTTAAGTTTAATAGCGACATTTCTACATACTAAAAGAACATATCTTGATATATGGACCTAATCTTGCTTCTGGAGTGGAGGTGAGGGAAATGATTTTGATTTAATCACTATTTTCTTTTGTATGCTTAGGTTCCTAGAACATGCCTCCTAACTGACACCTAGTTGAGGATTGCTTTAATGTGCGTATTTGGATTCAAGAAATCAACTTAGTCTTTTTCAGGTTCACATGTAGCCATGCTCTTTCAAAATAACTTAAAGCTGAGCTTTTCTCAGTGGTTTGCAGGTAACCAGTGCACTACTAGTCTGAATGACCCTGATCAGTCTCCTCTGGGGATTCCCAACTACATACACAACTCTCTCATCCATGGGCCCAGGAGACCTATTCCAGCTCATTTAGGCCTTTCCTCCACACTGGACAATGTTGTAGGAGTGCCTGTGTGCAGCCACAGACTCAAAACTCTGATGTGCAGTCTGATCTCATGGCTTGACTTTCATTTTGCCTCACTGGTTTGTTCTGCCTAGCAATCTCTGGGCTCTGTCTGAACCTTGTAAGCAGCACCAACCTCTCATCTCTTGACTTGTATTTCTGGATAAAACTAGAAGCCTATCACCATTATCTTTATGGGTGATCTGGACTTTTTACTGAAGCTGAATGCTGCCCCTGGCACTGCTGGATTGCCTTGTTCAGGTACTGTGGAACAGGTGAGGCCCATGCCTTGACAGCTGCATTATTGCACTTGGCTCCCCACTCTTACACTCAGCTGGTCTTTGTAATTTCCCTCTGGCAAGGCAGCTATTTCATTTGCATGCAAAATTCATACCTGGGCCACTCAATAATTTTAAATGTACTTTTAATGAGATGCTGGGAAAAAATTAGTTTTAAAAATCCATTCATCCTGGGCAAGTATTGTAAGCTCTAAAATGAGCTAGAGACTTCCCAGGCCACTGAATTCAGAATCCTGCAGCTGAAGACAACCGTATTTCATTCAGAGTAATCCAGAAAAAAATCTATTCTCTTTTCTCTCATAGACAGCAAACTGTAAAACTTCCTCTAATGTGCAATAATATCCATCCAAGCTTTAGCATGAGACAAATTGCACGGTGTCAGTTACATGGGGAAAGGCAAGCTTTTAAAGTCTGGCAAATTTAGTCCTCATTCATTCAAAGTTAAAATTAACTGCTGTTGGATCAGTATTGCATTATTTGTAGAGGTTGTTTCTCCTCTTTTTTATTTTTTAGCTTTTAAAAATCAAGACAGCTTTCCAAAGGTTGACTAATCTCTGCATCCTGCTCTTTCATTTAGTTCTGTTTGGAAAACTGATTCTAGAAAGACTAAGAATTCTGAAGCCAAATTTATACCGGGCAAGTTCCACTGATGGCAAGAAATTTCCACTGGCACAGATTTGACCTAGTTTTTCAAGTGCCCTTTTATAAATATCTTTGTATATTCCAGTCTACTAACAGGTTCACTGATGATGGACACCCCAAAAGTGGTGGGTTGGTTTTTTTTTTATATAGCATTATTTATAACTGTAAAAAAACCCTATTTTTTTTTAAACACATAGACACTGGTAATATTTATGATGAAATTTGCTTCCTACTTATAGCTTACCTCATTGCTTAAAAAAAACCATAAAACCAACAAAATTTTAAAAAAAATGCACAAACAAAAACCCCCAACAATCACCCAACTACATCTTCCCTTCTATGTCCTAATTCCATTATGTTTTCTTTAATATCCTGACACAATGGAGCTTTCAGGAGGGTAGAAATAATTTCAGAGTAAACAAAATGCCACCTTTTTTTTTTTTTTAATTCCAGCCTACAAAAAGAGAAATATTTTAACTTCAAAATATTTTGTCAAGATATACTGCTGTACCCAAATAAACAAAAAAAAAAACAGAACAAAAACACCTGTAGAACAAAAGAAAGTTTGGAATGAATAAAAAGTTCAGTAGGAGAAGATACTATGAGAACTGCTCTTTTACTTGAAAGTAACATGAAACACGCTTTGTGGTGTTCATATTAGAGACACCAGGTGTTTGGAAAAGTCCTCCTGTTTGTAATACAGGTATGTATCAACATTGTGTCACAAACTGAAAGACACCTGGCACCTCACGTTCCACCAGCCATGTTAATTTCTTGGTTTTTAGCATAATCAGAGAACTAACAAGCTATGACAGTGGTTCAGTCAAGCACTGGCTTGGTCAGTGAGACTGGTGAAATGTAAATCCTGCCTTTTCCAGCAGTTTACTCCACACCACAGTCACTGATCCCTTAGTTGTCACAAAGGTCACAGCTGGGCCACAAATGTTGCAAAAGAACTCTGTTAGGAATAAGTATGCATTACTTGGATTTTCAAAATTGCTGTTGAATCCCCATCTGAATTCTGCCTCTTCTTTCTAGACATCTGGACCCGGAGTACTACCTTTATTTCTTGATTTTGACACACTACTAACAGATCTGTAAAAATTCTGTAACTTAACATCTGATGTGCTGTTACAAGTTCCCTTTTAATAATGGAAAGCTTTTACATATTTTGAATGGAATATTGACATCTGTTTTGACAGTTCACAGTCTAGGTTGATTGTTTTCATAGTAATTATTCATAAAAAAGGAAAAAAGTTTAAAGTGCTACTCTAATCTGAGTTCCAACTGGGATGATTACATGCTGCCTACCTTTAATCCCCACCAACATTGCTGCTTACAATGTTCATTAGTTGTTGCCTTCAAACCATTGTTCATTGCTGCCGAACATGGTTCTTTGATATGGTTCTTTGCTGACTAACACAGTTTTTATATGTTATTATGTCAATCAAGGAGCCCCAGACTTCCAAAATGGCTCAGTTTTGCTCTATATTCTGTCAGGTGTGCTTCCACAGGTGGACTGGCCTTTTTCATTTTCCGATGTGAGAAGAAATTGGAGTGAATTCTTCAACATTCGTTGGAGCAATCCAGATGTTTTATTGATTAGCTGTGGTGACTTTTTCTAAGCCGAAGATCTGTGAGCCTGATCTTTACCTGAATGTGCCAACCAAGATATAAGCCAAACTGCTGGTGGCTCACAGTGTCACTGACACAGGAGAGGTAATAGTGTGACCAGAGAACTGATATATTTTGCCTGCTCAAAAATGTCAGTATCTTTCTCACTCTTGCTTAGCCTGGCCAACACATGAAATGATATTTTCTTACAACACAACAACAAATGTATTTGGAAGGGTGGCTATATTAACCCTAACTAGCATTTTATGATAGATTTTACTTTTTAAAATAACTATTATTTGGAAATCTTGCTCCATGAGGAGTGCAGGAAAAGTGAAGAATCCTTCGCTATGATTT
The DNA here is from genome assembly GCA_013396835.1 of Psilopogon haemacephalus. Lineage (NCBI taxonomy): Eukaryota > Metazoa > Chordata > Aves > Piciformes > Megalaimidae > Psilopogon > Psilopogon haemacephalus. The sequence continues at coordinate 191,837 of VWZI01011947.1, forward strand.
AGCCTCTCTATCAGCAAAGCATCCTTCAGAAACTATAACATCCTTGGTTCTGTGGAAGCTCCCCACCTTCCCATGGTTGAGATGGGAGTCTCGTAGCTATCTCAGAGTGGGAAAGGCTTTTTTGTTTCCTTTAGCCAAATCAGTAGCCTTGTTTTCAGAACAAAATGTCACTGATGTGAATAACAGTTCTTTTTGGTGAGAACTGAACTGGTTTGCAGCGTAACAACTGTGATAAACATTGCCTCTGTGGTTTGCCTGAACCAAAACAACTTGGCATTTCCAAGCAATTAAAATGCAAGCGATGGAGATTAGCCTGTTGATTTTTTTAATAAAAAAAAAAGACAAAAAGACAAGAAAGACAAAACCTGAATGCCGATAACTAAATTGCAGCTGAGGCAGGTCAGATTCATAGCATAAAACCTGGGCCAAAGTCCCGTGTGAATCTAAAAGGGATGCGCTGGTGACTGATAATGTAGGAGAAAAGGGACACAACCTTAGTTTTTTAATTTCTGATCCTACTGATGTTGCATGGGCTCACCTCCTTATCTATTCCAGAAAGCCTATCTGCTTTGCTGGTTTCCCCCCTTTTTATTTATTGAAGGTGAGGGAGGGAGAACAAAATAGATGTGAGAAATGTATTGCAAGTGATGTGGTAGCATATGGAGGATGTACGGTTTGAGTTAGTAGTGTGTGCAGTATTTAATTCCTTTGTAAATGGGCAGTGGGTTCAAAAGGAAAAAAACCAGCTTCCTCAGTATTCTGCCTTTCTTCTATCTTTTACAGCCTTCACTGAACTTCATAAACTGTAGTTGATTACTGATTCTTGTGACTGTATCACAGTAATAAGCATTATGAGGGTCTGTTTCATCTTTTTCTGTCTTCTCACTATAGTTTTTCTGGGATAAATCTTCACATAGATTGAACTGTAAAGATGGGAACATAGGTGTAAATCATTCATGTTTCAATGACTTCCACTGAGCTTAGTTTTATGTGACCCTAGTCCACTAATCTCATAGATACTGAAAGGTACAGGAGGATAATCCAAAATTCAGAGGGGCTAAGGAAAGAGGAAAATGGGCAAGAACATACAAGATGTGGTGTACTGCATTTCTAGAGTAGTTCACTGAAGAATCACATCTGGTACTATTGAGAGGGAAATTTAAGATGCACAAGTTTTATTGCTGGAAGTCGTTTAACCGCATTAGTGGTCAGATTGGCAGGCTGTGTAAGAGAATGTGAATTTTCCAGTGAATATCCTGTCAAAAGGGAGGAGAAGGTAGCACAGACTAGGAGACAAATCCAGTGCCTGCTGCCAATGCCAAAATAGAAAAACTCTTTGGAAAAAAAGACAAATAATGTTAGAAGAATACAGTACATGTAACAGAAAAAAATCAGGGCAATAATGCTGTGAGACAAATGAGTGTGTGGTGACCAATTCAATAGCTGTGGAGTTAGTGACATGATATAATAATAATAACGCCTTTAGTGTTATTAGTGTATTTAAGTTTGCTGTATTATATTAGTCAGATGTGTACTTCTGCTATGCTTCTACTTAAATTAAGATGTTAATAAGCCCTAGCAGAAGGTGTACACAGAATGCAAAATGAAATATTTTTTTGTTCTGATCATAATGACTCACTTGTAAACAAGTATAAAAATTAGAGAAATAAATAAATGGATTTAACATCGGCGCTGAGTTCTTTGGGACTTACTTCTTGACCACTCTTTGTATACGTAGCCTCAGAGATGTCACTTTTGGTTTTCAGTTAGAAGTTTATGGGTAGCATTTTAACAAAAAGTAAAGCTGGGAGAGTTTTGCTTTAAGCACAGTGTACCTCATATGATTCATTGCAAAATACGGAGATTCCCAGGTATTGATAGGGAACATTGTGTGTTTAAAAAAAACAAAAAAACAACCCCACAGTTAATTTTTATATTAATTCATTGAGTTCATGTGGTTGAAATCTGAGTGAATTTCTATCCCAATTTCACATGAGAATTTCCAAAATCTCAAGCATGGTCATATGACCAGAGAGAGTTTCCCACCTACCTTTGGTGTCTATTTTGAAATTATTAAATGTAGTGTGAATGTTTGCCTTATTTGCTACACCAGGAAGACTTTGACAAAAATTCTGTGTTAAGGAAGGTGACAGTTCCCAAAAAGACTAAAGGGATGCATTGACTAAAGATAATTTCCCATATTTTTTCAGTGCTTTTTAAAAAAGTCTCCATAAGTAATAACAAAAAAAAAAAATTCTTTTATATAACTTGACCATTTCTAGAAACCTTTAGCTTGTATAGCTTCTGAGCTAATTTTAATCTATACAGTGGTGTTCCTTGCCTCAGAGTTACAGTCCCAGTGTCCCTGAGGTTTTGCCTCTAGTTTCTTTAAGGTGATCTCAAGGAATCTCTACTGATCTAAATCTTCAGTCTCATATATCACAACCTTTATGAAATATTTATCCGGCAGCATTCAGAGCTACAAATTGCAGAAAGCATGGCTGTAATCCTGTAGATATAAAATTGTTCCTGGTGTTTCAAAAAAAAATTTGTAGAGTCACTCTGAAAATTACATGTGTCTGGAATGCAATAATTTGCCAATTTATTTCCATGGTACTGTCCTCATTTTTCAAGCTCAAATAGTCCTTTTGGTTGCATAATTTAAGATATGCTAAATCCCATTCTCAGCAAGTTCCAAGAAGCAGGGTTGTGCTATCAATACACCAGGAGAAATTGTATTCATCTTGTGACGCATTTGACAGAGCCATCGCAGCTGAGAGATTTACTGCTTCTGTATAATCTGAGCCACTGACTCACAAACTGAAAGATGTGCTTGTAATGCCCAGAGAAAGGGTCCTAATATTACGTGTGTGTTTGGGAATGTATAGCTGCTGAGGTTTTCTGGAGTTTGTTTTTTAATCCTATGGTGTTTTAATAAGATATGCAACATGGAAACAAACTCAGGTGTTATGTGAATTTTTGAGACTTCTTGTTAGTTTCTTCTTGGTCAGGTGAACTTCACATGAACACGTATCTGATTTTGTAAGATTCATTAGCCACAAATTCCAGAATTATTACCTAATTTTTGTAATAGATTCCATAGTGCTTGAAGAGATGGAGGGACATCACCACTGGCCTTTTAAGGACAGCACACCACCAGAACAGGGTCTGGCATATGTCAGGTGTAGCATCCCTCGTAACTCTTATTGTTGCTCCTGAAAGCTAGCACTAGGAGAACTTGATACTCAGAGTACCAAACCAGTCTGAAAATCAGAAGGTGACAATTTTCTACTGAAATACTGATGTTAGTGTGTAGACTTTGACTAACAGAGACAGATAGACAGTAGAGTGTGTAAAAACTACAAGAGCAACTATTTAGAAAAGATGACAGCTATAAATGTAACACACTGAAAATTAATTTAAAATGTTAGGCCTGTCTGTCCCATTTTTCTGTCTGGGACCTATGTTAACATTATACACTTAAGACATTATATCATTATTCTTATTTTAGTGCATTTCATGCCTATAAATTTAATATAAACAGAGGTGCTGACAGGGGCTTCAATTTAAACAGGTTTAAATGTGAATTTGACTTTACGATTTTCATCAAGGAAAAAGACTAAACAGTTTAAGTTGATTAAATTTTCTTAAAGCTGCAGCTAAATATAATGAAAGCCATTTGTGCATTTTTTTGTAGGGAAATTGAGTATCTCGATGTTAGTGACTGACAGCTTCATGAAATGAATTCTTTTCTTGTGAAACAGAGTCAAAACAGTTTCCATTTTTTTATAAACTTCAGCAAGGTAGTTTCAATTTTCTGATTTTTAGAGGAAACATAGCTTTCCCACTTCAAGTGTTGGCTCATTAGACCAAGCTATATATGCCAAGTTACTAAAAATACAGATCACACTAGATACTCCTTAAATATTATGTTTTCTTGTACTACGGACATCACAGTTATCAATTTTTTTCTTCCTTCTTTTTGATTAAATTTCTCCTTTTTTTTTTTTTTTTTTNAAAGCCTAGACCTGTGAGTCTGTCTGAATATCTTTTCAAGCATGGACCAGGTTCCAGGCATACTCAGTCACATGAAAAAAAAAAACCAAAGTAGTGTTGTGAACTTAGATACCAAAGTCAGGCTCTGGCTACAGTTGGTGTGTGTTTACTAGAGGCTATACTTACACAGGAAAAATGGAAGGTCCTAAAGGTTTTGATTAGAAAGGGGAAAGCATGTGTCTTTGACATATTGTGATGAGTATTGGAGAACATCCTGTGAAATTTTCAGGTGCTCACTTGTCCACTTAGTTCTTAAGGCAGTCTAGGATTTTTCTGATAGAGAAACACAAGGCCAGTGTGGTGGTAGATGAAAGCAGTTAAACACTATGGGGCTTCTAGGGAAGAAGTGAAAGAAGCTTGTTAGCCTTTTCAGTTCTCCAAGAGTTTTGCAGCACCTGCCTGTGAACAAAACAATTATATTGGCAAGTGCAGACATCCTGAACATGAGCCAACAGTGTGCTCAGGTGGTCAAGAAGGCCAGCAACATAGTGGCCTCTTTCAAGAGTAGCATGGACAACAAGACTGGGGGAGATGGTTGTGCCTCCGTAATTGGCACTGATGAGGCATCACCTCAAATATTAGGTTCAGTGTAGTGGGTTTTAGCCTTTCAATACAAGAAAAATGTTTTTGCTGGACCTGGTCCAGAGAAGGTGAGTGGTCTGGAGAACATGTCATATGAGTAGCAGTTGAGGAAACTGAGACTGCTTAGTCTGGAAGAGACTGATGAGATACCTCATTGCTCTCTACAACTACTTGAAAAGAAGTTATGGTGAGGTGTTGTGGTTTGAGGGGTTCCAGGTTATCCAAGACTCTCTAAAAAACTACAGAGACCAAGATCCCATCCCAGGGGATGAACTAGGCACCTCCAGATATCATAATTTTGTTATTCAATCCCATAAATCCTGCAAACACTTCAAAAGTAAGCAGCAAGGTCAAGGATCTCTTTTCTCCCTGCCTCTCCAACTCTCCACAAGGATTCTTATCTCGTAGCTGTGTAAGCAATACCCTGTGGTAGAGCCTTCAAGGCTGTGGGCCACCGTAATGAATCTGCCCTGTTTGGGGCCAATTGGGAGGCAATGGGGGATGGGAGAAAATGAGCACTGGGTTTTTTTGTCTTGGTGGTTTTGTGGTTTGCTTGGGTGGAAGGTTTTGGGGGAATTCTTATGTATCCTGTATCTGTATTAGTTGTTAAGCATTTATGTATGCTGTATCTTTTTCTGCACATTTTAAAGTATAATCTTTCTGTATTTTTCTCATTCTACTGCCCTTTTTCCTTAGAAAAAGTGTAAAGTAAGATAATTTCAGTCTGTTGCACTCTTACACGAAAAACCATGACAGAATAATGTTGGACAATGCAAACAACACCCTACTACAGAATAATGGTGGAGAATGCAGGGAAAAATTACCACAGAAATTGGAAAGGCCCATACTGCAAATAAATAATTCTCCATAGGGTCCTCCTGCATAATTACCTAGTTACCAGATAAGATCCCTCTTCTTCCTAATATCAGCTGATAGAACTGAAATGGCCTGAAATTATGTCATGGGAGGTTTAGATCGGATATAAGGGAATTTTTTTTTTTTACTGAGAGGGTGGCCAGGCATTGGAACAGGGTGTGTAGGGAGTTGGTGGAGTCGCTGTCACTGCAGGCATACAAAACTGTGTAGACAGGGCACTCTGGGACATGATTTAATGGCCATGTTGGTGTCAGGTCAACAGTTGGACTTGATGGATGATCTTAGAGACCTTATCTAACTGTAACAATTCTGTGATTCCATTAGGACAGTTCAAGAGATCCTAGACTGCACCCACATACAAGTCAGTATTCTTAGAAATGGAAATCTAGGAAAGCTACAGCTTCATTTTTGTTCAGAATGTGATTCATACTCTTTCTGTTCTTGCAGAAATGTGCTTGTTCAAAATCTTGATAATTTTTGGCATTTTCTTGGGAACTATTTCATATTCCTGGCTTCAGTGTGCTGTTCCACAGGACAGGAACTCAGAGACAAGTGCTGTGTGTTTAAGTTGCCCTGAAAAATCAGATTAGACACCATGGATGGTGTCACTTTTCACTGCATGTTATTAAACTTGCAACATTTTGTTGCTGTTTTGTTTGACATCTGTTTGCCCTGTTGGTGTTAAAAGTCATGCAAGTCCACTAATGTTAACTTTTAAAAGTAAATTTCCATAATAAATCAGTTAAAATTATGATCCTTGTTATTTTTTCTATGCTGTAAGTGAGAAGTTGGATAACTGGTGGCTCCAAACACTTGGTCACTGGCTCTCTCTGACACCATGAAAAATCACATTGCTGCTATGTGCCTCAGTTTCTCTTTACCCTTACATGTACTGATGATGCCAGGTCTTGTGTTTAATGCAACTTTAGAAACTTAGAAGAGCACAACTGGTTTGCACTGAGTGTGTACATATCAGTGAACATATGTAGAAAATAAGCAATATTCCATTGTGTCAGCCAAAGAGTCTGTATTTAGGTGGATGTGGAAAAGTCTTTCAGAGGTGTTTTCATATTTTCTTCTGATCAATACAGCCTTCTCCCAGCTACTGCACTGAGCTATAGAATCTCAGCTTTTGTTTCACCAGCTTAAACTTATGATTAAATCTGTCATCCTCTAATATTTTAGGGCATATTTTTGGCACCAGTTCCCTCACTTCTTGGACATTTTTTGAGCATAAAATAAGACTATCACAGCTTCCATACTTGCCAGGCCTGCCATAGGAAATATCCTTGGGGATAACTGTGTCAGTATTTGGAAACATATCCCTCTTGTGTCACTGTATTGCAAGTTTCCAAGGATATCTTTGGATAGCTCCACTATTAGATTTATTCTGAAAGGCAGAGAGGTCAGTGAGTGCATGGGAAAGAGAATCAGTAGAAGCAGTCAAGGCAACCATATGTAATGATTCATTCCAATAAGAGGTTTCATCTTAAAAAATTACTCTGGAACCAACAACTGGTGTGTTGCCTTACAACTCCTTCAGATAGTCTAACTAACAGAGGGGTTTGATTCCACTTTGTGTCTAGTTCAAAGTCCACTCTGTTTTACTATTTTATTTGGTGGAGTGGCTCAAAGGAATAATTCTCCTTGAAGCATTGGCTCCAGAATGGTTCCATTTACATGGCTGGGTGGTATACTGTCTGCAGGGCTAGAGAGCAGGCAAGTGTGTGTGGATGAGAAGTACTGCCGTGCCTTTGCTGTGCCCTAGAGAGCCTCTATGAAATTTGCCATCACGTGTGTTATCTTCACTAGTATGATACAATAATGTGCTTTCTGTTGGAGAATGGAGATACTCAAGACAGATATTTAATTGGGGTGTATTGTTTAGTAGCAGGATTCATTTATGCATTCGATTATTACTGGAGACAGTGTGAAAAATCTGGCAAAGTAACTTCAGTGGTAAGTGGATTTTGTCTTGCATAAAATGGCCATCTCCCTGTCAGCTATCAAAACTGTGAAAGCATGCTTGGAGACACACCAAATATAACATTGCTATTAACTTCCTCTTAACTTAGCCATAATTGCCTCATGAACTGGAATGTACAACTCAAATTGCCTTACTTAGGAAACAAAAATCTACTGTTCTTGCCATGTAGAATAAAATAATAAGTAGTAAATAAAAGAATCCTTTTTAATTGCAAGGAGGTTAATTTTTCCATGAAGACTTTCTAGTGGAAAGTTGCAGGTTTTAAAAAAAAGAGAGAGATCAGTAGTGGCTTGCGACAAGACATTTAAAAATATTTGCTTGAATCCAATCCACCCACTCGTCTGTAAAACATGCTGTTAAATAGATCTTAAACAAAAGGCAATCAAGATAAACAGCTGGACTCTTAACAATTAGCAATAAAATGGGTCATGAATACTTTTTTTCCCTTGTGTACAAAATTATTTTTATTGTGAAGGAGAATCATTCGGAGTGGCTTTTTTTTAATGGATATTCTAAAGTGCATTCCCGGGAACATGCTATTCAAAAATACTTTAGACTGCATGTTTGTATCTGCAGTATCTTCCATGATGAGCAAAGGCCACACAGACTGCTTTGGGATACTACAGAACCCCAGCATGGTGGGAGCTGGAAAGCACCTCTGGGGATCATCCAGTCCAACCCCTCCCCTGCTAAAGCAGGGTAGCCCACAGCAGGTTGCTCGTGATCATGTCCAGGTGGGTCTGAAATCTCTCCAGAGAAGAAGTCTCCACAACCTCTCTGGGCACCCTGTTCCAGGGCTCCAGTACCCTCTCAGGAAAGAATTTAAAGTATGGAGATATTCTCTCCTTTTTTTTTTTTTTTTTATTTCTTCTTTTGAATTCTGTTATAGGTCTTATTTCTAAACCTGTGCTATACTTAGTGTAAACAAGTATAGGATTGGAAGGACTGCAGAGAGCATGAATCTTGGGCTATTTAGGGAGGAAGGATATTTTTGTGTGTTTCCAAAAATACTTCCAAATTGAGGAGGCATCCAGGAAACCCCCGCATTTATGATAACAAAACTCGTCTGAGTTCATGGATATAGAGCACTCCCTCATCCAGCAATGGATGCTGCATAGGTACACAAGTGTGATGATAACATTATGCTGACAGCAGAAGTGTTAAAAAGAAAATAACTCAACTTGAAGTCTTTCCATAAGTGCACAGTCATGAGTCCATGACTGTATGCCAATAAATGTGGGAGCAAGCAATGAAAACAATTTAATAAAAATACTCATTTTTATGCCCAAAATGGCATTAGAGGCATGGTTTATCACAAACTTCAGGCAAGAGACCTTATTAAATCTACAAGCTCATACACAGACATGATGCTAATAACTACAGTAGTTGTTTTATAAGCATTCACTTAACCACCGCACAACAAAAATTTAACACTTCACTGTTGCTGTTCTCACATTTCATAACAGTGCAGAGAGAATTCTTTTTTTATGATCTCCAGAATTTATGTGATGTCTACATTTAAGTTGATATATAATGCACTTTTCTGCTCCATGAAGGAAATTGTCACTTTCATGTTTACTGGACTCAAACAATCTTTTTGAAAATGATGCTATACAAACATTTGTGCTGTGTAAGGGCCCTATCAGGGAATACATTGTTACTTCTTGGCTAGAGAATAATAGGAAAGTCTATGAATTTCTAGATCCCAATTCTTCCTGTGAGCTTTCTTTGGTGTGAGATTTTCCTAATGTCTTTTTGAAAAGTGAGAAAACAATTCTTCTGTAATCCTTTCTGACTGACTTAGTTAAGCTCACCTACACCTCAACATCCCAATCTTCATGTGGTGTAGTGAAGATTAGAGGTCTTCTTTCCTCATATACACACTATGAGGTTAATGTGGGATTTGTCAGAGAGGAATTTAAACTCTTTTTTTCTACTTAGGCTTACCATGTATTCTGTTTTTTAAACAATCAAAAGTTTAAATTCTCAGGCTTGGGGCTATCTCTGATCAGCTAGACTTAATTCTGCTGCTTACCAACCCTCTTGAAGGTTCGCCCTTTTGTAAAGATAATTTTTCAAATAAACTGCTTAGGTTTCAATCATAAACTTGGGTTCAGCCAAACACAACAATTAGATCTTACTGAATTACATTTCTCAGCACCATTGGGAGCCAGTGGTCACTTTCCCTCTACACAGATAACCACAAGTGGGCTGAAGACTTATGAATGTCTTCAGAAATGTGATTTGTAGTACACATAATGAATTTTCTTGCTCCAGATCTCACTGATTATTTAAGTGACTATTGAAATGGTAGCCATGTATTTTTAATAAAACACTACACTCACTGAGGTTACTTTCAATAATGGTACAAATCAAAAGTTTTATAGCAGAATTTTAACAATTATAACAATTTTAAGCTAAATTCTATACAAGTAACCTTCTTGTTTCCTAATTAAACTGAACAAAGAGAGGGCATAAGCACCAAATTATGTAAACAGATTCTAATATTGTGTGCTTAATTTAATCATAGGAGCAGTTCTGCAGGAGATTTATGTAGCTATGTGAGCCTAAATTCAGAGGAAGAGAATTTTTTATGCTTATATTAAATTTTCTAAGTGAAATCTTGTGTCTTCTGGCACTCTAAGTGTAGGCACACGATCATTTGATAGACCAGTTTGTAGAAATGTCCACTTGTTCTCATGTGTGACTCATCTGGATACTAGTGAAGAAATGTTATAAATATTGACTGCTTCACTAAAAAAAAAACCAACCAAACAAACAAACAAAAAAAAACCCCTCTTAAGGTAAATATAATAAATAATTATTACTTTCTTCACTTCTGTAAGAGATGACCTGAATATAAATATCTCCTAGATGGGAGATCTGTAATTCCATTTGTTATAGTCATTTCCTCTGGGACATTCTTAGATTATACACAAAGCTTAACTGAAAATAGTGTGGAAAGAGGTCATCAGAGGATCCGTGTACTGTCAACCACAATGAGTGAAAACTTCAGCTGCTGGCAGCGTAAGTGCAGTTCAGTATGTTTGCATACACCTGTTTATTACCTGGAGATCCTCTGAAGCACAATGGGCTTCTTTGTAGCTAAATCCTTTTTCAAGATCAAGCCTTAAAGAACTGTTCATACTTAAAGAAGTGTTCATATTCGTTCTACTAAATAACAGATTAAAATGCTTTCTTACCAACATAGAATGCAGCTTAGAACAGCCTTTGATGAACAGCAGAAGGTTGTTCAACACCACCACTAAAGAGCTTCCAGCGTAACATCCTGTGCCTACATAAGCAAACAATTTGTCAAGCAGGAAAGAATAATTTTGGTTCTGTGCCATCTGTCTATTTGAAAGCTTGAGGCACAAATGGCTTAATTCTGTGCTTAACAGGACAGGGGATATTGTTGCCAAAATTGTTATCATGATTGCCACATTATTTGTTTGTATTGCCATAGCTCTGCAGTGAGGCTTTACAGCTTTACACTCCCCAGGAGGAAAAAAAAAAAAAAAAAAAATCTGCCACAATAAAGGAGGCCCAAGAAATCTGAGAAGATAGAAGCAAAGCTGTTCTCATTTGCAAGAGGCAAAGCTGTTTTCACTTTCATGTTCCGATTCTGAAAATCTGTGTTTCTTTCTTCTAATATAAAATATCAGAGAGCAGAGATGTGTGGAGTTTTAATCTATAGTGTATTAAGACAGAAGCACAGAGACTGAAGAGAGACAGACTTTGTTGAAATCAATAGAAAACCTCTCATTTATTACACTAAATACCAATTATTTTTATGACCAAAGCATTCATGATCCATTGATCAGGACCACTATGAGTAAAATGTTCTACAAAAAGAGCAGAAGGTAATCCTGCTCCCTGTGGGCTTACTGTTGAAGTGTATAAGAAACATAAACAGAATAGTGAGAGATAAGTGAGAACATGAGTGTGCCATTATGGGTCAAAATGCTGTGCAATTTGCTGAGAAAATGTATTTGAAGATATGATGAGCAGATGAGGTAGAATGGTGTGCTCAGCAGATCTAGTCTGAGTATCTCACAAAAAAAAGGATTCATCAGGAGTATATCTCAAGTTACAAGCATCTCTTGATGTCAGAACAAAATGACCCCTTTAGTAACCTTGTGCTTTTACAGAACTTTACCTATAACATTAACGAACAGATAAATGTTCTGTAAGAAGTTTTGAGATGGTGTTATTAGAGATAGTGCAGGTGACCAAATTCTCTTGTATGGGCCTATTAAAAGTGTCCACTTTGGGCTTTTATATTAAATTATTAATCCATGCTTTTCTAATGGACAATTGCGTTTGAATCACAGAATTGCAGAATGATGGGGGTTGGAAGAGACCTCTGGGAATCATCCAGTCCAAGACCCTGCTAAAGCAGGGTCATGCAGAGCAGGCTGCACAGGAATGTGTCCAGGCAGGTTTGGACTCTTTTCAGAGAAGGTGACTTCACAACCTCTCTTGGCAGCTGGTTCCAGTGCTCCAGCGCTCTGAAGGTAAAGTTTCTCCTTATTTATTCCAGTTTGTGCCCATCAGCTTTGCTGCCCTTGTCCTATGACTGGGCACAACTGAAAAGAGTCTGGCCCTCTCCTCTTGCCTCAGGATACTACCTGTATTTCCTGACTGATTATGAGGAGGCATAGATACAGATATATAGATATATCCCTAGGTAGGTATGTGTATGTATGTGTATATATTTTCCATATTCCCTGTTTTTCCAGACTTTTTTTTTTTTCTCTCTGATCTTAGGGTATGTTGAGCTGCATAAAGGTTTTTAGGCAGAAACTAATGGTATTAAGTTTATGATGAATCAATAATAACCATTTTTGCTTTCTGATAGCATGTGCAGATTGTCTTTGAGGCTCAGTATGACTGAGTGCAGTGCTCATTTTTTAATGACATAAAAATATGCAGCTAGCTATTACAAAATACTAACAAAACCTTAGATATAAAATATAACTCAATACATGTAAAATTTACTATAGACAGATGGGAAATATTTGCAATGTTTCTTTATGACTGTACCTAATAACCTAATAAATAGATGCCACAGTCATTAAAAATACATTGGTGTCATCTGTACTGGAACTGACAACAGGCATTTACCAGGACTGAGCAGGATAATTTGTCAGTCTCTGCACTTACGAGTTTTATATAGTACATCAAAACTTGGGGATGTTCAGAGCAGACTTAGAAAAGGCTTCAATCTCTTACAAGGCAGAATGATCAAGCTGTCCTATTTGGGACTTTCCAATCAAGTGTTACCAGGACTGAGCAGGATAATTTGTCAGTCTCTGCACTTACGAGTTTTATATAGTACATCAAAACTTGGGGATGTTCAGAGCAGACTTAGAAAAGGCTTCAATCTCTTACAAGGCAGAATGATCAAGCTGTCCTATTTGGGACTTTCCAATCAAGTGTTTCCACCTCTATGCCATAGGAAACAGCACATGTCCATTAACTGATAGCTTTTCATCATCTTTTTCCTCTCTTTGACCATACATACAGTTTTAAAAATCCATGTATGACTCGTTTTGGACAATTCTATACATCGTATGTCCTCTCCTCTGAAATATTTTACTGCTAAAATGGTTCAACAATTGTTCTCCTGTTCTCTTCTTACCTCCTTTTCATATCTGTTCTTATTCCCTGCCCTCCTTTCTCCTATTTTCTTTTTGGACAGCAAAAGGCAGTGGGTGATGATGGAGCCAAACATTTTAGCAAATGGCTGACCCCTTCCTTGGCACTTAGCTCATGCAAGTGATTGAAAGGACCTCCCTGACTGTGAAATGGGAGAGAGTAGAAAGACCCTTGGATTTCATTGTGTAGGAGCTTGACTGTATTCTGAATTGAAGCAAATAAAATAATGATTCTTGGAGGCTGGCTACTGTGTGGATCATGTGAAGCTTTTCTTAGCCTGTACAGTAACTGCTCTGCACAGGTAGCAATATTCTCCTCTCTCTAGAATGCTTTTTAGCTTGATATCTGCTAAGCAGCTACTGCAGAAATAATAATAATTTTAAAATTTCTTAGAGTAGATGTGTGCATTTCAAAAAACTAAAAGTCTAGCATCCCTTGTTCCACAGCCTCTCAGTGACTTTTGCAACTTGGATGTGGCCCTATATCACACTTGTAAGACACCAACTTTTTACAGCACCAGTTCTTTGATGTCATGTAGCTTAACCAAACCACAGCTGCCACATTAGCAGAAGGTCACACAATTCTCTTTTGCCTTGTAAGATGCAAAAGGTTGTAGATATGTTGAGACTGCCACCTTTCTTCAAGAAACTTAAACTTACATTGGAGATCCCCTGTAAACTTCTGTCATGTTGTTGAAGGATTCTAGCTTGTGGAGGACAAGTCCCAAAATGTGTTTTCCTCTTATGTGAATCTGTGAAGGACTTAAAACTTGAGGAGTGTGCTCTTAAGAATAGCATTACACTCTTACACAGTTTGTCAAATTTCGACTCCATTTTATTTCCTTTGGTCAGGGTAATGCATAGTCAGGTGGTGAGAGAACTTTTGAGAGAGACAAGGGCCTTAAACCAGCGAAGAAAGATTTCTTAGTAATATTGCAAAGTCCCAGCATATAGAAGTCCTGAGTTCAGCTTCTCAGAAAATCAGAGGAAGTTTAACAATTGGGGGAGTTTTAAAAATTAGATTTTGTGTTTATTTGATTTCTGGCTGTCAGTGGCTTGGGTGCTTGGGGGGATTGTCCCATTAAGACTTTTCTCACAGCTGTGAACATAACCAATTTTCTTGAACTAGAAGCACAGAATTTGTCAAATTGCAAGCTGGAAGTATCAAACATTGTGTGACTCAAGGTAAAATACTGGTGAAATTAAGACCAAGCTCTTCAATTCAGCATTGGCATGGATGTAATCATTGCAGAACAAATTTCCCTGTGTATATGGAATATATATTTATGTATTTATAGGATTACTGTTGTTGCACATTGGCTTTTGGAATAAAGAGCTAAACTTCATCTCTCTGTGTGCCAGAACTCAGTCAGCTTGGATTGGAATCGAAGCTACAACACATACATTAATAATTTTGTCCAACGTCTTTCTTATTTGTTTCCATTCTGCCACTGCTGGCTAAGAGTTTTTGGCAGGAAGTACTATATTTGGCAAAAATTCCACATTCTACTGTGCAATGTATTCATGTAACATTTATGCAGACTGCTGCATAGATTCTTTAACTTGGATCAATCAGAAGTGATTGAGTGTCTCTAGTAAGAAACATTGACATGGAGAGTCGAATTTTCAGCAGAGCTCAGCCTTCAGCAGTTCTCAGTGAAATGGTTACAGTCACAGGCAAGCCTACATATGAGATTTAGTCCTCGCAGGGTGTGTGGAAAAGGACTGAAGCTAGTCCCAGCCTCAGTTCTGGTCTATGAGCAAAATTTAGGTATATTTTTCAGAGGTAGGTCATTGTCTCTTGACTTTATCTTTCTCCAAGAGATGATTCCTGCCCATCAGTGCCAAATAGTGTTAAGTTTTTTAAGTGCTGATTACTTCTTGCTTTTTTGAAAATATGCCAGTGGAAACAGACCTCTTCTTCAAATTATTCTGTGGTGGGGGTGTTTTCCAGAAGGAAAGTTCAACTACTCATTAGTCATAATGCCTATCTTCAGAGGCTGGTTTGTAACATGAAAAAAAAAAAAAAATCTGTACTCTGGCCACTGCAAGGAGCATTTGCAGAGGAGGAGGGGGAAGGAAACAGGTGAGATGGCTGAGGCTGTGCCTTTTGTCAGGAGAGCTGGGATGAGAACTAAAGACCTGCTCATGCTCAGCTCTCAGATACAGCTGCTATATTGTCCATACCTAAGTGTGGCACTGACAAAAATGTCTTGTTGGAAACAATGCTATCTGGGAATTTCATGAGAAGCACACACTTAATTCCCCAGCTCTAAAATGCTTTTGAAACAACTGCATTAGACTGCAGATGGCTTTTATCACTGTGGCCTGAAATTAACATTAACCTTACCTAAGGTCCATTCCTGTCATTTGCCAACATTTTGGCATGCATGCAGTAGATCTCTTTTGAGAAGTGTTAGTTTGAGGTTTTTACCAGTGTTCATGTAAGGAAGATGTTAGTGTTAAGAAAGTCTCACTGTAACTGTTGCAACCAAACTATTAAAGTGTCAGTAAAATGGGAACATGGTTGCTCTACAAAAACAAACAAACAAACACACACATGCAAAACTATATACATGCTGCTGTCTAAGTTTTGGGGTTTGTCCTTTTTATTGCAGTTTTTATTTTCTCCTAAGTAGTACCTGGGATCAGAGTTTCCCATTTCCTCTGAGTGCTGATATGCTGCAGGACTGCACCAAAGGCCCAGATTTGCAGATTTTGTATCAGTGAAAGTCTCATTCAGAAGGAACATTAATATTATTGTTTTTTCAGACTAACATTTTACACTGTTTCTATTATTTTATTTCTTTTTAGCACATAGCCCATTAGAAGTTCCCTGTGGCCATATTTATGACATGAAGCAGAACAAGTAGATTTGGTTGTGTATTTTGTAACTGAAGCTAGACCGATTTTTACCTTGTTGCTTGTGGAGTAACATGATGTCTAATTGAACTAATTTGATTTCAACCATTAAAAAAACAAATGTGGGGAAAATGCAGTAATTGGCAAAACATAAACAATTATTTCCCTGAAGCCAAAGTGTTACTATGTAAAAATTAAGTTATTCTTTGATTAGAGATTCCAGGATTAAATTTCTTTCCTTTTATTTTTTTTTCCTTTCTATTTGATTTTTGGCAATTTTTGTTCTTGGTAAATTTTGAGGAAAATCTCCAAGTAAATATATTTAAATTCTTCCTTCACAAACACAAGCAAAATTTGTTTCCTTAGGAGTAAAGTAGAAGGTTTCTTAAAGTATTTTTTCTTTTCTTTAAACAAGAAAAATTATTTTGTTAGTACTATCTGTGGACTCTACAGTGTATCTGCTTTTAAACAATTAACAGAGGAGACCAAAGCCTCCCTCTTCAAAATCAAGATACTCCTGTCTAGACCAAACATATATGATTGTTGGTATGAAGGTTCAGTTCTGAAAATGTAACCAACAAAAAAGTGATACTTAGTTTTGGGCTTGGAATAGGTGACACAGAGCTTTGTCACAGAGTTCTTTGCAACTTTCCCAAGAAATCTTAATATTTTTCCTTTTACTTTTTAGCATTTGTGTTTTCAGCACATTTTGTGGCCTGACATACCTGTGGGTATCAGGAAGCCTAGTTTGAAGGATATGCATACTAAGTATTCACTATGATATCACTGCATGTCAGTGTAACAGTCTGTATTAAAATAAAGGTATGTTTACAGGAATCAAGAGACCTTGACCCATTCCCATTCCTGTCACTGGCTCCTGAGTGACCATGAGCAAGTCACAGATGCTGGGCTTCCGCTTGGCTTCTCTGTGAACACTGGTGCTGAGCACCTTTCATTAGTAGACACTTGCACAAGGTTGTATTATTCTTTGGGCATATTCTAGAAGTTACTTTTCTACTCCTTTTTACCCTGATATTCATGCACTCCTAGATTTAACAAGCAAAAGGACCCATCTGGAGTTATCTGAATACCTGTAATTTAAGTGTCTCTCTGATAACTCACCAGGAGATGACTGTGCAACAGACAACCAGAATCTGAATAATCACAGACAAAAAAATGTATTTGAATTGCAGTATTATGTTGGAACTGTGAGGGGAGAGAGCAACAGATTTTTAAAGACAGGGATACTAGTTAAGTACTTGCCTTTCGTTCCTTCTGTTTCAAAGAGAACTGGTAACATTTTCCATGCCTTACAAGGCCATCGTCTGGCCCTCCTGTGCTTTCCATGCTATGTTGTCTGCCAGTAAGAGGGTTGTGTATTTTTTCTAATATAGGTGTGTATGTCTGGATCTGGAAATCTCCAGTAAAGAATGAATATCCACAACAACACCTCAAGAAAACGCAGAGGCTGCAATTTTTATTTTACTTTAGGCTGCAATAGAAGATGCTGAATTACATGTTCAGGCAGCCCAAAAGTTGGATTGAGTTTCATTTTATCAGGTGGCCCGTCTGAATAAATGCTTGTTCCTCTGTCTTTAAAAGGATGAATTGAGTTTCATCCTCTATAAATATGGTTTGGGGTTACTTAGGGTTTCAGAGATATTTTTTATTTAAAGACTCAAGGTGGACAGCTGAGGAAAGGCTTAGAAAATGTCACACCTCTCCTCGTAATCTTTCTGTAGCTCTGATTGGTGGTGGTGGATGTTCCTTCCTTCACTCTTGCCTCAACATCTACCTCAGGAAGATTATACATATCTTGCCAGAGGTCACACTCTGCCCTATACTGGGGAACAGGGGTTGTGCCGGGAGTCTGCTCAGCACAAGGAGTACAAGGAGAAGACGGCTTGTACAATTAATAGGGAGGCAAGCAGTGGTAGCATAGGATGAAGTTTCACATGAAGACACTGAAGTTTGAAAGACAGCTTCAGCTTCTGTCTTTGAGTTTCTGTCACTAACAACTTCATGTCTAACTTCAGCAGTCATGCTTTCCGAAAATGAACCTATTACATGGAAGCACTGGAAATTCATCTGTGCATGCAAAAGTGATGCTTGCATCAAAACTGAGAGATAAATACAGAGATAAGTACCACTAATGAGAAAAGTGGTTGTGAGGTTTAGATAAGCATGTGAATCTTGCATTTTTCTCCCACTGATGATATCAGCTTAGTGGGGTATAACTATATAGCTAACTACTGTGAATATGACTAAATAGAACAATTATCAAATATTTATTGTGTCTTGCACAAATATGTCTCCTTTTGCACAATAATTTTGAAAGTCTGTAGGTATAAACTGCTATTCATTACTCTTGAATGAAATTCAGCTACATAAACAAAAGCCAAACTTGCAAATTTCTTATGTTAATTTGGTACTCTCCTGTATAGATCAGTTACATCCTCCGCATATTCCTGGTGCTTAATTCAGTCACTGCAGTACTGTAGCCTTGTATTGTTTGTGATACTGGCAACCATAAACTTCTAGTGAGTGTTCTGTATGGTTTGGGCCTGCATTTTGTGTTGGAATTGTAACTGAATTCTTGCTAATGTTCATGATTTAAGCCGATTTTTATGGTTGGCACCTGAGTGCCTTGGATCTTCTTTGGGCCAATGGTGCCTTTTGCTATATAATCCTACCCCAAAATTTGCACTGAGGGTTGCCTTTTGATGTTTTACAACCATGTATGACAAAGAACAACTCTAACAGTCAGTATTTATTCTATCAAATGCATCAATGGTCTGTGGTATTTCTTTCTGATGTACTTTATTTCAGGTGAAGACGTATTTTGTGACATACAGTATTTACTTGGGATCCTTCTAGCTCCCTGTGCAGACGGTAGCATCAGTTCAGACATTCTTCAAATATAGCTGATATTAATGGACTCTTGTGAGCAATAAAAGTGTCTGTCACTTAGACAAGATCTACGTGTTTAGTTCATGGTGGCTAAAATCAGGAAATGTTTTGTGTTGAAATAACATAAGTCAATAGTACTTTAATGTAACAGATTAAATTGAGCCACAGCTTTAAGGTAAAACAGCCTCACCACAAACAACCAAGAAGGAACTTTAAAACTTTGCTCATTGCAATAAAATGCAATGATCTCTTAGATCTTGCAGTAAACTGATATTATTCTAACTTTCTAATGACAGTCTTTCACAAGAACCTATTCTCTCATATAGCCCCCTGACATTGAGCTAATTTAGAGAAGATTTGAGAGTATGATGCAATATCAGCTGCGTTTGCATAACTCATCACCGTTTTAATTTGAAATCTCTCGTTAAGATTCATATTACTATTTGGAAACTTACTCAGTTCTTCCTCTTTCAATGGCTAGGCTCATTTTGTAAACCTTGGTATATTAAATATGTTGAACATACACAAGAAGCTTAAGATCATACTAGATGTTACTGTTATTCATATAAAAATGTGCATTTCAGGCTAGCATAATAATTGAAAATTCTGAATCTACCAGTTGTACATTTGTGTACAATTTTTATACATAGATGAATGAAATCTTACAGTGCCCACATTATTTTCTTACTATGTCATTTTTCCCAATAATTCAGTTTTCTTTAATCCTTTATTCTTTGAAATTAAAATCTGAGCAGTTCATTTAAATGTCTTTAAACACATCATAGAAAGTGTTTATCATTTCTGTGTTTTAAAATGTGTATGTTCTACAACGTATGAGAAAAAACCTCACTGGGGAAAAAAAAGGAATTTTTGGGACAGTGAGTGCCGTAGCTTAAAAATCTGGTACACCTGGTATTTCCAGATTGTGTGCAGCTAGTTTTGTAGTTTAATTTTCCCCCATACATTATTACATTAAATTTTATTCTAGTTAAAGCATAAACCATCCACTCATTTTCCATTAAAGTTATTGTACAAAAAAAAGTGAAGCAAATTAAATCATGCCTTTGTGTTCTTTCTCCTTAACTGTATACACTAAGTAGTTCTAAAATCAATAAAAACCTAAAATTAAATATACTATTTTGAAATGCTATTTATATGCTTACAGTACATTTTCTTACAATTTACAGTAGCTTAAATAATTCAGTGGTCCCACAGAATTTCATACAAATTATTATTATTATTATTATTATTATTATTATTGTTATTGTTATTGTTATTGTTATTGTTATTGTTATTGTTATTGTTATTGTTATTAGTAGTAGTATTCTGTGGGACCTTTCATACGAATTATTATCCAGATTTTTCAGCATTATATATTGACTTTGTAAAATACTTCTAACCAAAACTGCAAACACAAGGATTACATTACACTCATTCTCTTGAGGTATTAAAAAATTATTAAATGAACATGTATCAGAGAGTGAAAAAAAGGAACTACAGCACATGCAACTGAGAATTTCATTTCTCTACCAAAGTTGCCGGCTGCTAGCATTGAGTCAGTAGAGTTCGTGTTAATTGGAATTCAGCAGCGTCTAGGGCAAATGTTAAGCTGAAATAGACAGCATTTTAAATCTGTTTTGCCATTCAGATGCATGTAATCCACTGAGCTCTGACAAACCTGGGCCTTGCAGACCTTACAGATTCAGCCCAGAGTTCGACCAGTCAGGTTAAATTTCCTGACCCACTTCTGCTACTCTGATTGTGACCACTGTTCAGGGGAAAAAAAAATTTTAAAAGCAAAAAAGAAAATATACACCCATACACAAACCTCCAAAAAGATCATCACAGAACTTCGTTAGTGAAAATTCTTACTCAACCTGTCAATAAAGAAATCTATTAATAGAAATAAAAAATAAAATAGATTTTATAAAACCCATGAACCAAAGGGAAAAGAAAAATCTAGTCAGTGTTTTGAGCAGAGGAGTTTCCATGTAAGGGAAGTGTGTGTGAGGATGAAGCCACGTGTTGTGAGCAGCCATCTGAAACAGCTCATCGTTCCCAAGTGACTGGGTAACAGCCTCAGGTTCTCTCCGAACATCCTGTTGTTTCAGCAGTACAGTGACACCATGCTTCAGGTACCTTTTTTTGTTAGGTTCTGCAGGCTGGTTACCCAGCCCAAACAGAAACAACAATCTACTTTACATTTTCCCGAGAAAAAGCATCTAATCTCATACAAAAAGTCCTTATTTCTTCACCTGACTGCATTTAAATCTATGTAACTTACATAGGTGATACCTTTATTTTGAACATCTGTTGTGAGATTAAAATAAGATCTTAATTTCTGGTATGCTATTGATGTTCAAAAAACGTAGGATAGAAAGCGTTACTAGCTATCTGCTGGTTGACAAGAGGGCAGGATTAGGTTTCTTTAAGGGAATTACACTTTTGATGACCCCGCTGCATATAAAACATGTTAGCTAATGGGGGTGCAGAGGGGGCAGATTTAAGTGTTTGATCAGGAAATCCTGCATGAGCATATTGGATGGAAATTTGATTAGTAACCTTAGTGACAAGGGGATCAGATCCACTCTCTACATACAATCAGATCTGGCAGTACAAGTTTTTTTGTCTCTTTGAAGGAAGGGAACATTTGTACAGAATCAAGGCAGTGTATTGGATAATTTTAAAAGCTGTTACATATTGAAACCTGGAAAATCACCTTTTTCATTTTATTTTGGAAATATGCTTGCAGTTATCCTGGTGTGCTTTTCCTTTTCTTTTTTCTTTTT